>JAWNOU010000161.1:0-128018 GCA_035045725.1 Drosophila ezoana
AACCACAATTTTGTCAGTGTACTAAGTATTAAAATGAAATCAATCGCTGATTAGCATTTATACGAGTACATGCAGACAAACAATAAACGAAACAAACATACGTATACAATTGCGCGGAATCAATCGCTGATCATCCGTTGCCGCAACGAATAGTGAGGCCAATTGTCGTTGTTAAACAGTTTCGAAGGAAAAATACAACAAAAAAAAACTACGTGAAAAATAAAAACATACATACCTACAATTTTACCCACAATTTTGTCAGTGCACTTAGTGTTAAAATGTAATCAAACGCTGATTAACATTCACAGGAGTCACGCAGACAAATAACAAACACACAAACGAAAAAACTAAACTTTGCATACAAAAACAATTATCGTTGCGACATTTGTATACATTCTTTTGAGATCTTAATTCAAATACAATGTTGGTGAGATACACGCTCAAAATAAAAAAAAAATTAAATAACAAATAATACTCGAACATATACATTTCTTTTAATAAAACTATACACACAAACATATATTTGCCCTTATAAAATAAATACATACACCCCAAATATGTACATGTATTAATGCCAATATATTACAGAAACATCGAAAAGTTACCAACACCAACCAAAAAACACACAACTCTATTATTAATTATACACCATAAAAACATACATTTTCAAAACACATATATATATAAGAAACAATAACATAATAATTTCAACAAAAATACACATATATATAAGAAACAAAAACATACTAATTTTAACAAAAACACACATATATATATAAGAAACAAAACGCCACAGTATTTCCAAAGAGAAAAAAAACAACACAAACATACTACATAAAAGTACAAACGAGTTTAGCACCAACAAAAATCTTTTTTCAAAAATTTCCAAATTTAATAAAATTTTTTTTACTTTCTGTACACATACAAAATAGAAATAACTTTTTTAATGTATATATATTACATACAGATTTGTATGAATATATGTAAAGTAAAGAATTGTTCATTGTTAATACACATAATTCGATGTCCAGGAAGATTACTCAGACCATAAGGAAAACAACAAAATCTGTACTAGGAGTTCATACAACTCAGCCAAGACCGACAAGAGCTACTACTAGACAAACCACACTTTCCGCAATTAAAGAAATACCCGAAACTCCCCATACTTATTCATCCATAATGGACTCAGGCAATTCCACCGGTGGCAACTCAGCCCCTCTAACACCTACAGTTAGTGGCTTCAGTAATATTTCCACAACCCTTAGTGCAACAGACATACTAGCGTTTGTAAAGGAATTGCCTACTTTTGATGGCACTCCTAATCAGTTAGAGAAGTATTTAACTAGTGTTGAGGAGATAATCATGCTCATTAGGGGCACCGACCAAACTCCTTATGGGTTACTTACCCTAAGGGCTATAAGAAACAAGATCGTAGGAAGAGCAGATGAAGCTCTAACCCTAGCAAATACGAAACTCATTTGGGACGACATTAAAAACAACTTACTACGACTATACTCGAGTAAGAAAAGTGAAGCTGGACTCTTGGGTGAACTCCAAACATTCCCTGATAACCTATCCTTGGGACAACTATTTTTCGGCATTTCTAGAATTAGAAGCCAACTATTTTCGACACTCTCAAACAGCGGCCAATCAGTTAGTATAATCGATGCCAAGAA
The DNA here is from genome assembly GCA_035045725.1 of Drosophila ezoana. Classification (NCBI taxonomy): domain Eukaryota; kingdom Metazoa; phylum Arthropoda; class Insecta; order Diptera; family Drosophilidae; genus Drosophila; species Drosophila ezoana. The sequence goes on from JAWNOU010000161.1 coordinate 1,677, forward strand.
GTCTGTGTATAATGAAGTATGTTTAAACGCATTCATATCAGGACTTAGGGAACCCCTCAAAACTATTATTCGACTAAGATGCCCGAACAGCATAGAAACAGCTTATGAACAATGCCAAATTGAAAAAGCCCTATATTACAATAGGAAACCAAATCCCCAAACATTCAATAAAAACGAAACTGGACCGAACAACTACAACAACCGGAACGCACCGTACACACAATCAAACTCTCAATACCAACAACAAAATTCAAACTCTCAATACCAACAACAAAACCCTAAAGGAAATTCATACTATCACAAACAAACTAACAACAACAACAAGAACCCATTCAAGTCCAACAACCAACCCAATCACAGTCTGCATAACATAGAAGAAGAATCAAGAATTCAAACTGACCAAAATTTTCAGGCAACAGCCTCGGAAACCCAACAGGGTATATAAACCCTGAAACTCATTCAGCATCACTCCCATATATTGTCGTTAAATTTAAAGAAAAACAATTCCTTAAATTACTAATCGACACTGGATCAACTAACTCGTTCATAGACCCCACACTATCAAATGAACTAGAATGTACAGACATACAAACACCAATATCAATAAAAACAGCGCTTAACAGATTTCAAATTACAAACAAAGCTAAACTACCAATTCCGTCTGAATTTAACACCGAAAGGCATATCGAGCTACTTTTATTCAAATTTCACTCTTATTTTAACGGTCTAATAGGAATGGACCTTTTGTCAAACTTAAAAGCAAAAATAGACTTAGTAAACCTTCAACTCATAACCCCTAATTCCATACTACCAATATTAATGTATAATAACTTCACTTCAAATGTATACAACATATCCGCTTTCACCAAAACTGTCTTACCGCTCCCAGTAAAAATAAAACAGGGAGAATTCTATTGTTGTACCACCATACTAAACGATAACATTACAATATCAGGAGGGCTGTACAAAGCACAAAATAACTCTGCTAACTTCGAAATAATAAATCACTCCGACTCGGACAAATTATTATACCTCGAACAACCTATAAACACTACTCCATACAATAAAGAAGAACATGTCGAACTCCCAACCATAATACCTTCACCTATAGAAAACAACACTACAAACTTTTCACCTAAACTCCAGACAGACCACCTCAACCCTGAGGAAAAATCGGTGTTAATATCATTGTGCAAACATTTCTCAGATATTTTTTACAACGAACTCGACCCACTTACCTTTACGAACAAAGTAACACACTCAATTCCCACCATAGACAACACCCCTGTACACGCAAAAATCTTACAGGTACCCATTCATTCATAAAATCGAAGTTAAAAAAACAAATCGAATCAATGTTAAATCAAAAAATTATCAAATCAAGCCATTCCCCCTGGAGCGCCCCTGTTTGGATAGTCCAGAAAAAGGGTGATTCGTCAAACACAAAAAAATGGAGACTAGTTATAGACTGTAGGAAATTAAACGACAAAACCATATCAGACAGATATCCAATTCCAAATATTAACGACATACTAGATCGCATCGGTAAAGCTAAATACTTTTCAACACTCGACTTAGCCAGCGGTTTTCATCAAATCGAGATGAACGAAGAAGACGTACAGAAAACAGCTTTCACAGTTGAAGGTGGACACTACGAGTTCATACGTATGCCTTTTGGTCTTAAGAACGCACCAGCCACCTTCCAGAGAGTAATGGATAATATTCTCGGTGACCTAAACGGCACCATTTGCTTAGTCTACCTTGACGACATAATAATCTTCTCACCCTCGTTACAAGAACACAAAACTCATCTAAAACAAGTATTCCTTAAACTAAGATCAGCTAACCTTAAACTACAACCCTCAAAATCAGAATTTCTTAGGAAAGAAATAAGTTTCCTAGGCCATCTAATCACACAGGATGGAATAAAACCAAACCCTAATAAGATAGATGCGATAAAAAAATTCCCTTGCCCCAACAACAGGAAAACTATCAAAGCTTTCCTCGGCTTGCTAGGCTATTACACAAAATTTATAAAAGACTTCGCTCGTATAACAAAACCATTAACAAAACAACTGAAGGGAAAGAAACCAGTAACTATAGACAAAGAATTCCTAGACACCTTCGAATATTGCAAAACACTTTTAACTAACGACCCAATACTTATACACCCAGACTTTAAAAAACCTTTTATATTAACAACCGATGCAAGTAACTTCGCAATAGGAGCAGTATTGTCGCAGGGAACCATAAACAATGATAGACCCGTTTGTTTCGCTAGTAGAGTTTTATCCGATACCGAGTTAAACTATTCGACTATCGAAAAAGAAATGTTGGCCATAATATGGGAAATAAAACATTTCAGGCCCTACCTATTCGGAGTAAAATTCACTATTGTAACAGACCACAAGCCACTAGTCTGGCTAATGAATTTCAAAGAACCAAATTCAAAACTAATAAGATGGAGACTTCAACTCCTAGAATATGATTTTGAAATAGTACATAAAAAAGGTTCCCAAAATGTAGTTGCGGATGCCTTAAGCAGAACCGACCCAAATATGAATCATAACGAAATATCTTTGCAAACCAATACAAACCAATGTCATCAATCAGACAAACACCTCAATGAATTTAACATACAACTCTTATTAAAAACCGACTTAATCACGAATTTCAAAACAATCGTCCCTTTCAGACACAAATTAAGAAGAGAATATTACCAGCCTTCGTATACCCTCGATGATATCAAGAGAATATTGAAGCAAAATCTCAAACCAAACAAAACCTGCGCCTTTTTCGCACACGAAGACACCTCCAACCTAATAGGACAAGTTTATTCAACATACTTTTCACAGAATAAAAATTTCAAACTAATCAGATGCTTAACCTTCCTCCCAGAGATTACAGATTTGAACGAACAGAAAAAAAATGCATACGTGATTACCACGTTAGCAGTAACCATAGAGGAATAGAAGAGACACTGTCACACCTTAAACGCGACAAATATTTTCCACACATGAAGGACAAAATCACAGAATTAATCAGAAGCTGCGAAACCTGCTTAAAACTCAAGTACGATAGACAACCGCAGAAAATACCTTTCCAAACTCCAGAGACCCCCACCAAACCACTTGATATAGTTCACATAGATATTTACACAATCAATAACAACTTCAACCTCACTATCATTGACAAATTCTCAAAATTCGCAGCCTCTTACCCAATTTCCAATAGAAACAGCATTAGTTGCATTAAATCTCTAAAAAACCTTTTTACCCAAGTCGGAATTCCCAAAACTATAGTTTATGACCAAGGTGTAGAATTCTCAAGCGAAATATTCCGCGATTTCTGTTCCCAATTTAATATTTCTTTACATATAGCATCATTCCAACAGTCTTCAAGCAATAGAACGCCTACACTCAACCTTAACAGAAATTTATAGAATAATAATCGATACCAAGAAACAACTTAAACTAACCATCGATCATGAGGAAATAATGGCAGAAACTATGATTACATATAACAATGCAATCCATTCGACCACCAAACATACACACTTTGAACTTTTTCATGGTAGGACACACTCATTTAATCAAACCATCGAATTTAATAACGAACACGACTATTTACAAAAATTAAACCAATTTAGAGACACATTGTACCCCAAAGTCAAAGAATTACTTGCCAAAAAATACGCAACAGAGGACAGACAAATTAAACGAAGACAGAACAGTACCTACAACTTTAGAACCAAACACAATAATATTTAGGAAAGAGAACCGGAGAAATAAAATAACTCCTCGATTCTCAATTCATAAAGTCCTTCGCGACCATGGTTGTACAGTGGTTACCACTAGAAACCAGAAGTTGCATAAATCTAAAATTAGGAAAATAATAAAAAAACCAAATTGACCCACCCCTCTTAATTATTATTCCAGGTTTGCCCATGAGGCACTACAATCAACTCACATCCACAAATTTACAGACTCCCATCCAATTGCAAAAATTAATTTAGGAGAAACTATTGTAATACAAAATTATATGAAAATCAGCCATGTAATAAACCTCAATGAGTATGTCAATTGTATAGAGAACTTTTACAACACCATTACGAACCATAAGAACGACGGGAGCCTAAACGATTCCTATTTTGTACTCAAAGAAAAACTAAAACAAGCAAAATCCAAACTCAATGCACGTTTACCTCTAGAAAGACATAAGAGAGACCTTGTCAACGGCCTAGGCAGCTTAGTAAAAATCGCCACCGGCAAAATGGACGCCAACGACGCGACAAACATCGACAACGAATTACGAAAATTAAAAAACAATTCATACATAGTTGCTAAGAATTTCCAAGTACAAGAAAATTTCAACAATGAAATCCAAATAAGATTCAACAATATTACAAGACATATTAACAATGAACAACTCAAAATAAATCAGTTCTTTACAAAATACGAAAATAACATTTACAAACAAATGAATGAGAACGAAGAGCAATTAAAGAAATTGCAATATATCAATAGACTCAATTATAATATTGAGTTATTGATTAACCACCTGAATGACATAATTGAATGTTCACTGCTAGCAAAAATTAACGTAATACCTAAACTCATTTTGAACACAATCGAACTAGAAAAAATTAAAAACATATTCCAAAACCAAAACTTTTATGTAAACTCTGAAGACCAAATATACAATCTAATCAAACTAGAAACAAAAAGTCATAAGCAATGCATTGTATTTAATATAGAAATTCCTATATTTAGGAAATTTAAATATAAATTAACACGCTTAATTCCACTACCAATCAACTTAACACAATTTATTGTAACACCAAAATATTTAATAGTCAACAAAAATAATACAGAAACATTGTACACCGAAGAAAAATGTCCATTAGTAGATAATCAATTCATTTGTGAACTCAAAAAACTGTATAACATAAGTAATAATAACTGCCTCAGCAACTTACTATTAAACAAAACCAGCTCCTGCGACGTCAAAGAAACAGGACTTACAACTGACATATTCGAACCGGAAAAAGGATACATTTTTGTATTCAATGCAAAAAACCTAAAGATCCAAACAACAACTCAAAGCAATTACGAAATTAATGGATCGGCCGTGATACAATACACAAACTGTACGGTCACAATAAACGGATTAAGCTACGACAACACATTGGATATAACAGAAGAACATTTCGACTTCTTCCTACCTCCAGTTACAAACCTAATAAGAAACAGAACCATAGAAGTTCTTAAGCTAGAGAGACTACAGCTGGAAACCTTACAAAACATCAGACAAACTACTAGTTGTGGACCAGGAGACAACTCAGCACACAACAATCCTGTACATCCTTTGCTTATCACTACTAGTGACAGCCATACTCACCTGGATATTCCGGCGCAACAATAACGTCTACCATACATACCCCGAACAGATCCTCCCGATCTCGTTACCACCAATTCCATCTTTGTGGCCCTCACTTCAAACTAGGGGGGGAGGAGTTACCGACCCGTCGGTACCCTATACTTCCCCTCCCTCAAACCCCCTCGCATCAACATGTGATGCCCAAATACATACAACGATACATAGAACGACTCAGCTTCAAATGCCGTCAATCATCGGACACATACTAATGCCACACACGTGTGACACAATTTCAAGTGGTCAACGACCACCCCAGCAACTACATAGTTGCAACTCAGCGACTACAAAGTTGCAACACAGCGGCGACCAACTTGCCGCCTACAAATGTTTACGTTAAAGCATCCGGCGACAAAACGAACTCAGCACTTTGTCGCTACAAAGTGCCGATTCAGATTTCATATTCCACATTATTCTTAGGCTAAGTTAAACTAAACGAATTCCCAATAAAACATTCTGCTTCAGACGATCAATTCAACCAGACGTTCTCTTTATTTCATCAAATACAAAATTTCTACAACCAAACATCGAACAACGACTGCAACTCTACCCAGGATCTGCATCAGGACTTCCAGACCACACCCTCAGCTCCTTGGGACATAACTCGCGCTGCATTTGGTGTTGGAATATGAGGGTTCAGGGTATCCCCTAGTCGGGAGCTCCCGACTAGAACCTCTTACTTGTTTTTATGTTGGTTTTGTGAAAGTAATTTGTAACTTTTGTTTCGTTCTCGGTTACTTTTTCAAATTCTATTTGTCTTTTATAATAATTAAGAGGTCTTTCTGTGATTTGCAATGGTTACTGTTGTCTTCCTGAGCACTATGTATAGTTGCTCTTGTGCTAATGGTATCTTCGCCTAAAAAGTTTTCGTTTAATTGAATTCTGGACAGAGCATCTGCCACATAATTTTCTTTTCCTGGGACATATTTAATTTGGAAATCAAACTCATTTAACTTGATTTTCCATCGTTGTAATTTCATGTTAGGTTCTTTCAAGTTATTTAACCAGACGAATGGTCTGTGATCACTAAGGATTTGAAATTGTCGACCAAAAAGATCGGACCTAAAGTATTTAGTGGCCCAAACGATTGCTAATAGTTCTTTTTCAATCGTTGAATAATTAATCTCATAGCTTTTCAAACGCTGATTCATAGTCTTTGTCTTTTATATTGATTTTTGCTCCTTTTTTTAATTTAAGTGTTAATGGTTTTACTATATTGGCGAAATTTGGTATAAATTTCCTATAGAAACCACATAATCCTAGAAATGATTTAATTTCTTTTGGGGTTTTTGGAATTGGGAATTTGACAATTGCTTGTATTTTGTTGGGATTTGGTTTTATACCCTCAGTTGTGATGATGTGACCGAGAAATTCAGTTTCTTTTCTCAAGAACTCGCATTTATCCAACTGTAGTTTTAAGTTAGCTTCTCTAAGCTTCTCAAATACTTTTGTAGCGACAAAATGTGTTCCTCCAATGAAGTGGAAAAAAATTATAATATCGTCTAAGTAGACCAGACAATCCTTAAAATTAAATCTTCTAATAGATTGTTCATACAACGTTGGAACGTTGCAGGTGCATTCTTAAGATCAAATGGCATGCGAGTGTACTCGTAATGGCCATGTTTAGTCGAAAATGCGGTCTTGGGTATTGAACCAGGATCCATTTGAATTTGGTAGAAGCCCTTGGCTAGATCAATGGTTGTGAAATATTGACATTTTCCAAGTTTGTCTAATATTTCATCATGATCGGGATAGGGTATTTATCATTAATAGTTAGTTCATTGAGATTGCGGTAATCTATGACTAACCGGAACTTTTGCTTTGCAGATGCAACGTTTTTCTTTGGAACGATTATTACTGGTGAGCAGTAAGGGGATTTGGATTTACGTATGATATTTTGTTTTATCATATCGCTTATTTGTTTATTTACTTCCTCATCGTATATTTGAGGATATTTATATGGACGCTTGTAAATTGGGTCCTCATGCTTTGTTAGAATTTTGTGTTTAATTGTACTAGTGAAAGTCAAATTGTCACCTTCATGGTACTGGATATCACGAAATTCATGTAAAACATTTTTAATTTTTTCCTTTTCTTCTGAGTTTAGGTGCTCTAGCCTATACTCATTATTTTCTGTTAATTCGTTATTAATAGCGAAGTTAAATGGTCTATCCTCTGTTGAGGGTGGACCAAGGCACTCTTGTGCGGTCATGTCCTCTTCGACCTCTTCGTCATTATATCTAAAACAAAAGTTAAATTCTCCTAAGGTTACGGATCCTTGTGCATAGTCTATTTTTGCTTGACATGCTTCAAGGTATTCTCTCCCAATCAGAACATCATAATGCTCTGAGAAGTCGTGAATATAGAATTTTTGTTTACTCGGACAAATTTTGCTTGCTCCTAATTCTATGCTTTGTTTTAATTCAATAACACCATTTATGGTGTGAACCTTTAGTGTTTCGTTGTATATTGGAAAATTTAAGCGGTTTGTTTTCATAAGGTTTATGGTTGAACCTGTGTCTATGACACATTTTAAAACTTCGTCATTCATAATTAATTTAATGAATGGATTTCTTCTGTTTGTTCCGAGGCTTGCTGATGAAAATTTTCAGACGTGTCCATTTTCATCTGCCCACTGATACTGTCTCTTTGACGTTTAGTCTGAGGGTTTGGCGCATTCAAGCGTAAATGGGACTGATTTTGATAGTTTAAGGCGTTTTGGGTTCTACCTTGACTTAATTTCTGTTGGAACTCGTGGTGAGCCTTTTGATTGTCTTCGGAATTAGTGTGTTGTTTGTTTTGTACATGATAACTCTGATTCGTGTTGAAATAGCCACTTGAACTGGTGGCTGGGTTAGCGTTCTGCTGAAATTTCCCATGTTTCTACGATTGTTATTTTGGTTTCCCTGAACGTTATTAGTTTTAGGTCTATCATTTACGCTATTTTCGTATAATCCTTCTCTTTGTGCTACTTGTTTAAGTTTTTGTGTCGACGTAATGTCGTATCTAGCTAACATCATGAAAAGCCTATCCGGTAATTTTTGTAATGACATCTTTAATTGTGTTATTCATGGCATTTGTATAAAGTTTTGTGTTGCCAGGTATATTTTCTAAAGCTAACTTATTTAATATGATATAAGATTTATTTTCGAGATCCTCGATGAACTTACGGACGTTTCCTGGAAATTCGTGTTGTATAGACGTCGAAGGAGCTCTTCAAATGGTGTTTGCACTTTATATTCTTCGATCAGTGCATTCCTCAACTCCTGCCAAGTGTTGGCCGCTGTCCTTTGTGAAACTCTCTGAGCGTCTCCAGCAACTTGTAATTCGATGGCTCCGTATAAGATGCTATGTTGTCTGACATCTCGGGTTGGATACAGATGTAGGATGTAATCGACACTTTTGATAAAAGCGTTGAGATTTTCTGTTGATCCGTCAAAACTAGGCACCTGTCTCAGTTGTGAGAGGGCCTGGTTGAGGTGTTGTTCTGATAATTCCATAGTCATGGTTTTGTTGTAATTCACGTTTTGGTGGTTGATTATAAAAATTTTTTTTTGAGTTAATGGTACTCGAACTTTTTTTTTGGTTCTTTGATTTTGCACTTTTATTTCTTTGCACTTGGTTTTTGTACTTTGTACATTTAATTTAGTTTATAGTTTGTGCTTAATTATACCCTGAACCCATTAAAAATGGGTAAAAGGGGTATTATGTTTTTGTGCAAAGTCCAAATGTATGTAAGAGGCAGAAGGATGCATCTCCGACCCCAAAATGTATATATATTCTTGATCAGTATCAATAGCCGAGTCGATCTAGCCATGTCCGTCTGTCTGTCCGTCCGTCCGTATGTATGAACGCAAGGATCTCAGAACCTATAAGAGCTAGAGACTTGAAATTTTAGATGTAGTTTGTTTGATCGAGTTTGTTTCCGATAAACGATAACTTGCCCTGTTTCCAAGTAATCGATAAAAATGTATATCGAAATCTCGTTTTTTAAGCAATTTTGGTAAATAATAAGAGCTAGAGTCACCAAACTTGACATGTAGCTTCTAGAAAAGTATATATATATCGATTATCTTTCATTTTATACCTATCGCCACCTCCCCGCTACTCTTTATCTATAAGCGCGCGCTGCATTTGGTGTTGGAATATGAGGGTTCAGGGTATCCCCTAGTCGGGAGCTCCGGACTAGAACCTCTTACTTGTTATTATTGTTTAATTGTTTTTTTTTTGTGTGTGTGTCTTATTGAAAAGACCCAGTAATAACGTATTGCAGGGATCGAATGATATGCAAAGCCAGTCGTTATTAACTGTTGTAGCTTTATCGCCCGAAGGGTCAATGTTAATAAACTATGAGTGACCCGAAGGTTCTTATGCGGATACGTATTCGAGAAATCGTTAACTACACACCGACAACAAATTCGGTCGCGATTGTGCTTTAGATCTAGGAATTAATTATCCTTTAGCGATCTTTACTTTTTCCCGACGTATCCTACCGGCTGCGCCAATTAAGTTTTACACGAATAGTTATTTAAAAAAAATATATATCAATTCTTTATTTTCACTATCGCCTACTACTTATAACGGGTACATTCAGATTTGCCTCCCGAATATGAACTGATTTATCTATCTGTTGCGGTCGCTTAGCAAACTTCGCTTTGGGAGAGCTTGAGTCAGAATTGAGTGAAGTTTGAGCTGCGTCAGCAATTATGCGTGGGATAGTACTCTGATGGGAACATTGACAGTGGCGTGATATTTAGGGTGAATTGTTTATGTCTACCAAAGGGGACAGTTTGATCTTGACCAATGTCGATGTTATCACCAGGCTTTTTGTTTACAATATTAGACATGTTTATACTTATGCTTATACGTATACTAGTGTGCTAAGCTATGTTAAAGGGTGGGTGCGACTATGGATATGTCACTATATATACTTTTCTAGACGCTACATGTCAAGTTTGGTGACTCTAGCTGTTATTATTTACAAAAATTGCTTAAAAAACGGGATTTCGATATACATTTTTATCGATTACTTAGAAACGGGGCAAGTTATCGATTATCGCAAACAAACTCGATCTGCGCGGGCACTAGGAGCACCTACATCTAAAATTTTAAGTCTCTAGCTCTTATACGTTCTGAGATCCTTGCGTTCCTTGCGTCCTTGCGGACGGACGGACGGACAGACAGACGGACATGGCTAGATCGACTCGGCTATTGATGCTGATCAAGAATATATATACTTTATGGGGTCGGAGATGCTTTCTTCTGCCTGTTACATACATTTGCACTTTGCACAAATACAATATACCCTTTTTACCCATTTTCAATGGGTTCAGCGTATAAAAATGGCGATTGGTAATCGACTATCGTCAAATTAACAAAAAGCTGCTAGCTGATAAGTTCACACTACCTAGAATTGATAATCTTTTAGATCAACTAGGCTGAGCGAAATATTTCTCATGCCTTGACTTAATGTCAGGTTTTCAGCAACTTGAACTTGACAATAATTCAAGAGATATAAAGTATTTTTCGACTCGCAAAAGCTCCTATCGCTTCACGCGGTAACCATTTGGTTTAAAAGTAGCGCCGAATTCATTTCAGAGAATGATGACCATAACATTCTCTGAACTTGAACCTTCGCAAGCATTCCTTTATATGCGGACAGCGCTAGACGTTTTGTTGCATTTTGCAACTATTATAGACGATTTTTTTAAAAATTTCGCCGACCATGCACGGCACATCACTAGACTAAATAAAAAGAATGTTCCATTTGAATGGTTCCCAAAAGAATTTTGTGTAATATCGGATGCGACTAAGCAAGCGCATCGAGCGGTTTTAACTCAAAACCACAACGGACATCAACTTCCAGTTGCATACGCATCCAGATCATTTACCAAGGGAGAGAGTAACAAGAGTACGACGGAACAGGAACTAGCAGCAATTCATTGGGCAATAACACATTTCAGACCATATATTTATGGTAGACCTTAGACCTTTCGCTGATCATAGACCACTTACATATTTATTTTCAATTGTCAATCCAAGATCCAAATTAACACGTATAACGCTTGAGTAATAGGAATTTAATTTTACGGTAGAGTATCTAAAGGGTAAAGATAACTATGTAGCAGATGCGTTATCAAGAATAACCATCAAAGAACTAAAAGATTTACAAGTTAAAGTACTGAAAGTCGCTACCAGGCACCAAAGTAAACAGAAAAACTCCTGCGCAGGAAAAGATCAGGTACATTTGCCTATGGAAACTCTTGAGAACGCTTCTAAGCCCAACGTATATGAAGTCATTTGTAATGACGAAGTACGAAAAGGCCTTGCTTATATTAAATAATATATGTTTCTTCAAACATGGAAGAAAAATTATAGCAAGAATTGATGTTAGCGATCTGTACACCAATGGAACATTTCACTTAGGTCAGTTTTTCCAAAGGCTTGAAAAAGATGCTGGTATACATGAGATCAGCCAACTCAAACTGGCACCGAGCGAAAAGATATTTGAATTAATTTCAATTGAATCTTTTAAAAATATGGGCAACATACCATTAAAATCATTACGAGTAGCGCTACTCAAGCCGGTGACCATAATAGAAAATGAAAAAGATCAAGAAGTGATACTGTTTACATATCATGACTATACAAGGAGGTCATACTGGCATTTCAAGAACGATAGCTAAAATATAAAGACACTACTACTGGAAATATATGACACGTCATATAACCAAATGCATACGTAGATGTCCTAAATGCCAAAAGTCGAAAACGACGACCCATTTCGGACATGGGAACTGAATATAAAAATTCTATTATTAATAACATGTGCAAATACCTATAGATAGACAATTTAACGTCTACAGCTCACCACCACCAGACAGTTGGAACAGTAGAAAGAAGTCATAGAACTATTATTGAATACATACGTTCCTATATATCGGTTGATAAAACTGATTGGGATGATTGGCTCCAATATGTTGTTAACTGTTTCAACACGACCCCCTCTTTCCAAAATAATTTAATAAAATAGATTATATTGACCCTATATATTATATAGATGATTAGAAATGATGATTACAAACAATGCTTAGACTAGAACACGCATATAAAAGAGCTAGGATAATGTTAGAAAAACATAAGGCAAAAAATAAAGAATATTATGATAATAAGGTTATCGACTTTTAATTAAAAGTAGGAGATAAGGTTTTATTAGGAAACGATACTGGCCATAAATTAGAACCAGTTTATTTAGGCCCCTATGAAGTAATAGGAATAGAAGATAGAAATAACATTACAATAAAAGATAATGTAAAAAACAAAAAGTCTTTTTTTAACAAAAATTTTTTATTTTTATTTTGAAATATATATATATATTCTTATTTTTTTTTTTGTTTTATTTATTAATCCTTTTACGCCTATCCTTATGAACTTTTTGTTCCCTATTTTTCTTATTCTTTATAATTATATTATTATTGTTTCTATACTAATGACCTCAAATGGTCTTATATAAGAAGATTCTAATTTATGACCTGTTTCATTCTTTAAATAAACTTGGTCTCCTATTTCTATTTTAAAATCTAATACTTTCTTATCGTTTATTTTCTTTTGCTTAATTTTTTTTTTTTTTTTTTTTACGCGTTTTCTATTCTAAACTTAACTTCTTTAGAATAATCGTCTATATTATATATAGGTTCTATGGTATTTACGCTATTAAATTGTATTGGTAAGTTATTTTGTCTTCCAAATACTAGTTCATATGGTAATAATTATGAGTTACTGATGGTGTTGTGTTAAAACAATACACGAAATACTGTAACCATACGTCCCAATCAGTTTTATCTGCTGATATATATGAACGAATGTACTCATTGAATGTCCTATGACTTCTTTCAATGGTACCTAATGTCTGGTGGTGGTGTGCTGTAGATGTTATGTTATCTATTTTTAAATATTTGCACAAGTCAGTTATAATGGAATTTTTATATTCTGTTCCCATGTGCGTAATGAACGTCTTCATTGGACCGTACTTCAGAATAAAAGATTCGAATATGGCTTTTGCGACAGTTGTTGCACTTTTGTTTGCAACAAGAATTGCTACTAAATACTTTGTCCAATCACATATTAAAGTGATTGCGTACTCATTCCCATTTTCAGAACGTGGTAGTGGACCAATTGTGTCTACTATCACTCTGTCAAAAGCATATTGTGGATGTTACGGGGCGAAGTGAAAATATCTATTATCACTAAGTCCTACTGGGCATCTCATTTTTCTGTAAGCGGCGCTCGCTTCCTACGCTGGAAGTGCACCGTTAGAATTAGTTTGTACATACAGAAGTCGATATCACGCAGCTGCACAATTTGCCTTTTCGTCGAGGTTCACTTTCGTTTTGTGCTTGCAGCTGAGCAGAAGTGTAAGAGAAGATAAGCGCGTGCGGAGCACGAATGTAAGTCTCATTAGCTTGTAAAATATATGTAGATCATTAGATAACGAAAGACATAAAGATTTCAGCCCAATCGTACGTAGCGAATTGAATCGTGTCGTATCGTACATCGAATCGAATGTTGTTTCTTTTCGACGCTAGAAATCTCTGCCAAATACGCGCCCGGCGCGACTCTCGGCGCCAACATTCTGAAATATTCTCTGCTGCAGAGAGTGTCTGAGGTATTCTCTGCTTCGGCGAAGATTTCTGGGAAGCAAGCGACTTGCAAAGTCACAACCTGAGCTGCCTATAGAGACACGTGTTGCCATAACCTCAATGCGGACTTCACTGTATTGGTGTGGCGGGATGGCTGACGGTGATGAACAAGATGCAAGTGCGAGAAGGACGACAAGTAGTAATCAACCCGGTGGAACTGCAACGCTTGTAACGGCATGGTCAACGGGACAGGCTGACGGAGCCTGTCCTCGCTGGAGTTCAAGATAAAGTCGCCGGCGTAGAAAAGGGTAGCGGAGCAGCAAAAATAGAAATTTATAGCGGCTGTCCGTCTACGTCATCTGCAGCTACTGGTCCAAGGGAAAGTTCAACACCGACGCAGCAAAGAACTGAGAAAGGGGGAGCATTCTTCAACCCTTTGGGATGCCAGAACGTGATCTGCAAGCAGAAACAGGTTGCGGCTAATTGGAGTGTACACCCTAGTTTGCCATATCAAGCAAACACGGCGGTTTTTAACCAGGCTACGGAGCCCAGTACTGCCGCGTACATGGGTCACACAGGTCTGGGAGCGCTTAATAGATCGATAGAGCACCCGCCGCGGCAGCTATTCGATAATGTACATTCTAATGCTGCGACGCCTTGGAATGAACGCTGACATCTGCGCAAGTCAGTGCGCGACACGTAATCAGCAAAGATTTACCAATATTTACTGGCAAACCTGAGGAATGGTTGATCTTTATCAGCAATTATGAGCAATCCACAGAGAGATGTGGATTCAGCAATGAGGAAAATCTCATCCGGCTGCAGAAGTGCCTCAAAGGGCAAGCCCTGGATGCGGTGCGTGGAAAGCTTATGATACCAGCTACAGTGCCGTATGCTTTAGGCACATTGCGAATGCTGTATGGCCGCTCTGG
The DNA here is from genome assembly GCA_035045725.1 of Drosophila ezoana. Taxonomy (NCBI): domain Eukaryota; kingdom Metazoa; phylum Arthropoda; class Insecta; order Diptera; family Drosophilidae; genus Drosophila; species Drosophila ezoana. The sequence goes on from JAWNOU010000161.1 coordinate 16,684, forward strand.
GGCCGGCATCGAATGTCAAGTGATGGTAGTAGTTTGGCCACCTTTGATACCTGGCTGTTTAATGTGGCTATGTGCGCCACTATGGTCACGCCCTATGAGATACCACGGTCTGATAACGAAAAGAAGAGCTCCACGAAAACCACTAGAGAGCGAATTTTTGTGCACAACACGGTAGACAACCCTGAGGGTTCGCAGCAACAGCGTTATCAACAGGAACAGGAGACAGTTTCATGTGCGAAGTGCGCTGGTAACCACCGTCTTTCAGATTGCGACGACTTTAGAGCCATGGGTACAAAACAGCGGTGGGAACTTGTCAAGGAAAAGCGGCTCTGCTTTTGCTGCTTTATGCGTCATCGTGCACAACAGTGTAAAACAAAGAAGAAATGTCACGTGGAGCCCCATATGGACCAAAACGCCCGAAATTAACGGCTCGACCAGGTGGTTCAATGGACCACCATTTTTGTATCTAGAAGAATCGCAGTGGCCACGCTCAGAAAAGGGCTCGGCAATAAACATGTTATACCATGCTGAAGAACAAGCCAATCACATGTCCTCTTGGAGATGTATCCTGCCGGACCTGCAGCGCTTCAGCAAGCTGGAGAAATTGAGAGCCGCACAGCTATGCGTACTGGATTTCCTACGGATTGTTACTAAGAAGACCAAATTGGACGGGCGATTAGAGCTGCAGAAGATGCTGCTCCTTAAACGCAGCAAAGAAATGGATGTGATTTTTATTCGAATATGCCAAGAAGAGGAGTTTTACAGTGAGATTACCTCCCTAAAGTCGGGGCGCCGCCTAACCGATCGCAATAGCCTGCTCTTCAAGCTCTCTCCTTATATAGATGGCTCGGGCATTCTACGTATTAAGGGACGGATAGACAATATAGAAGGAGTTGAAGTCTGCGTAAAACGCCCGATAATTCTGCCAAGACGACATCGATTGACGTATCTGCTTGTTGAGTTTTATCACCGCAAATATCATCACCTGCACAACGAAATCGTCGTAAACGAACTGCGTCAGCAGTACTGGGTCTGTAGCTTGCGAGCCTTGGTGAGAGAAGTCTCCAGTGCTTGCCCAGCGTGCCGTATACGACGCGCCCGCCCAAAGCCACCAGAGATGAGCGACCTGCCAATCGAACGACTATCGCACTATACTCCACCGTTCACATATACCGGAGTGGATTAATTTGGACCCTACGACATTGTCGTTGGACGGCGTCGTGAGAAGCGCTGGGGTGTGCTGTTCACATGCCTCACGGTACGCGCCGTTCACCTAGATATAGCTACGTCGCTCTCAACTGACTCATACCTATGCGTTCTGAAGTCGTTCGTGGCCAGACCCGGCTGCCCCCGCCGCATGCTGTCGGACAATGCCACAAATTTTAGAGGCGCTAGCAGAATATTAAAAGATGAAATTGAACGTATATCGCCGGCGCTGATCGAGCGACAATACCCGGAACTGGAGTTTACCTTTATTCCACCAGGATCACCCCACATGGGAGGATCGTGGGAACGAATGGTGCGTTCCACAAAGTCAATACTGTCGGAGATCCTGACGCACTCTGGGCTACGAGAGGAGGTGCTACGAGCAGCATTGGCAGACGTAGAAAGCATGCTCAACTCAAGACCGCTCACTTATGTTCCCTTGGAAACTTCTGAGTCCGAAGCCCTGACTCCGAACCATTTTCTTATAGGTCACTCAAGCGGATTGCGTGAGAGAGGCTCACGGGACCGGGACGGAGCTAGCTTGGCACGAGGCTTCCGAGTCGCCAGCCAATTGGCTGACCAATTTTGGAAGAGATGGTTGAGCGAGTATCTGCCCACACTCACCAGACGTACTAAGTGGTTCCAACCGCCAATCGAACCAATATCAGTCGATGACATCGTCATAATAGTGGACGATGGTGCCAAACGAAACTATTGGACAAGAGGAGTGGTAGTCGACGTGCACCGTTCGAAAGACGGCCAGGTCCGACGCGCCGTGGTGCGAACCGCCGATGGAATTATTACTCGCCCCGCCGTCAAGCTAGCTAAGCTTGACATTAAAGTTGATAACACACTGCACGGACGTTCGTGAATTACAGGGTGGGGAATGTTACGGGGCGAAGTGAAAATGTCTATTGTCACTAAATCGCATTTTTCTGTAAGCGGCGCTCGCTTCTTACGCTGGAAGTGCACCGTTAGAATTAGTTTGTACATACAGAAGTCGATATCACGCAGCTGCACAATTTGCCTTTTCGTCGAGGTTCACTTTCGTTTTGTGCTTGCAGCTGAGCAGAAGTGTAAGAGAAGATAAGCGCGTGCGGAGCACGAATGTAAGTCTCATTAGCTTGTAAAATATATGTAGATCATTAGATAACGAAAGACAATAAAGATTTCAGCCCAATCGTACGTAGCGAATTGAATCCTGTCGTATCGTACATCGAATCGAATGTTGTTTCTTTTCTCTGCCAAATTCGCGCCCGGTGCGACTCTCGGCGCCAACAGTGGAGTTTCGGTTATTATCATAGGTGATCTTGTATGTTTCGTTGTTTTCGACGTCAGGCATTTTGGACATTTATTTATGTACTCTTTTACATGTTAAGTCATGTTTTTCCAATAATATTGTCTCTTTATTTTTGATATCGTTTTATTTATGCCTGTATGACCTCCTTGAATTGGATCGTCATGGAATGTAGACAATATAGCTTCTTTTTCTTGTTCATTATTTATTTGGGTCACCGGCTTGAGTAGCGCTACTCTTAATGATTTTAAATTTTTATTGCCCATGTGTTTGAAAGTATCTATTGAAATTGATTCAAAGATCTTTTCGCTCGGTGCCACTTTTAGTTGGCTGATTTTAGATACACCGGCTTGCCATTCAAGCCTTTGGAAAAACTGACCTAAGTCGAGAATTCCATTGGAGTACAAATCGCTAACATTAATTCTTGCTACAACTGTTTTTCCATGTTTCAATAAACATGTCGAATCTGTAATTCGCAAGGTCACTACTTTTCGTACCTCGTCATTTGTGATGACTTCGTATACGTTGGGCTTAGAAGCTTTTTCAAGACTTTTCTTTGTCAATAGTTCTTGTTTATTTTCAGCGGCGAAATTATTTTTGTCTCTTTTGGTGCCTGGTAGTGACTTTCAGGACTTTTCTATTCATGTCTATTAAGTCGGATATTGTTATCCTTGACTGCCACGAAATTATCTTTCCCTCTCAGATACTCTACCGTAAAATCATATTTTTCTAATTCGAGTCGCATGCGTGTTAATTTTGAACTTTGGTTTTATCATAGAAAATAAATATGTTAAAGGTCTGTGATCAGTTCTTATTGTAAAATGTTTGCCATATATATATGGTCCAAAATGTGTTATTGCCCAATGTATTGCTGCTAGTTCTTGTTCTGTAGTACTCTTATTGCTTTCACCTTTAGTGAATGCTCTTGATGCATATGCAACTGGGAGTTGGAGTCCATTATAGTTTTGAGTTAAAACTGCTCCACATGCTTGCTTGCTTGCATCTGTGATTATGCAAAATTCTTTGCTAAAATCTGGGTACTGTAATAAATTTGGTTGAAAAAGTTGATTTTTTAGGTACTGGAATGCATTATCACATTCTTTTGTCTATTCAAATGGAACATTCTCTTTACATAATCTTGTTATGTGCTGTGAATATTCGGCGAAGTTTTTTATAAAACGTCTATAATAATTGCAAAATGCAACGAATCTTCTAGCGCTGTCTGCGTCCGTAGGGACTGGATAGTTATTGATAACATCAAATTTTTTATCGTCTGGTAAGATTCCTTTATCTGTGCATCTGTGACCTAAGAACATCACCTCGTGCACGAAAAATGAACATTGAAAAAATTGTTGAAAAAGACGTTATATTTCTTGAGCTTTCCTCAAGCTCAATTTGGTGGAAACCTGACATTAAGTCAAGGCATGAAAAATATTTTGCTCTACCCAATCGATCAAGAATATCGTCAATTCTGGGGAGTGGAAATTTATCTGACAGCAACTTTATATACCCTAAAAGGGGTATTATGTTTTTGTGCAAAATGCAAATGTATGTAACAGGCAGAAGGAAGCATCTCCAACCCCACAAAGTATATATATTCTTGATCAGCATCAATAGCCGAGTCGATCTAGCCATGTCCGTCTGTCTGTCCGTCCGTCCGTCCGTCCGTCCGTATGTATGAACGCAAGGATCTCAGAACCTATAAGAGCTAGAGACTTGAAATTTTAGATGTAGGTGCTCCTAGTGCCCGCGCAGATCGAGTTTGTTTCCGATAAACGATAACTTGCCCCGTTTCCAAGTAATCGATAAAAATGTATATCGATATCCCGTTTTTTAAGCAATTTTGGTAAAAAATAAGAGCTAGAGTTACCAAACTTGACATGTAGCTTCTAGAATAGTATATATATATCGATTATCTTTCATTTTATACCTATCGCCAACTCCCCGCTACTCTCTATCTATAAGCGCGCGCTGCATTTGGTGGTGGAATAAGAGGGTTCAGGGTATCCCCTAGTCGGGAGCTCCCGACTAGAACCTCTTACTTGTTATTTATTTGGCGATAGTCAATTACTAATCGCCATTTTTATACCCTGAACCCATTAAAAATGAGTAAAAGGGGTATTATGTTTTTGTGCAAAATGCAAATGTATGTAACAGGCAGAAGGAAGCATCTCCGACCCCACAAAGTATATATATTCTTGATCAGCATCAATAGCCGAGTCGATCTAGCCATGTCCGTCTGTCTGTCCGTCCGTCCGTCCGTCCGTCCGTATGTATGAACGCAAGGATCTCAGAACCTTTAAGAGCTAGAGACTTGAAATTTTAGATGTAGGTGCTCCTAGTGCCCGCGCAGATCGAGTTTGTTTCCGATAAACGATAACTTGCTCCGTTTCCAAGTAATCGATAAAAATGTATATCGATATCCCGTTTTTAAAGCAATTTTGGTAAAAAAATAAGAGCTAGAGTTACCAAACTTGACATGTAGCTTCTAGAATAGTATATATATATCGATTATCTTTCATTTTATACCTATCGCCAACTCCCCGCTACTCTCTATCTATAAGCGCGCGCTGCATTTGGTGGTGGAATAAGAGGGTTCAGGGTATCCCCTAGTCGGGAGCTCCCGACTAGAACCTCTTACTTGTTATTTATTTGGCGATAGTCAATTACTAATCGCCATTTTTATACCCTGAACCCATTAAAAATGGGTAAAAGGGGTCTGTCTGTCTGTCCGTCCGTCCGTCCGTCCGTCCGTATGTATGAAATAGACTCGTTTGTTGAGAATTTTTCTGCATTGTTTGGGTCTAGGCCGTCATCAATAAAAGCTGCCTCCAATTGCTTTCGCAAATTGTCCATTTCTGTTGCATACTGGGAAGCAGTTTTGCCTTTTTGTTTTATATTCAGTAATTTAGCTTTTAATACGTCGGGAGATTCTCCTTTTACGTTATCTTTAAGCTTATTTATTATTCCGGATATAGTAGATTCATTTTGTACTTTGTACAGAATTGTGCCGGTTATTTTTGATTTAATAACCTCAACTGCTATATCCTCCTGGTCGCCTTTAGTTCTTTCCACAATGCGCAAAGTAGTTAGGAATCTGTTTAATGATAGCTTTTTACCATCAAACTCAGGGACTGAAGAGGAAACCTGCTTCATGTATTCCCTGTCTAAGGCTACCTGGTTAGTCATTGTTTCTGTATTTTCTTGGAGCGTTTCAATGTCACTATCAATATCAATATCTGGATTGATTATTGGTTTAGACTCATCTAAATCTTCTAACTGGTTCTCGTTGAATTCAGCTAGTAGATTTGGATCTTCTGGGATTGTTATTACAATACTCCGTCTAGTACCAATATTATGAAATCTGGTTTTTAAACTTTTTACAATTTTCTGACATATATTTTTATGCTCCTGCGTTAATTTATCATTAACTTTGTTTATTGTAGTTACAATGTTATTATATTGAGCTGTTAATATTTGCGCGTGATGTACCAATGTATCTGACTTTATTGTTTTATCAGAATTGATACATTTGTATGATTTTTCGAACTTGTCTTTATAATCATTTATTTTCTTCGCTAATGCATTCCAATCCATTGTTAAATAGAAAATGGAGTTTTTAGCTGTGTATGCGCAGAATCAGTATGGTTTCTGTGCCTATTGCATGTGTTTCGCTGATAGTTTTTACCATTACATAAGATAATGTACTCAACACCATGCCCTTTTCAGTTTTGGAACAACCGATTAATTGGCTTGAGCTACTTTGAAAAGTTTCTATGTATTCGTTTTCGAATTCAGTTATTCTAATGAATTCGCTATGTTTTTGCAATATTTGTAATGCATTTATTGTAAAATTTAGTTCTTTATTATAGATTTCGTTTATTATGCTTATCATATTATATCATTTCTAAATTGTCTGCTCTACTTGCATATCTTTTCTTTATGCACTTATTATCTACTGAGACAGTTTCGACATTATTAATTACATTTGCGGTTGAATCCGCTACTTTCGATTCGTGGTCTAACATATTTTCTACTTCTAATTTATTATCGTCTTTTGAGATTGCATTCGAAAGCATTAAATTTGAATTTCGGATTAATTGTTTTTTTTTTTTTTTTTTTAAAGAATATATATATATATATTTTTTTTTTTTATTAATATTTTTCTATTTGATCAACGCAGTGATCTCCTGTCTAATGTTTCGTATGGCCTCACAGGCCATACTCTATTACGAGCAACGCAATTATCGCTCAGTATTACAAAAATTTCTTTACATTTCATTTGTGTTTACATTAAAATTATTATAAAATTTTTTTTTTGATTAACAAATATATATTTTTTTAAGTTGCGCGCTCTCTGTAGCGCTTCCGGTCCCCAAAAATGACTTAGCTTGGAACGCTAAATGGTGCCGGTGCTGGTCCTTGCACAGGCTGTTGGGGCGCCGGTGCTGGTCTTCTCACAGGCTGTTGGGGCGCCGCCGCTGGTCCTCTTGAAGCATGTATAGCTGCAGTGCGGCGACTCTAATGGTCCAGGGCAGTCCGTTGGGCATTGTTTCTCCGGTTTAGTGTTTAGTTGTTTCTTCTGTGGCACTGATTGAAATACTTTAGAGTTTATTAATGTTATATCTTTAAAAGTGCTTTCATTCGTAGAGGTTGAGCTTTTGTATTTTTGCTAAATCGACTCGATATTGTCGATTTCAGCCTGTATTTTATTGCCTGCTTCCCAACTAATTGTTGTGTTGGGGGCAAATAACAGTTTTAGGAGTTTGGCATTTCTTTCCTTAAGCCGTTTTTGTACTCCACTGCGCCTATTTTTAGGCATTGCTCATCACCTCTACTTACTCAGTATTTCCACTTTCTCTGTATCGTTTCCAGTTTTAGTATATGTCCTGCCGATGATTGTTGTTGCTGCTGCCGCTGCTGCACCTAAAGTTGTAGTTGGGTTTTGGGTTGGGTTTATTTTAATTTTTCATGTTAAGTTAAAATGATTTTTCACTAATAAAGACGTCTTATTCTTATTCAATTTTATATTTGGCTTATTACATACAATATTCTAAGTGAGCTCTGCCGCTAAGAGCGTCGGCAGAGAGAGAGTTGCAGTACATATGTGCCTATGTAGTTATGTATATATACATATATATACAGATGGTACATACTCAAGAAGTGCTTACGCTAGAGATCTCACGCTGCGGCCAGTCCGCATAAGTGACGGATCCTATTACTGCACTTATGTATATTTATGATTGTATAAACATAGCAACAAAGTGTCGTTATGTAATGAGTTGTTACTCTTACTTTTAAGTTGGGCATATGACCACTTGTTATATTGTATACTCTACAATACTGTGGGCATATGCTCATTTGGCATACAACATACTACAATATAATAGCATTAATCTATTGATAATATTTATTAATGCATCGGTCAACCTCCTGAAGACTGTCTAATAATTATAAATAAGCAGCACTATAAACTATTAAAATCATGTAACTATAATAAATATTTACGAAATAAAATTCTCAAATTACGCGCGCAGATTTATAGTAACAGTGTTGAAAAGTTCCACTTCGTGGTATTCGACTACTTGCGGGAAGAAAATAATGTGTACAAACACACACATGTATGCAAATTATTATAATGTATATACGTACATATGTGTATATGCACTGGTTAGGCCTTAGCCTACAACGCATGTATGTGAGAGAATAGATATACATACATATGATCACATTCTTTTGTAAGATTTAATAAAGATAATGAATTCTGAACGAGGAAATTAAATTTTGCGTAAATTGACATTCTATTGATTTAATTTTAAGATGCATGCATATTTATGCATACTCTCATACATACACAAAACTAACCTCAAATAGCTCGCACTACGCACTTGCCAAGCTTACTAAGGCTTTAACCAAAAAATAAGCATTTTCTTGACCTATTTACGTTTTTAATTTGTGCAGGAAAAATAAATAGTCAATAAAATTCTTTCTTCCCATTGGAATTGAACTTGCGCCTCGCGACCAACTGCTTCTCGTGGCTTTTTACCTTGCAGCCATACCGAATATTTTTACTAATTGAAAAAAACCTGAACTAAAATAGGACCACTTATGTACATAGAGCATCCGATGTAATCGCAATTGTTATTCTTTTTGTGTGTATTTGTGCACATGTGTACAGAAATTTTAGCGCCTTGTGCCAGCTGCCGCTTACTCGTGGCCTGCCAATATAAACGTAGATATATAACCACATGGTTTCTTTAATAACTTCTATGTATCTTAACCTCTTGATCTTGATGAAATTTTCTACAGTATAGTTTATTGTACCATAGAATATTTGTGTATTCTCAAAAAGTAAATTGCATTTAAATTGTGGCTTAAATTGGTTGGCAATACAACTTGGGTTATTAGCTTGACTTATAGCTCTGGGGTGGTAGCGTGGAGGTGGCGATAGGTATAAAATAAAAGATACTTGATATAAATATAATATTCTAGAAGCAACATATCTTATAGGTTCTGAGATCCTTGCGTTCATACATACGGACGGACAGACAGACGGACATGGCTAGATCGACTCGGCTATTGATGCTGATTAAGAATATATATATACTTTACTGCCTGTTACATCCATTTACATTTTGCACAAATATAATATACCCTTTTTACCCATATTCAATGGGCGCGCGTCAGACGCGTGCCAATAATGATATTTTCTTTTGCGCCCATGATCTGCCCATCCACACAAATTTGTGTGTGTGTGTCGAAAATCAGAAATCCCTAAATATAGTCAAATTTGCATCGGACAGGCAGGCAGGCACCAACAGGCATACAAATTTCTAAATGCACACATGCCAACGCTTAGATACCCTTTCCAATAATAACGAGGTAAAATGCAAGAATTTCGTATCGACGTGGCAAACCATTCCATTATTTCATAACACTCGTCCTTTCAAAACGGAAGAAACGCCTCCGACATGTGAGAAAATTAAAATTGTGCTTAAATTTGCTTGTGCGGACACATACACACACAATCATTTAAACGGTACCTACCCATCAAGAGAGCACTGAGAGTAAGTGCGAGCAAGATAAAAATAAACAAATATGCCGTTCTATCGTACAAATCATATGAAAGAGAATAAGACAAAGCAGTTTCCTGTAGTGTACCCTTTTTTGGACCAGATGACGCCGATTTTTTTATGCCCATTTTGCTTCTACGTCACGTCCCATCTATATGCTGTTTGGTGAGTGGTAGTGTGATGGCCATCGCAGGCTACAGACTAAATCGATTACTGCTTCATCTGAGCACATTTGAAGAGGGAGTGTTGGGAAATACTTATGTATGTGTGAGAATAGATATACATACGTCTTGGAAGCTCGACTCCCAAACTCCACGGATATTGCTTCTGTCCTGCCAATCATACAACCGCCACTCATTGCAAATGTGGTGCTGCCATTCTTATTAAAAACAACATACAGCATTTTCCTACTCGACCAGTTAACAGAAACGAGGTTCAAATGGCCTCAGCTATACTCACTACGGGCCTCGGCAATATCGAGGTGTGCTCTATTTACTGCCCTCCAACCTTTACTTGGCTGAGAACCGACTTTGCAGACTTATTAAGAGATCTAGACAGTATGTTCCTTGTCGGCGGTGATTGGAACGCCAAGCACAGGCTCTGGGGTGACCAGTGGTGCAACCAAAGAGGTAAGGAGCTTGCGACATTTGTCCTATCCTCAAATACCAATTCAGAGATAATAACAACACAAGCTGTCTGGACTTCGCTATCTACAAAAACATTCCTCAATGAAAGCTCCACATAGACAGGCGCTTTGATATGAGTTCGGAAACACACTTTTCTCCTGCAGAGAGGCTCATAGGTCGCTACACAAATTTACAAGAATTTAAGAGATGCTTGAATGACTCGATTTACCCCGACAGGAGCTGAATTTAGGTACAGACATTGACGACGCCTTGGATATTTTTGCAAGCAAAGTTCGCAGAGCCAATCTTGAAGCTCGCCACCCCGTCTCCAGGCCTCTTCAAAACATTAACGGTACTCTCCCGCTTACCCCTGAGCTGCGTCGGCTCCTGTCGAAGAAACGAAAGCTCCGAAAAATTTTCATCCGCTCGCAGCATCCAGTCTACAAAACCAACTGGCACTGGGCAGATCATCACCTCAAGGATGCGTTACGCTTACGCCGTGCTACGTTTTTTGATAATATGCTCGTCAACATGGACTCCAGCAACGATGCCCCCTTCACGCTGTGGAAAGCAACCCGAAGCGCTAAACGCCAGTCGATTCGGCAAGCTCCACTATAAGGCGCCAACGGCAGATGGTGTCGCATGAAATAGCCTCACCATTAGGTCTCTGCTTTCGGCTCCTCTACAGTTGGACCTCCCCATCTCACCAATTACCTCGGCGGAAGTCTCTAACACGATTTGGTCTGCAACAGAACATTGAAAGCTCTTCCTGAGAACGCGCTGCTCTTCCTTTCGATGGTCTTCAACGCGATTTTAAGAGTACAATACTTCCCGTCTTCGTGGAAGTTTGCCATTGTTTCGATGATCCCGAAGCCTGGAAAGCCTGATAATGACCCTGCGTCCTATCGGCCGATAAGTCTTCTGCCTTCGATCTCAAAGGCTTGGGAGCGACTGCTCGCCTCCAGGACGATGGTTGTCGTGGAATCCCGTGGACTCATCCCTGACCAACAATTTGGATTCCGCGCGGGCCACAGCACTAACGAAAAATTACACCGGGTTACAAGCCACATTCTTCAGGCGTTTGATTCGAAAGAGTACTGCAACGCAGCCATCATTGATATAGAGCGCGCCTTCGACCAGATATGGTGTAGTGTGTATATGCCTTAAAAGAACACCCTACATACAAATATAAAGTATGTAGCACTTTGACGCATACAATAACAATTATACGTTAAACAAGCCCAGAGCCACTTTATATATTGGCTCTGGCTCATTTTACGCAGCGCAGTTCACTAGCCTCCATAGCTGACCGTTTATGCTTACGCTGCACCTCCCACGCTCCGTCTGAGCGCATTTCATGAGCAACATATATGCTCACTAAATCAGGCATATGCAAGCTACTCTCTCTCCCTCTCTTTGCAGCTGTTAACCAATAACAGCATAAGTATATACATGTATTCATAGGCTAAGTGAATTATATTTACTTTGAATAAAGACATTCTTAAAAACAAAGTCAACCAGCACTGACGTGCTTCTGTTGTATTGCAATATATTTTATACATCGCGACCGTGACATGGTCACGATTCCCTGCCTGGAGGCAGTAGAATACAAACACAAGAGGATAAATAAATCCCTGCTGGAGGATGAGAGGAGGGGAAAAAGGGGGGGGGGGAAAAAAAAAAAAAAAGAGAAAAAAAAAAAAAAAATCTGATGCAGCGGACCAGCAGCAGATGCAGCATCACTACACTTCATATTTTTATACCCTGAACCCATTAAAAATGGGTAAAAGGGGTATTATGTTTTTGTGCAAAATGCAAATGTATGTAACAGGCAGAAGGAAGCATCTCCGACCCCATAAAGTATATATATTCTTGATCAGCATCAATAGCCGAGTCGATCTAGCCATGTCCGTCTGTCTGTCCGTCCGTCCGTCCGTCCGTCCGTCCGTCCGTCCGTATGATGTGAGATGTAGGTGCTCCTAGTTCCTACGCAGATCGAGTTTGTTTCCGATAATCGATAACTTCCCCGTTTCCAAGTAATCGAGAAAAATGTATATCGAAATCCAGTTTTTTAAGCAATTTTGGTAAATAATAAGAGCTAGAGTCACCAAACTTGACATGTAGCTTCTAGAATAGTATATATATATCGAGTATCTTTCATTTTATACCTATCGGCACCTCCCCGCTACTCTCTATCTTTAAGCGCCAGCTGCATTTGGTGTTGGAATATGAGGGTTCAGGGTATCCCCTAGTCGGGAGCTCCCGACTAGAATCTCTTACTTGTTAATTATAAACATACCATTTTTGTAAAATTGTGCAGAATCATTTCTGCCCGATTAGAAGCATAGCCCGTAAAGCTATACAAAACGATAGGTAGGATCCTGTAAAAACCATAATTATCCTATGTAAGAGAAAAATAAAATAAGTTAAACAGAATTTCAATCGCAAAATAAGCCATATATACATGGCATAAGATCCTCAATAAACTTAGAAAACAGACCCAAAATGGGTTTAGTGGATACCAAGACAGTGGACTCCACTGCTAATGTTATAAATAAAGTTGATGTCGAGCCTCCAGATCAGAAGCTAATTGTAACATTGTTAATAATAATAGTAATTATAATGTGCATAAATTTGTTTTATAAAATTTACAAACTGCACAACAAATGTTTAAGAAAGAAATACTTAAGCAGGGCCAATGATCTGGACAAAATATAGCAATGTACTAGAAGTATACAATTTAAAAATGTATACAATGAGATATGAAACGAATAAATAAAACAATGAGATTAAACTAAAAGTGAAATATATAAAACTGAAAAAAAAAGAAAAATAAGAAGGTTCTTAAAAATGGACACAATAGAAGCAATTAGCCAGGTCTATGTTAGAGATACCTATTTTAAAGAAAGAATTCAACAATTGGTCTCAACGACCCCAGTAAGCATATATGAATTAGAAACTTTATATATGGCTACATTTCATTTAGATTTTTCACCGTTATTCCCTTGTAAAACGCAAAAAGGAATAGTATTGACAACCCTTCGTACAAGTTAGACCGATCATTAAAGAGCATCCAATACTATGAAGAACACTAAACTTCGTAGTATTCAAAAAACCTACAATATAATGAATAAAATTATTCATCAAACAAATTTCCATAAATGGAATGGCACCAGATAGCTAAAAAAATAAAGCTGCATAGATCGAATTTCGACAAATCATATAAGTGCCTAATAAGATCGCACAATTTTGCAACAAACCATAAATAAACACACTGAGATTCTTGTATATGAATACAATGAAATCAGGAGTTTAATTGAGGAATAGCAGCATAAACTCACAAGCTTACTTACACAGGGTCCAAGCTTTAGTCATTTTACAACGTCTAAGGAATAATATGGTAAGCTTAAACGAAAAGTACAATTTAGCTTTGTTTACCATCGGCATTAAACACGCCGGTAACATTTGATAAGTCTCTCTTGACAAACTCAAAGGAAAACGACCAAATAAAAGACATAAAATTAGTAAACATGGCTCAGAGTTTCTAAAATTAGCCTCGTCACTCTTACCAGAGCTCGATGAAAAGGCCGAAAACCTACAAAGTTTTTTGGATGCATTGAATCTAATACATTCGTTAAAAGGCACTCACGAAGTAACTGCAGTAAGCATAATAAAGATTTAACTGAAGGGCCACGCTAGAAATTTGATAAGTAATGAGCAGACAATTTTTGCCATTAAAAATCAATTTTCCAAAGCAGTAAAGGAGAATCTGTAGACGTCATATCTGCAAAACTTCTTAATCTGTAGCAAAAGATCAAAACGGCTAGTCAATATACCCAAGAGGTGGAAAAATTGACCCAGGTTCTTGAAGGTGCGTATATCAGTGATGGTTTAAGCCCGGATCTAGCCAACAAATACAGTTCGACATTAGCCGTAAAGGCCATGATGCAAAATTGCGCAGTTGACAGAGTAAAACTGATCATGCAAGCAGGCACATTCAGCACCATGAATGATGCCATTTCAAAATTTGTCAACAGTTGTGCGGAAGCAACTGGCCAGGAAAATTCTGTATTGTACTCCCGTCAACGACAATGTGGAAACAAGTAAGAGGTTTTAGTCGGGAGCTCCCGACTAGGGGATACCCTGAACCCTCATACTCCAACACCAAATGCAGCGCGCGCTTATAGATATAGAGTAGCGGGGAGGTGGCGATAGGTATAAAATGAAAGATAATCGATATATATATACTTTTCTAGAAGCAACATGTCAAGTTTGGTAACTCTAGCTCTTATTATTTACCAAAATTGCTTAAAAAACAGGATATCGATATACATTTTTATCGATTACTTGGAAACGGGGCAAGTTATCGATTATCGAAAACAAACTCGATCTGCGTAGGAACTAGGAGCATCTACATCTAAAATTTCAAGTCTCTAGCTCTTATAGGTTCTGAGATCCTTGCGTTCATACATACGGACGGACGGACGGACGGACGGACGGACGGACGGACGGACGGACGGACGGACGGACGGACAGACAGACGGACATGGCTAGATCGACTCGGCTATTAATGCTGATCAAGAATATATATACTTTATGGGGTCGGAGATGCTTCCTTCTGCCTGTTACATACATTTGGATTTTGCACAAAAACATAATACCCCTTTTACCCATTTTTAATGGGTTCAGGGTATAAAAATAGAGGAATCCGAGGTAAATATAGTGGCAGAGGTAATTATCAGAACAACGGTGCTAGAAATAATAACCAAAGTTATAACAGAAACTATAATAGGGCACAAGGCCATAACAGAGGAAACTCTACAGGCCGTGGCAACTCGAATCGAGGCCTCAACAATAATGTCCGAGATACACAACACAATTCGGAAAACTCCGAACGACCTTTAGATACGCAACACTAACATAAATAGGGTTCACACCATCAATCTCTTCCTCAGTATATTTGTATCATTTTATTATGTGGCAACAGGTAAAAAACTCGTTTTTCTAATAGATACAGGTGCATACATTTCAATTTTAAAAGAAAATTCTGATTTTTTCAATGACATTCAAAATGACAATAGAATTAATATTCAAGGCATAAGCCAAGAAGTTATAAAATCTAAAGGCTTAACCTCAATTGAACTACATACATAATTCAATTGCCAATTAGATTTCAAGCCGACAGAAGATTGGCTTATAATCAGACCCAATAAAAAATCTAAATTTTCCGATTCATGTTCAAAAAACATTCATTGGTAATAATACAATACTTTTACCAGCAAGATCACAAGTTGTCCAAAAAATCGAACTGTCTTCAAGTGAAGATAGTGTACTAATTCCAAGCCAGGAAATTCAAACTGGTATTTATGTTGCAAGCACCGTTGCAACCACACGAAACGCATTTGTCCGATTACTGAACACAACCAGTACCGATCAACTTATTAGTATAAATAATCTAAATTATGAATCACTTTCGAGCTACGAAGTGGTTCAAACAAACATTGAATGTAAAAAAGAAGAAGTCAAGTCTCGACTATCCCAAAATTTTCCACCACAGTTTAAAGCAAAATAAACTGAGTTATGCATTAATTATACAGACATATTCGGACTCATACTCATTTTTACAAACAAAAATTCATTTCAGAGAATGATGACTATAGCATTCTCTGGACTTGAACCTTCGCAAGCATTCCTTTATATGGATGACCTAATAGTAATTGGTTGTTCCGAAAGACATATGGTTAAAAATCTAACTGATGTTTTTGACATATGCAGGAAATACAACTTTAAGGTACATCCTGAAAAATGTTTATTTTTTATGCATGAAGTCACATTTCTGGGACACAAATGCACAGACAAAGGAATCTATTCAGTCCCACATGATGCGGACAGCGCTAGACGTTTTGTTGCATTTTGCAACTATCATAGACGATTTATTAAAAACTTCGCCGACCATGCACGGCACATCACTAGACTAAATAAAAAGAATGTTCCATTTGAATGGGCGGATGAATGTCAAAATGCGTTTTTATACCCTGAACCCATTAAAAATGGGTAAAAGGGGTATTATGTTTTTGTGCAAAATTCAAATGTATGTAACAGGCAGAAGGAAGCATCTCCGACCCCATAAAGTATATATTCTTGATCAGCATTAATAGCCGAGTCGATCTAGCCATGTCCGTCTGTCCGTACGTCCGTCGGTCCGTCCGTCCGTCCGTCCGTATGTATGAGCGCAAGGATCTCAGAACCTATAAGAGCTACAGACTTGAAATTGTAGATGTAGGTGCTCCTAGTTCCTACGCAGATCGAGTTTGTTTCCAATAAACGATAACTTGTCCCGTTTCCAAGTAATCGATAAAAATGTTTATCGAAATCCTGTTTTTTAAGCAATTTTTGTAAATAATAAGAGCTAGAGTCACCAAACTTGACATGTAGCTTCTAGAAAAGTATATATTTATATCAAGTATCTTTCATTTTATACCTATCGCCTCCCCGCTACTCTCTATCTATTAGCGCGACCTGCATTTGGTGATGGAATATGAGGGTGCAGGGTATCCCCTAGTCGGGAGCTCCCGACTAGAACCTCTTACTTGTTATACTTAAAATCTCAACCTTTTAAACCTGTTACCTGTTACAATATCCAGAATTCCCAAAAGAATTTTGTATAATATCGGATGCAACTAAGCAAGAGCATCGAGCGGTTTTAACTCAAAACCACAACGGACTTCAACTTCCAGTTGCATACGCATCCAGATCATTTACCAAGGAAGAAAGTAACAAGAGTACGACGGAACAGGAACTAGCAGCAATTCATTGGGCAATAACACATTTCAGACCATATATTTATGGTAGACCGTTCACTGATCATAGACCACTTACATATATATTAGAGTATCTAAAGGGTAAAGATAACTATGTAGCTGATGCGTTATCAAGAATAACCATTAAAGAATTAAAAGATTTACAAGTTAAAGTACTGAAAGTTACTACCAGGCACCAAAGTAAACAGAAAAACTCCTGCGCAGGAGAAGATCAGGTAGATTTGCCTATGGAAACTCTTGAGAACGCTTCTAAGCCCAACGTATATGAAGTCATTTGTAATGACGAAGTACGAAAAGGCCTTGCTTATATTAAATAATATATGTTTCTTCAAACATGGAAGAAAAATTATAGCAAGAATTGATGTTAGCGATCTGTACATCAATGGAACATTTCACTTAGGTCAGTTTTTCCAAAGGCTTGAAAAAGAAGCTGGTATACATGAGATCAGCCAACTCAAACTTGCACCGAGCGAAAAAATATTTGAATTAATTTCAATTGAATCTTTTAAAAATATGGGCAACATACCATTAAAATCATTACGAGTAGCGCTAATCAAGCCGGTGACCAAATATAAAATTAAAAAGATCAAGAAGTGATACTGTTTACATATCATGACTATACGAGGAGGTCATACTGGCATTTCAAGAACGCTAGCTAAAATTAAAAGACACAACTACTGGAAAAATATGACACGTCATATATGGCAAAAGTCGAAAACGACGACCCACACAATCCCGAAGAAGTTCATTTCGGACATGGGTCTGAATATAAAAATTCTATTATTAATGAATAATGTACAAATACCTAAAGATAGACAATTTAACTTCTACAGCACACCATCACCAGACGAACCAACGAATACATACGTTCCTATATATCGGTTGATAAAACTGATTGGGAACACGACCCCCTCTTTCCAAAATAATTAAATAAAATAGATTATATTGATCCTATATATTATATAGATGATTAGAAATGATGATTACAAACAATGCTTAGTCTAGATCACGCATATAAAAGAGCTAGGATAATGTTAGAAAAACATAAGGCAAAAAATAAAGAATATTATGATAATAAGGTTATCGACTCTAAATTAAAAGTAGGAGATAAGGTTTTATTAGGAAACGATACTGGCCATAAATTAGAACCAGTTTATTTAGGCCCCTATGAAGTAATAGGAATAGAAGATAGAAATAACATTACAATAAAAGATAAGGTAAAAAACAGAAAGTCTATAAGGATAGGTTAAAAATTTGTACTTCATAATCATTTTAGTATGGCCATGCATAAGAATTTTCATATTATTATTTTTGTATCATTCTTATTATTATTAACTTGAGTAATACATATCGAAATGCGCGCGCTACTTAGTTTATTATTATAATCACATATATAATAGCTTTAATCTATTGATAATATTTATTAATGCATCGGTCAACCTCCTGAAGACTGTCTAATAATTATAAACAAGCAGCATTATAAATTATTAAAATAATGTAACTATAATAAATATTTACGAAATAAAATTCTCAAATTACGCGCGCAGATTTATAGTAACAGTGTTGAAAAGTTCCACTTCGTGGTATTCGACTACTTGCGGGAAGAAAATAATGTGTACAAACACACATGTATGTAAATTATTATAATGCATATACGTATGTGTATATGCACTGGTTAGGCCTAAGCCTACAACGTATGTATGTGTGAGAATAGATATACATACATATGATCACATTCTTTTGTAAGATTTAATAAAGATAATGATTTCTGAACGAGGAAATTAAATTTTGCGAAAATTGACATTCTATTGATTTAATTTTAAGATGCATGCATATTTATGCATACTCTCATACATACACAAAACTAACCTGAAATAGCTCGCACTACGCACTTGCCAAGCTTACTAAGGCTTTAACCAAAAAATAAGCATTTTCTTGACTTATTTACGTTTTTAATGGGTGAAGGAATAAAACTAACATTATTAGAAAAATAAATAGTCAATAAAATTCTTTCTTCCCATTGGAATTGAACTTGCGCCCCGCGACCAACTGCTTCCCGTGGCTTTTTACCTTGCAGCCATACCGAAAATTTTTACTAATTGAAAAAAAACTGAACTAAAATAGGACCATTTATGTACAAAGAGCATCCGATGTAATCGCAATTGTTATTCTTTTTGTGTGTATTTGTGCACAAGTGTACAGAAATTTTAGCGCTTTGTGCCAGCTGCCGCTTACTTACATGGTTTCTTTAATAACTTCTATGTATCTTAACCTCTCGATCTTGATGAAATTTTCTACATTATATCTTATTGTATCATAGAATATTTGTGTATTCTCAAAAAGTCAATTGCATTTAAATTGTGGCTTAAATTGGTTGGCAATACAACTTGGGTTATTAACTTGATTTATAGCTCTGTGGTGGTAGCTGGGAGGTGGCGATAGGTATAAAATGCAAGATTCAAGAAACCGCATATCATGTTTGTTGACTCTTAATCGATATCGATTTTTATCGATTGCTTGGAAACGGACTAGGAAACAAACTCGATCTGCGCAGGCACGAGGAGCACCTACATCTCAAACTTGAAGTCTCTAGCTCTTATAGGATCTGAGATCCTTGCGTTCAAAAACATACGGACGGACGGACGGACGGACAGACAGACAGACGGACATGTCTAGATCGACTCGGCTATTGATGCTGATCAAGAATATATATACTTTATGGGGTCAAAAATGCTTCCTTCTGCCTGTTACATACATTTACATTTTGCACAAAAACATTATACCCCTTTTACCCAGTTTTAATGGGTTCAGGGTATAAAAATATATAAGTTAATTCCAAAGTTTATTAAACGATGAAAATAATACAATTTTAAGGGAAGCAAGTCTTTCTTTTATTGATGTCAATTTGCAACTGAAAAAACTTAAATCAATTCTAGCCCTGGTAACCTGTGGCCTAGCGGCAGCGGCGTTGGCAGCGGCGTTGCTGCTAATGTTGTTGGCCCGTTGCGCAATTCTTCTTGGAATTTTCGGCGGTTGCCAGTCGGCGCGTGGAGGAAATGGCACAGACACCAAGTCAACATTTTGCTGCACTCCTTATGATGTGTTGCAATGCTTCTTATTGGGACTGTATGAATTTATTTGTTGTTAACTCTTCCCCCTTTGATTTAAGCTTGTCCTCAAGCGATCATCAGAAGAAAGGTATGTTGTTGAACCTGAGGTTGTTGGCATCTGTATTTTGTATTTGGATATGCGTTGGTTCTATTCTGGGGACTTCTCGTTCTTTGTTCAGTTGCAGTATTATATTTTTCTTTTTATACCCTGAACCCATTAAAAATGGGTAAAAGGGGTATTATGTTTTTGTGCAAAATGCAAATGTATGTAACAGGCAGAAGGAAGCTTCTCCGACCCCATAAAGTATATATATTCGTGATCAGCATTAATAGCCGAGTCGATCTAGCCATGTCCGTCTGTCTGTCCGTCCGTCCGTCCGTATGTATGAACGCAAGGATCTCAGAACCTATAAGAGCTAGAGAAATTTTAGATGTAGGTGCTCCTAGTTCCTACGCAGATCGACTTTGTTTCCGATAATCGATAACTTGCTCCGTTTCCAAGTAATCGATAAAAATGTATATCGAAATCCAGTTTTTTAAGCAATTTGGTAAATAATAAGAGCTAGAGTCACCAAACTTGACATGTAGCTTCTAGAATAGTATATATATATCGAGTATCTTTCATTTTATACCTATCGGCACCTCCCCGCTACTCTCTATCTTTAAGCGCGAGCTGCATTTGGTGTTGGAATATGAGGGTTCAGGGTATCCCCTAGTCGGGAGCTCCCTACTAGAATCTCTTACTTGTTTGTTATGATTTTGCATGTCAGTCGATTGTTTCTGTTTGAGTCTGTCAATGTTCTCTTTCTTAGCTTTTTCGTATTGATCTGGGTCTGTAGTCACGTTTCTGCCGAAGAATATGTCTAATGGTCTCTTGTTAGTTGTATAGTGTAGTTGTAGCGTATATTGATTTGTTAAGAAGTTCTTCAAATGTTCTGTGTTCATGTTTTCTTTTACTACATCTCATAATATCTGATAGTGTTGAATGAAATCTTTCTACCTGACCATTCACTGCGCTTTTGTAGGGTGGTGTTTTGTAAACTTCTATACCTAATTGGTCCTGCATCATAAAAGTGATTGAGGCTGAATTATGTGATTTTTCGTTATCTATTACAACGGCTTTAGATACGCCAAAATAAAATAAAATTTCATGAAGTGGTTTTTTATTGTCTTCTATTGCCCTAGAATTGATCATTCGTCCCTGAGGTAGTTTTGAAAATTTATCTACTGCTGTTAGTACTAAGATCTTTTCTGTCGTGTATATGTCGATATGGATTGTATATCCTGGGTATTCGGGGATTGGTGTTTCTTTGAGTTTTGGGTTAGTTGGATGTCTATCGTATTTTTCTTCTTTACAGACTTGACATTGTTTGACTAATTCTGTTATTCGTTGCTTCATTTTTGGTAAATATAAATTTTCGGACAACTGCATTTTGTGCGTTGCGGTGAGCTCTGTTGTGTGTAACCAATATCTTCTCATCTTGCTCTGTTTCATTTGTTAACTCTTTTACTTGAGAAGGTGTGAATCTAATCTTGAAGTTACTAAAATTTTGGGGATATATCTGTTGAATTTTGTTCATTATTTCCTCTGAGGTTATTATGTCCGTTAATTACGGATAGGTTGAGTCTGGTCAAGTTTTTGTGTGTCTGTGGAATGTTGGGAATGGGATGTGAAACTTGTAATCTATTTCGTTGGCTTTGCTGAGAAATATTTGGTTATTAAATACATTTATTGGGGCTTCTATGCTTGGTATTAAATTGTGACTTGAACTGTCTGCACTGTGCTAGGTTGAGGCTACTGATCCGAAATTATTGATTACAGGGATTCGTGATAGCGCATCGGCTACAATATTATCCCTACCTGAACTCTTCCAGGTAAGCTTTCCACCTTTTTATTCTTGCGTTTCCGTTCCAACTGCTAAGAGAGTGGGTTAAGGGCTGATGGTGTATGTATATTTTTACTCTTGCCGTAAAGGTAATTTTTGAGGGCTTTTACGGCGTTTTTTATTTTATTAAATGCTTCTTCGTTGAGATTAATGAGCTTTTTAGCGGATTGGTTTTTGGACACACGTCCATCTTCCCCTCTTTAAAGAGAAATAAGGGGCTTTGCCAACTTAGCGAAGTCTTTTATGAATCTTCTATAATAGCTGGCAAGGCCAATAAAAGATCTAAAATCTTTGAGGGTTTTGGGAAGTGGGTACTTTCCTATGGTCTCTATCTTGTTGGGATTGGTTACAATACCTTTGTCTGAGATGACAAATCCCAGGAATTCTACTCTGCTTTTAAAGAACTCGCATTTGTCCAACTGACATTTCATGTTGGCTTCCTGTAGTGTTCTGAATATGGCGACTAAGGTGACGCGCATGCGATTCATCATCTTTGCTAAAGATGATGATATCGTCAATGTAAATGAAGCATATTTTTCCAATATGCTCACGAAGGATGTCGTCAAGGGCTCTCTGGAAAATTGAGGGCGCATTCTTGAGTCCGAAGGGGAGTCGTGTAAACTCGTATTTTCCGTTGTTAACGGAGAAGGCAGCTTTGAGGGGGATTTGGTAAAATCCTCTTTTCAAATCTAAGACAGAGAATACTTTATTATTGCCTAGCTGTGCCAATACCTCGTTTATTTCGGGTATAGGGTATTTATCTGCGGTAGTTTCTTTATTTAGTTTCCTATAGTCTATGACCATGCGATATTTCTTTTGCCCGGAGGCATCTAGTTTTTGGGGACAATCCACACGGGTGAATTACATGGGGAGCGGGAGGGTCGGATTATTCCGTCCTCTAAAAGTTCCTTAATTTGGTTGTGTACCTCGTATTTTAAAGACATGGGAAATTGGTAGAATTTCGAGTATATCGGTTTTGGTTCTGAGTTCTGCTCTAACGTTAGTTGTGTAGGTCAATTTTTCGTCCGGATTGGCAAAGAGACTTGGGTGCATTTTAACAAGTTGATTTAAGCTATTTTTTTGTTCTTGTGTCATGTGGTCTGTCCGTGGTATAACCGTGTTTACTGCCTCGATTCTTTTCTGCTTAATGGGTATGCAAATATTATTCTTGATTATTAGTTTCTTGCTGCTTTGTATTACAGCATCTAATTCTTTTAGACTGTCGTTACCTAATATGGCGTCAAATGATTTTAGGTGGGTTGAAGAAAGAATTTTATTCTTATGTCATTTCTATTAAAGAGATTAGCGAACTAGTGGTGTGTAATTCTTATACTACCGCCGACTGTGACGGCTTCGAAGGGCTTTTCATTTGGGATTGGTTCGGACACGAATTTGGGTTGGACATAATTTCTGTTTGTTCCTGTATCTATTAATATTTTAAGTAATTTTCCGCTCCTCATCTTACATTCTATGTAAGGAAAGGATGAGTCCTTTATCCTAAATAATTAATGTCTGAATGATCGTACTGGCTATTTTGTCCGACATCTGCTTCTTCAATTTGTTGGGTATATTCATTTAATGGCTGCTCCTATTCGGTCTGCTGTTCGTAATTTAGCACTGATTGTACGTATTCCTCTATGATCACATAGTTGTCAGTGTTTTCTGTCTCGGTCTGTTCTTCCCCTGTTTGTATATTGAAATTTCTTTGTTTTTTGTCCGTGGCGTTTGTTGGTGGTGGAGGTCTTTTGCCTACTTCAAAGTTTGGTCTGTTCACGTAGCTTATCATCCTTGTGCGGATGCTTTGGTCCACGTCCATTGGCTCAGGACGTGGTTGGGGGTTGGGTGCAGAAGGTCTATTGGGTACGTATACCTGTTGTGGTTGTGTCTGGTAAATTATTTGGTTAGGGTGTTGTGGATTCGGTCCATTGTTGTTATAAGTCGGTGGTCCATAGTTTGTATTGGTTGGCCAAGGTGTATGAATCGGGAGTTGGGGCCTGAAGCTAATAGGTGGTGGCCTAAAAGTTTGGGCGAAAGAAGGCTGGGCTGTTCGAGGTGGCAATATAGGTGGTGGTACATTTCTATTCTGGTTTCTGACATATGTCTGTTGATTCCTTTTCAAAGCCATGTTAGTGCGATAGTTTTGATTCTCTAATTTTAAAACAATAATGAAGGGCCGAGGGTAGATCTGATGGCTCCTTTAAGTCGTTCAAATTGTGGTTGGCAGTTATCGTTTGGATGTCTACGTCACTAAACTCCCTAGAGGGGTTGACCAATTGCTTTACTAACGTCGGCAATTGTTATGCCAGAATCTGGCTAACCGTGGCTGCTATCACCTGCTCTGCGTTATTCGCCATGCCTCTATTTTGTAAATGTTCGATTTGTCTGTCGAGATGTCGTTGTTGCTGTCTGTTTAAGTTATGTCCGCCTACCTGTGGTTGATCTGATGCTATTGGGGGCCTAACTAAATTGCTTTCATTAGCCATAAAAAAGAGATATTACTAGTATTGTATATTTTAGGATATTTTTGAAGTATTTTTAAATCTAGTATTAGTTTTCATATTCTATATTTTGATTGATTGATTTTGATCGTTTTTCTTTTCTTTTTTAAAACCAGTGGCTGGTATCTTCCATCTACTTTGTAGGATCCCTTGGGAATCGCAAAGTTGGAATTTAGTTATACTACTTTTGTAGTCTTCATATTTGTTTATCGTAGTACACTTTTTATACCCTGAGCCCATTAAAAATGGGTAAAAGGGGTATTATGTTTTTGTGCAAAATGCAAATGTATGTAACAGGCAGAAGGAAGCATCTCCGACCCCATAAAGTATATATATTCTTGATCAGCATCAATAGCCGAGTCGATCTAGCCATGTCCGTCTGTCTGTCCGTCCGTCCGTCCGTCCGTCCGTATGTATGAACGCAAGGATCTCAGAACCTATAAGAGCTAGAGAATTGAAATTAGATGTAGGTGCTCCTAGCTCCCGCGCTGATCGGGTTTGTTTCCGATAAACGATAACTTGCCCCGTTTCCAAGTAATCGATAAAAATGTATATCGAAATCCCGTTTTTTAAGCAATTTTGGTAAATAATAAGAGCTAGAGTTACCAAACTTGACATGTAGCTTCTAGAATAGTGTATATATATCGATTATCTTTCATTTTATACCTATCGCCAACTCCCGCTACTCTCTATCTATAAGCGCGCGCTGCATTTGGTGATGGAATAAGAGGGTTCAGGGTATCCCCTAGTCGGGAGCTCCCGACTAGAACCTCTTACTTGTTTATCTTGCTTATTGTTCTACAATGTTTTCGTATTTCTTGTTCTTATAATTCTATTTCACTTTTGTGTTAGTTGTTTGTTTCTTTGTCTTTCACTTAATTTCTAACTTACAGTACTATTCCTGATGTGGCAACCTCCCCTGCCGGTCCGGATTTCATCCTTTTTGAAACTTTTGGGTATCTACTGGGGATCCTGCGACCAGTCTTCGTTGAGAGTATCCTGCGGGCGGGCCTTACAAGATGTGTTGTCCACCGATGAGCAAATTGCACAATTAAGTTCCAATTGCCTTTCGCGAATTTTACCAGTCGTTGAATTTAATTAACGAGAGTTGCACTGGTTTTGTTTTCGCGTATAACCGACTAACGCGCACGTAGAAGCGTTTTGTTCTTTTGTAACACGAGCCGGTCCCTGCTCGGGCGCCAGTTAATTCCAAAGTTTATTAAACGATGAAAAAATTATAATTTTTGGGGAAGCAAGTCTTCATTTTATTGATGTCAATTTGCAACTGAATAAACTTTGCGTTGCTGCTAATGTTGTTGGCCCGTTGGGCAATTGTTCTTGGAATTTTCGGCGGTTGCCAGTCGGCGCGTGGAGGAAATGGCACAGACACCAAGTCCGCATTTTGATGCACTTCTTATGAGGTGTTGCAATGGGACTGTATGAATTTATTTGTTGTTAACACATAAACAAATTTATATAAACTTTTTTTAAACATTAATACTTTAAAAAAAAGTTACAGTAAATTAAAATAACTACATTATATTACGTTATTCCTCTAAAAGGGGGAGGTGTAGTGTGTATATGCCTTAAAAGAACACCCTATATACAAATATAAAGTATGCGGCACTTTGTCGCATACAATAACAATTATAACATAACAACATATATGCTCACTAGCACAGCCATATGCAAGCTACTCGCTCTCCCTCTCTTTGTAGCTGTTAACCAATAACAGCATAAGTATATACATGTATCATAGGCTAAGTTCATTATATTTACTTTGAATAAAGACATTCTTAAAACCGAAGTCAATCAGCACTGACGTGCTTCTGTTGTATTGAAATATATTTTATTATTTATATTTTTAAAGCGCGAACGGGACTATCAGGCATCCATCCAGTTATGGCAGGTGTACCACAAGGTAGCGTTCTCGGTCCTTTCCTGTTTTCTGTATTTACAGCGGTCCCTGACGACGGACGAACTGGCCATTGATCCACTCAAAATGATGGTTGCCACCTTCGCTTATGACGTCGGAATCTTTTTTAGCTCACACTGCGAGTACGAAGCTGCCGACGGTATCCAAGAGTACCTTCACCTTCTAGACAACTGGGCTAAAGGTGGAATATTTAAATAATCAGCTCCAAATGCACAAACCTGTGCTTCACCCTGAGGAAAAGTGTCCCTCCAGCTATGCAGCTCTGCGGCGACACCGTTAAATATCTTCGATTGCTCTTCTACCAGCAATTAACTTTTAGACTAATTAATAGTTGCCGAACTAAAATCGCCAGCCTATATTGGCTACTAAATAAGAAGAGCAAGCTTTCTCTGAACAATAAGCGCACAGTATAGCTGCAGATTATTGCCCCCGTGTGGATGTACGGCGTTCCGATCTGGAGAATTGCTGCCAAGACTCAAAGGAAGAGAGTGCAAGTCATTCAAAATAAAGCTTTACGCCTAATCACAGATTGTCCATGGTATATCAGGAGCTCAACCATGCATAAAGACTTGAATCTGGCGGTTGTCGAGGACCAGATCGCCTTCCACTTAAGCTGATACAATGATCGACTGTTGGTGCACAGTAATCGCTTGGCCAGACCCCTGGCTACAGCTATACCTATCCGGCGGCTCAAAAGGCGCCATTTTGGCCTTCTCCCACGAGTGGGTTCACGGCGCAGGAGGCGACCATGAAGTCACCCAAGGCCGTAATTAACTTACGACTTTAAGTTAGTTTTTATATATCTATACTTAATACTGTTAGTAGTAGTATTTGCATTTGGTGTTGGAAGAAGAGGGTTCAGGGTATCCCCTAGTCGGGAGCTCCCGACTTGAACGTCTTAATTGTTTAATGTTTGGTGTTTTTTCATTTTATTTATTTATTTAAGGTCGATAAAACGAGTGTCTTCCTCATTTTTCCGTAGATTATACATACAATAGATAATGCAATTATATGATAAAGCCTAAAAGTGTAGTTGTAGCGTATATTGATTTGTTAAGAAGTTCTTCAAATGTTCTGTGTTCTTGTTTTCTTTTACTGCATCTCATAATATATGATAGTGTTGAATGAAATCTTTCTACCTGACCATTCACTGCGCTTTTGTAGGGTGGTGTTTTGTAAACTTCTATACCCAATTGGTCCTGCATCATAAAAGTGATTGAGGCTGAATTATGTGATTTTTCGTTATCTATTACAACGGCTTTAGGTACGCCAAAATAAAATAGGATTTCATGAAGTGGTTTTTTATTGTCTTCTATTGCCCTAGAATTGATCATTCGTCCCTGAGCTAATTTTGAAAATTTATCTACTGCTGTTAGTACTAAGATCTTTTCTGTCGTGTATATGTCGATATGGATTGTATATCCTGGGTATTCGGGGATTGGTGTTTCTTTGAGTTTTGGGTTAGTTGGATGTCTATCGTATTTTTCTTCTTTACAGACTTGACATTGTTTGACTAATTCTGTTATTCGTTGCTTCATTTTTGGTAAATAGAAATTTTCGGACAACTGCATTTTGTGCGTTGCGGTGAGCTCTGTTGTGTGTAACCAATATCTTCTCATCTTGCTCTGTTTCACTTGTTAAATCTTTTACTTGAGAAGGTGTGAATCTAATCTTGAAGTTACTAAAATTTTGGGGATATATCTGTTGAATTTTGTTCATTATTTCCTCTGAGGTTATTATTCCGTTAATTACGGATAGGTTGAGTCTGGTCTAGTTTTTGTATGTCTGTGGAATGTTGGGAATGGGATGTGAAACTTGTAATCTGTTTCGTTGGCTTTGCTGAGAAATATTTGGTTATTAAATACATTTATTGGGGCTTCTATGCTTGGTATTAAATTGTGACTTGAACTGTCTGCACTGTGCTAGGTTGAGGCTACTGATCCGATATTATTGATTACAGGGATTCGTGATAGCGCATCGGCTACAATATTATCCCTACCTGAACTCTTCCAGGTAAGCTTTCCACCTTTTTATACCCTGAACCCATTAAAAATGGGTAAAAGGGGTATTATGTTTTTGTGCAAAGCTTTCCACCTTTTTATACCCTGAACCCATTAAAAATGGGTAAAAGGGGTATTATGTTTTTGTGCAAAATCCAAATGTATGTAACAGGCAGAAGGAAGCATCTCCGACCCCATAAAGTATATATATTCTTGATCAGCATTAATAGCCGAGTCGATCTAGCCATGTCCGTCTGTCTGTCCGTCCGTCCGTCCGTCCGTCCGTCCGTCCGTCCGTCCGTCCGTCCGTCCGTCCGTCCGTCCGTATGTATGAACGCAAGGATCTCAGAACCTATAAGAGCTAGAGACTTGAAATTTTAGATGTAGGTGCTCCTAGGTCCTACGCAGATCGAGTTTTCCGATAATCGATAACTTGCCCCGTTTCCAAGTAATCGATAAAAATGTATATCGATATCCTGTTTTTTAAGCAATTTTGGTAAATAATAAGAGCTAGAGTTACCAAACTTGACATGTAGCTTCTAGAAAAGTTTATATATATCGATTATCTTTCATTTTATACCTATCGCCACCTCCCCGCTACTCTCTATCTATAAGCGCGCGCTGCATTTGGTGTAGGAATATGAGGGTTCAGGGTATCCCCTAGTCGGGAGCTCCCGACTAGAACCTCTTACTTGTTATTCTTGCGTTGCCGTTCCAACTGCTAAGAGAGTGGGTTAAGGGCTGATGGTGTATGTATAATTTTACTCTTGCCGTAAAGGTAATTTTTGAGGGCTTTTACGGCGTTTTTTATTTTATTAAATGCTTCTTCGTTGAGATTAATGAGATTTTTAGCGGATTGGTTTTTGGACACACGTCCATCTTCCCCTCTTAAAAGAGAAATAAGGGGCTTTGCCAACTTAGCGAAGTCTTTTATGAATCTTCTATAATAGCTGGCAAGGCCAATAAAAGATCTAAAATCTTTGAGGGTTTTGGGAAGTGGGTACTTTCCTATGGTCTCTATCTTGTTGGGATTGGTTTCAATACCTTTGTCTGAGATGACAAATCCCAGGAATTCTACTCTGCTTTTAAAGAACTTGCATTTGTCCAACTGACATTTCATCATCTTTGCTAAAGATGATGATATCGTCAATGTAAATGAAGCATATTTTTCCAATATGCTCACGAAGGATGTCGTCAAGGGCTCTCTGGAAAATTGAGGGCGCATTCTTGAGTCCGAATGGGAGTCGTGTAAACTCGTATTTTCCGTTGTTAACGGAGAATGCAGCTTTGAGGGGGATTTGGTGAAATCCACTTTTCAAATCTAAGACAGAGAATACTTTATTATTGCCTAGCTGTGCCAATACCTCGTTTATTTCGGGTATAGGGTATTTATCTGCGGTAGTTTCTTTATTTAGTTTCCTATAGTCTATGACCATGCGATATTTCTTTTGCCCGGAGGCATCTAGTTTTTTGGGGACAATCCACACAGGTGAATTACATGGGGAGCGGGAGGGTCGGATTATTCCGTCCTCTAAAAGTTCCTTAAATTGGTTGTGTACCTCGTATTTTAAAGACATGGGAAATTGGTAGAATTTGGAGTATATTGAGGAATCGGTTTTGGTTCTGAGTTCTGCTCTAACGTTAGTTGTGTAGGTCAATTTTTCGTCCGGATTGGCAAAGAGACTTGGGTGCATTTTAACAAGTTGATTAAGGCTATTTTTTTGTTCTTGTGTCATGTGGTCTGTCCGTGGTATAACCGTGTTTACTGCCTCGATTCTTTTCTGCTTAATGGGTATGCAAATATTATTCTTGATTATTAGTTTCTTGCTGCTTTGTATTACAGCATCTAATTCTTTTAGACTGTCGTTACCTAATATGGCGTCAAATGATAAAATTAAAAATTATTAATGATCACATAGTTGTCAGTGTTTTCTGTCTCGGTCTGTTCTTCCCCTGTTTGTATATTGAAATTTCTTTGTTTTTTGTCCGTGGCGTTTGTTGCTGGTGGAGGTCTTTTGCCTACTTCAAAGTTTGGTCTGTTCACGTAGCTTATCATCCTTGTGCGGATGCTTTGGTCCACGTCCATTGGCTCAGGACGTGGTTGGGGGTTGGGTGCAGAAGGTCTATTGGGTACGTATACCTGTTGTGGTTGTGTCTGGTAAATTATTTGGTTAGGGTGTTGTGGATTCGGTCCATTGTTGTTATAAGTCGGTGGTCCATAGTTTGTATTGGTTGGCCAAGGTGTATGAATCGGGAGTTGGGGCCTGAAGCTAATAGGTGGTGGCCTAAAAGTTTGGGCGAAAGAAGGCTGGGCTGTTCGAGGTGGCAATATAGGTGGTGGTACATTTCTATTCTGGTTTCTGACATGTGTCTGTTGATTCCTTTTCAAAGCCATGTTAGTGCGATAGTTTTGATTCTCTAATTTTAAACAATAATGAAGGGCCGAAGGTAGATCTGATGGCTCCTTTAAGTCGTTCAAATTGTGGTTGGCAGTTATCGTTTGGACGTCTACGTCACTAAACTCCCTAGAGGGGTTGACCAATTGCTTTACTAACGTCGGCAATTGTTGTGCCAGAATCTGGCTAACCGTGGCTGCTATCACCTGCTCTGCGTTATTCGCCATGCCTCTATTTTGTAAATGTTCGATTTGTCTGTCGAGATGTCGTTGTTGCTGTCTGTTTAAGTTATGTCCGCCTACCTGTGGTAGATCTGATGCTATTGGGGGCCTAACTAAATTGCTTTCATTAGCCATAAAAAAGAGATATTACTAGTATTGTATATTTAAGGATATTTTTGAAGTATTTTTAAATCTAGTATTAGTTTTCATATTCTATATTTTGATTGATTGATTTTGATCGTTTTTCTTTTCTTTTTTAAAACCAGTGGCTGGTTTCTTCCTTCTACTTTGTAGGATCTCTTGGGAATCGCAAAGTTGGAATTTAGTTATACTACTTTTGTAGTCTTTATGTTTGTTTATCGTTGTACACTTTTTATACCCTGAACCCATTAAAAATGGGTAAAAGGAGTATTATGTTTTTGTGCAAAATGCAAATGTATGTAACAGGCAGAAGGAAGCATCTCCGACCCCATAAAGTATATATATTCTTGATCAGCATCAATAGCCGAGTCGATCTAGCCATGACCGTCTGTCTGTCCGTCCGTCCGTCCGTCCGTATGTATGAACGCAAGGATCTCAGAACCTATAAGAGCTAGAGACTTGAAACTTTAGATATAGGTGCTCCTAGTGCCTGCGCAGATCGCGATAGTGCCTATCGCCAACTCCCCGCTACTCTCTATCTATAAGCGCGCGCTGCATTTGGTGATGGAATAAGAGGGTTCAGGGTATCCCCTAGTCGGGAGCTCCCGACTAGAACCTCTTACTTGTTTATCTTGCTTATTGTTCTACAATGTTCTCGTAGTTCTTGTTCTTATAATTCTATTTCACTTTTGTGTTAGTTGTTTGTTTCTTTGTCTTTCACTTAATTTCTAACTTACAGTACTATTCCGGATGTGGCAACCTCCCTGCCGGTCCGGATTTCATCCTTTTTAAACTTTTGGGTATCTACTGGGGATCCTGCGACCAGTCTTCGTTGAGAGTATCCTGCGGGCGGGCCTTACAAGATGTGTTGTCCACCGATGGGCAAATTGCACAATTAAGTTCCAATTGCCTTTCGCGAATTTTACCAGTCGTTGAATTTAATTAACGAGAGTTGCACTGGTTTTGTTTTCGCGTATAACCGACTAACGCGCACGTAGAAGCGTTATGTTCTTTTGTAACACGAGCCGGTCGCTGCTCGGGCGCCAGTTAATTCCAAAGTTTATTAAACGCTGAAAAAATTATAATTTTTGGGGAAGCAAGTCTTCATTTTATTGATGTCAATTTGCAACTGAATAAACTTAAATCAATTCTAGCCCTAGTAACCTGTGGCTTAGCGGCAGCGGCGTTGCTGCTAATGTTGTTGGCCCGTTGGGCAATTGTTCTTGTAATTTTCGGCGGTTGCCAGTCGGCGCGTGGAGGAAATGGCACAGACACCAAGTCCGCATTTTGATGCACTTCTTATGAGGTGTTGCAATGGGACTGTATGAACTTATTTGTTGTTAACACATAAACAAATTTTTATACATTTTTTTTAAACATTAACACTTTAAAAACAAGTAAGAGGTTCTAGTCGGGAGCTCCCGACTAGGGGATACCCTGAACCCTCATATTCCAACACCAAATGCAGCGCGCGCTTATAGATAGAGAGTAGCGGGGAGGTGGCGATAGGTATAAAATGAAAGATAATCGATATATATATACTTTTCTAGAAGCAACATGTCAAGTTTGGTAACTCTAGCTCTTATTATTTACCAAAATTGCTTAAAAAACAGGATATCGATATACATTTTTATCGATTACTTGGAAACGGGGCAAGTTATCGATTATCGGAAACAAACTCGATCTGCGTAGGAACTAGGAGCATCTACATCTAAAATTTTAAGTCTCTAGCTCTTATAGGTTCTGAGATCCTTGCGTTCATACATACGGACGGACGGACGGTCGGACGGACGGACGGACGGACAGACAGACGGACATGGCTAGATCGACTCGGCTATTAATGCTGATCAAGAATATATATACTTTATGGGGTCGGAGATGCTTCCTTCTGCCTGTTACATACATTTGGATTTTGCACAAAAACATAATACCCCTTTTACCCATTTTTAATGGGTTCAGGGTATAAAAAGTTACAGTAAATTAAAAATAACTACATTATATTACGTTATTCCTCTAAAAGGGGAGGTGTAGTGTGTATATGCCTTAAAAGAACACCCTATATACAAATATAAAGTATGCGGCACTTTGTCGCATACAATAACAATTATAACATAACAACATGTATGCTCACTAGCACAGCCATATGCAAGCTACTCACTCTCCCTCTCTTTGTAGCTGTTAACCAATAACAGCATAAGTATATACATGTATCATAGGCTAAGTTCATTATATTTACTTTGAATAAAGACATTCTTAAAACAGAAGTCAATCAGCACTGACGTGCTTCTGTTGTATTGAAATATATTTTATTATTTATATTTTTAAAGCGCGAACGGGACTATCAGGCATCCATCAAGTTATGGCAGGTGTACTACAAGGTAGCGTTCTCGGCCCTTTCCTGTTTTCTCTATTTACAGCGGTCCCTGACGACGGACGAACTGGCCATTGATCCACTCAAAATGATGGTTGCCACCTTCGCTTATGACGTCGGAATCTTTTTCAGCTCACACTGCGAGTACGAAGCTGCCGACGGTATCCAAGACTACCTTCACCTTCTAGACAACTGGGCTAAAGGTGGAATATTTAAATAATCAGCTCCAAATGCACAAACCTGTGCTTCACCCTGAGGAAAAGTGTCCCTCCAGCTGTGCAGCTCTGCGGCGACACCGTTAAATATCTTCGATTGCTCTTCTACCAGCAATTAACTTTTAGACTAATTAATAGTTGCCGAACGAAAATCGCCAGCCTATATTGGCTACTAAATAAGAAGAGCAAGCTTTCTCTGAACAATAAGCGCACAGTATAGCTGCAGATTATTGCCCCCGTGTGGATGTACGGCGTTCCGATCTGGAGAATTGCTGCCAAAACTCAAAGGAAGAGAGTGCAAGTCATTCAAAATAAAGCTTTACGCCTAATCACAGATTGTCCATGGTATATCAGGAGCTCAACCATGCATAAAGACTTGAATCTGGCGGTTGTCGAGGACCAGATCGCCTTCCACTTAAGCTGATACAATGATCGACTGTTGGTGCACAGCAATCGCTTGGCCAGACCCCTGGCTACAGCTATACCTATCCGGCGGCTCAAAAGGCGCCATTTTGGCCTTCTCCCACGAGTGGGTTCACGGCGCAGGAGGCGACCATGAAGTCACCCAAGGCCGTAATTAACTTACGACTTTAAGTTAGTTTTTATATATCTATTCTTAATACTGTTTATACAAACCTGGCGAAACTTAATTTGTTTCCAAGCGCATTATAGGACAATTTGAGTCCCGATTGGTAAAATAAAACCATATATAAAAAAAAATGTATATGTATATGTATTGGCTAATTTCTTTTTTTTTTTTTTTGCCTTAAGTTTTTATACCCTGAACCCATTGAAAATGGGTAAAAAGGGTATATTGTATTTGTGCAAAATGCAAATGTATGTAACAGGCAGAAGGAAGCATCTCCGACCCCATAAAGTATACATATTCTTGATCAGCATCAATAGCCGAGTCGATCTAGCCATGTCCGTCTGTCTGTCCGTCCGTCCGTATGTATGAACGCCAGGATCTCAGAACTTATAAGAGCTAGAGACTTGAAACTTTAGATATAGGTGCTCCTAGTGCCTGCGCACATCGAGTTTGTTTCCGATAATCGATTACTTACTCCCTTTTAAAGTAATCGATAAAAATTTATATCGAAATCCCGATTTTTAAGCAATTTTTGTAAATAATAAGAGCTAGAGTCACCAAACTTGACATGTAGCTTCTAGAATAGTATATATATTTGCATTTGGTGTTGGAAGAAGAGGGTTCAGGGTATCCCCTAGTCGGGAGCTCCCGACTTGAACCTCTTAATTGTTTAATGTTTGGTGTTTTTTCATTTTATTTATTTATTTAATACAATAGATAATGCAATTATATGATAAAGCCTAAAAGTGTAGTTGTAGCGTATATTGATTTGTTAAGAAGTTCTTCAAATGTTCTGTGTTCTTGTTTTCTTTTACTGCATCTCATAATATATGATAGTGTTGAATGAAATCTTTCTACCTGACCATTCACTGCGCTTTTGTAGGGTGGTGTTTTGTAAACTTCTATACCCAATTGGTCCTGCATCATAAAAGTGATTGAGGCTGAATTATGTGATTTTTCGTTATCTATTACAACGGCTTTAGGTACGCCAAAATAAAATAGGATTTCATGAAGTGGTTTTTTATTGTCTTCTATTGCCCTAGAATTGATCATTCGTCCCTGAGCTAATTTTGAAAATTTATCTACTGCTGTTAGTACTAAGATCTTTTCTGTCGTGTATATGTCGATATGGATTGTATATCCTGGGTATTCGGGGATTGGTGTTTCTTTGAGTTTTGGGTTAGTTGGATGTCTATCGTATTTTTTCTTCTTTACAGACTTGACATTGTTTGACTAATTCTGTTATTCGTTGCTTCATTTTTGGTAAATAGAAATTTTCGGACAACTGCATTTTGAGCGTTGCGGTGAGCTCTGTTGTGTGTAACCAATATCTTCTCATCTTGCTCTGTTTCACTTGTTAAATCTTTTACTTGAGGTGTGAATCTAATCTTGAAGTTACTAAAATTTTGGGGATATATCTGTTGAATTTTGTTCATTATTTCCTCTGAGGTTATTATTCCGTTAATTACGGATAGGTTGAGTCTGGTCAAGTTTTTGTATGTCTGTGGAATGTTGGGAATGGGATGTGAAACTTGTAATCTGTTTCGTTGGCTTTGCTGAGAAATATTTGGTTATTAAATACATTTATTGGGGCTTCTATGCTTGGTATTAAATTGTGACTTGAACTGCCTGCACTGTGCTAGGTTGAGGCTACTGATCCGATATTATTGATTACAGGGATTCGTGATAGCGCATCGGCTACAATATTATCCCTACCTGAACTCTTCCAGGTAAGCTTTCCACCTTTTTATTCTTGCGTTGCCGTTCCAACTGCTAAGAGAGTGGGTTAAGGGCTGATGGTGTATGTATAATTTTACTCTTGCCGTAAAGGTAATTTTTGAGGGCTTTTACGGCGTTTTTATACCCTGAACCCATTAAAAATGGGTAAAAGGGGTATTATGTTTTTGTGCAAAATCCAAATGTATGTAACAGGCAGAAGGAAGCATCTCCGACCCCATAAAGTATATATATTCTTGATCAGCATTAATAGCCGAGTCGATCTAGCCATGTCCGTCTGTCTGTCCGTCCGTCCGTCCGTCCGTCCGTCCGTCCGTCCGTCCGTCCGTCCGTCCGTCCGTATGTATGAACGCAAGGATCTCAGAACCTATAAGAGCTAGAGACTTGAAATTTTAGATGTAGGTGCTCCTAGGTCCTACGCAGATCGAGTTTGTTTCCGATAATCGATAACTTGCCCCGTTTCCAAGTAATCGATAAAAATGTATATCGATATCCTGTTTTTTAAGCAATTTTGGTAAATAATAAGAGCTAGAGTTACCAAACTTGACATGTAGCTTCTAGAAAAGTATATATATATCGATTATCTTTCATTTTATACCTATCGCCACCTCCCCGCTACTCTCTATCTATAAGCG
Source organism: Drosophila ezoana (assembly GCA_035045725.1). Classification (NCBI taxonomy): domain Eukaryota; kingdom Metazoa; phylum Arthropoda; class Insecta; order Diptera; family Drosophilidae; genus Drosophila; species Drosophila ezoana. The sequence goes on from JAWNOU010000161.1 coordinate 53,442, forward strand.
CGCGCTGCATTTGGTGTAGGAATATGAGGGTTCAGGGTATCCCCTAGTCGGGAGCTCCCGACTAGAACCTCTTACTTGTTTATTTTATTAAATGCTTCTTCGTTGAGATTAATGAGATTTTTAGCGGATTGGTTTTTGGACACACGTCCATCTTCCCCTCTTAAAAGAGAAATAAGGGGCTTTGCCAACTTAGCGAAGTCTTTTATGAATCTTCTATAATAGCTGGCAAGGCCAATAAAAGATCTAAAATCTTTGAGGGTTTTGGGAAGTGGGTACTTTCCTATGGTCTCTATCTTGTTGGGATTGGTTTCAATACCTTTGTCTGAGATGACAAATCCCAGGAATTCTACTCTGCTTTTAAAGAACTTGCATTTGTCCAACTGACATTTCATCATCTTTGCTAAAGATGATGATATCGTCAATGTAAATGAAGCATATTTTTCCAATATGCTCACGAAGGATGTCGTCAAGGGCTCTCTGGAAAATTGAGGGCGCATTCTTGAGTCCGAATGGGAGTCGTGTAAACTCGTATTTTCCGTTGTTAACGGAGAATGCAGCTTTGAGGGGGATTTGGTGAAATCCACTTTTCAAATCTAAGACAGAGAATACTTTATTATTGCCTAGCTGTGCCAATACCTCGTTTATTTCGGGTATAGGGTATTTATCTGCGGTAGTTTCTTTATTTAGTTTCCTATAGTCTATGACCATGCGATATTTCTTTTGCCCGGAGACATCTAGTTTTTTGGGGACAATCCACACAGGTGAATTACATGGGGAGCGGGAGGGTCGGATTATTCCGTCCTCTAAAAGTTCCTTAAATTGGTTGTGTACCTCGTATTTTAAAGACATGGGAAATTGGTAGAATTTGGAGTATATTGAGGAATCGGTTTTGGTTCTGAGTTCTGCTCTAACGTTAGTTGTGTAGGTCAATTTTTCGTCCGGATTGGCAAAGAGACTTGGGTGCATTTTAACAAGTTGATTAAGGCTATTTTTTTGTTCTTGTGTCATGTGGTCTGTCCGTGGTATAACCGTGTTTACTGCCTCGATTCTTTTCTGCTTAATGGGTATGCAAATATTATTCTTGATTATTAGTTTCTTGCTGCTTTGTATTACAGCATCTAATTCTTTTAGACTGTCGTTACCTAATATGGCGTCAAATGATAAAATTAAAAATTATTAATGATCACATAGTTGTCAGTGTTTTCTGTCTCGGTCTGTTCTTCCCCTGTTTGTATATTGAAATTTCTTTGTTTTTTGTCCGTGGCGTTTGTTGGTGGTGGAGGTCTTTTGCCTACTTCAAAGTTTGATCTGTTCACGTAGCTTATCATCCTTGTGCGGATGCTTTGGTCCACGTCCATTGGCTCAGGACGTGGTTGGGGGTTGGGTGCAGAAGGTCTATTGGGTACGTATACCTGTTGTAGTTGTGTCTGGTAAATTATTTGGTTAGGGTGTTGTGGATTCGGTCCATTGTTGTTATAAGTCGGTGGTCCATAGTTTGTATTGGTTGGCCAAGGTGTATGAATCGGGAGTTGGGGCCTGAAGCTAATAGGTGGTGGCCTAAAAGTTTGGGCGAAAGAAGGCTGGGCTGTTCAAGGTGGCAATATAGGTGGTGGTACATTTCTATTCTGGTTTCTGACATGTGTCTGTTGATTCCTTTTCAAAGCCATGTTAGTGCGATAGTTTTGATTCTCTAATTTTAAACAATAATGAAGGGCCGAAGGTAGATCTGATGGCTCCTTTAAGTCGTTCAAATTGTGGTTGGCAGTTATCGTTTGGACGTCTACGTCACTAAACTCCCTAGAGGGGTTGACCAATTGCTTTACTAACGTCGGCAATTGTTGTGCCAGAATCTGGCTAACCGTGGCTATCACCTGCTCTGCGTTATTCGCCATGCCTCTATTTTGTAAATGTTCGATTTGTCTGTCGAGATGTCGTTGTTGCTGTCTGTTTAAGTTATGTCCGCCTACCTGTGGTTGATCTGATGCTATTGGGGGCCTAACTAAATTGCTTTCATTAGCCATAAACAAGAGATATTACTAGTATTGTATATTTAAGGATATTTTTGAAGTATTTTTAAATCTAGTATTAGTTTTCATATTCTATATTTTGATTGATTGATTTTGATCGTTTTTCTTTTCTTTTTTAAAACCAGTGGCTGGTTTCTTCCTTCTACTTTGTAGGATCCCTTGGGAATCGCAAAGTTGGAATTTAGTTATACTACTTTTGTAGTCTTTATGTTTGTTTATCGTTGTACACTTTTTATACCCTGAACCCATTAAAAATGGGTAAAAGGAGTATTATGTTTTTGTGCAAAATGCAAATGTATGTAACAGGCAGAAGGAAGCATCTCCGACCCCATAAAGTATATATATTCTTGATCAGCATCAATAGCCGAGTCGATCTAGCCATGACCGTCTGTCTGTCCGTCCGTCCGTCCGTCCGTATGTATGAACGCAAGGATCTCAGAACCTATAAGAGCTAGAGACTTGAAACTTTAGATATAGGTGCTCCTAGTGCCTGCGCAGATCGCGATAGTGCCTATCGCCAACTCCCCGCTACTCTCTATCTATAAGCGCGCGCTGCATTTGGTGATGGAATATGAGGGTTCAGGGTATCCCCTAGTCGGGAGCTCCCGACTAGAACCTCTTACTTGTTTATCTTGCTTATTGTTCTACAATGTTCTCGTATTTCTTGTTCTTATAATTCTATTTCACTTTTGTGTTAGTTGTTTGTTTCTTTGTCTTTCACTTAATTTCTAACTTACAGTACTATTCCGGATGTGGCAACCTCCCCTGCCGGTCCGGATTTCATCCTTTTTTAAACTTTTGGGTATCTACTGGGGATCCTGCGACCAGTCTTCGTTGAGAGTATCCTGCGGGCGGGCCTTACAAGATGTGTTGTCCACCGATGGGCAAATTGCACAATTAAGTTCCAATTGCCTTTCGCGAATTTTACCAGTCGTTGAATTTCATTAACGAGAGTTGCACTGGTTTTGTTTTCGCGTATAACCAACTAACGCGCATGTAGAAGCGTTATGTTCTTTTGTAACACGAGCCTGTCCCTGCTCGGGCGCCAGTTAGTTCCAAAGTTTATTAAACGATGAAAAAATTATAATTTTTGGGGAAGCAAGTCTTCATTTTATTGATGTCAATTTGCAACTGAATAAACTTAAATCAATTCTAGCCCTAGTAACCTGTGGCTTAGCGGCAGCGGCGTTGGCAGCGGCGTTGCTGCTAATGTTGTTGGCCCGTTGGGCAATTTTTCTTGGAATTTTCGGCAGTTGCCAGTCGGCGCGTGGAGGAAATGGCACAGACACCAAGTCCGCATTTTGATGCACTTCTTATGAGGTGTTGCAATGGGACTGTATGAATTTATTTGTTGTTAACACATAAACAAATTTTTATACATTTTTTTTAAACATTAACACTTTAAAAAAAGTTACAGTAAATTAAAAATAACTACATTATATTACGTTATTCCTCTAAAAGGGGAGGAGTAGTGTGTATATGCCTTAAAAGAACACCCTATATACAAATATAAAGTATGCGGCACTTTGTCGCATACAATAACAATTATAACATAACAACATATATGCTCACTAGCACAGCCATATGCAAGCTACTCGCTCTCCCTCTCGTTGTAGCTGTTAACCAATAACAGCATAAGTATATACATGTATCATAGGCTAAGTTCATTATATTTACTTTGAATAAAGACATTCTTAAAACAGAAGTCAATCAGCACTGACGTGCTTCTGTTGTATTGAAATATATTTTATTATTTATATTTTTAAAGCGCGAACGGGACTATCAGGCATCCATCAAGTTATGGCAGGTGTACTACAAGGTAGCGTTCTCGACCCTTTCCTGTTTTCTCTATTTACAGAGGTCCCTGACGACGGACGAACTGGCCATTGATCCACTCAAAATGATGGTTGCCACCTTCGCTTATGACGTCGGAATCTTTTTCAGCTCACACTGCGAGTACGAAGCTGCCGACGGTATCCAAGACTACCTTCACCTTCTAGACAACTGGGCTAAAGCTGGAATATTAAAATAATCAGCTCCAAATGCACAAACCTGTGCTTCACCCTGAGGAAAAGTGTCCCTCCAGCTGTGCAGCTCTGCGGCGACACCGTTAAATATCTTCGATTGCTCTTCTACCAGCAATTAACTTTTAGACTAATTAATAGTTGCCGAACGAAAATCGCCAGCCTATATTGGCTACTAAATAAGAAGAGCAAGCTTTCTCTGAACAATAAGCGCACAGTATAGCTGCAGATTATTGCCCCCGTGTGGATGTACGGCGTTCCGATCTGGAGAATTGCTGCCAAGACTCAAAGGAAGAGAGTGCAAGTCATTCAAAATAAAGCTTTACGCCTAATCACAGATTGTCCATGGTATATCAGGTGCTCAACCATGCATAAAGACTTGAATCTGGCGGTTGTCGAGGACCAGATCGCCTTCCACTTAAGCTGATACAATGATCGACTGTTGGTGGACAGCAATCGCTTGGCCAGACCCCTGGCTACAGCTATACCTATCCGGCGGCTCAAAAGGCGCCATTTTGGCCTTCTCCCACGAGTTATATATCTATTCTTAATACTGTTTATACAAACCTGGCGAAACTTAATTTGTTTCCAAGCGCATTATAGGACAATTTGAGTCCCGGTTGGTAAAATAAAACCATATATAAAAAAAATGTATATGTATATGTATTGGCTAATTTATTTTTTTTTTTTGCCTTAAGGTTTTATACCCTGAACCCATTGAAAATGGGTAAAAAGGGTATATTGTATTTGTGCAAAATGCAAATGTATGTAACAGGCAGAAGGAAGCATCTCCGACCCCATAAAGTATACATATTCTTGATCAGCATCAATAGCCGAGTAGATCTAGCCATGTCCGTCTGTCTGTCCGTCCGTCCGTCCGTCCGTATGTATGAACGCAAGGATCTCAGAACCTATAAGAGCTAGAGGCTTGAAACTTTAGATATAGGTGCTCCTAGTGCCTGCGCAGATCGCGATAGTGCCTATCGCCAACTCCCCGCTACTCTCTATCTATAAGCGCGCGCTGCATTTGGTGATGGAATAAAAGGGTTCAGGGTATCCCCTAGTCGGGAGCTCCCGACTAGAACCTCTTACTTGTTTATCTTGCTTATTGTTCTACAATGCTTTCGTATTTCTTGTTCTGATAATTCTATTTCACTTTTGTGTTAGTTGTTTGTATCTTTGTCTTTCACTTAATTTCTAACTTACAGTACTATTCCGGATGTGGCAACCTCCCCTGCCGGTCCGGATTTCATCCTTTTTTAAACTTTTGGGTATCTACTGGGGATCCTGCGACCAGTCTTCGTTGAGAGTATCCTGCCGGCTGGCCTTACATGATGTGTTGTCCACCGATGGGCAAATTGCACAATTAAGTTCCAATTGCCTTTCGCGAATTTTACCAGTCGTTGAATTTAATTAACGAGAGTTGCACTGGTTTTGTTTACGCGTATAACCGACTAACGCGCACGTAGAAGCGTTATGTTCTTTTGTAACACGAGCCGGTCCCTGCTCGGGCGCCAGTTAATTCCAAAGTTTATTAAACGCTGAAAAAATTATAATTTTTGGGGAAGCAAGTCTTCATTTTATTGATGTCAATTTGCAACTGAATAAACTTAAATCAATTCTAGCCCTAGTAACCTGTGGCTTAGCGGCAGCGGCGTTGCTGCTAATGTTGTTGGCCCGTTGGGCAATTGTTCTTGGAATTTTCGGCGGCTGCCCATTGATCCACCCAATATGATGGTTGCCACCTTCGCTTATGACGTCGGAATCTTTTTCAGTTCACACTGCGAGTACGAAGCTGCCGACGGTATCCAAGAGTACCTTCACCTTCTAGACAACTGGGCTAAAGGTGGAATATTAAAATAATCAGCTCCAAATGCACAAACCTGTGCTTCACCCTGAGGAAAAGTGTCCCTCCAGCTGTGCAGCTCTGCGGCGACACCGTTAAATATCTTCGATTGCTCTTCTACCAGCAATTAACTTTTAGACTAATTAATAGTTGCCGAACGAAAATCGCCAGCCTATATTGGCTACTAAATAAGAAGAGCAAGCTTTCTCTGAACAATAAGCGCACAGTATAGCTGCAGATTATTGCCCCCGTGTGGATGTACGGCGTTCCGATCTGGAGAATTGCTGCCAAGACTCAAAGGAAGAGAGTGCAAGTCATTCAAAATAAAGCTTTACGCCTAATCACAGATTGTCCATGGTATATCAGGAGCTCAACCATGCATAAAGACTTGAATCTGGCGGTTTTCGAGGACCAGATCGCCATCCACTTAAGCTGATACAATGATCGACTGTTGGTGGACAGCAATCGCTTGGCCAGACCCCTGGCTACAGCTATACCTATCCGGCGGCTCAAAAGGCGCCATTTTGGCCTTCTCCCACGAGTGGGTTCACGGCGCAGGAGGCGACCATGAGGTCACCCAAGGCCGTAATTAACTTACGACTTTAAGTAAGTTTTTATATATATATTCTTAATACTGTTTATACAAACCTGGCGAAACTTAATTTGTTTCCAAGCGCATTATAGGACAATTTGAGTGCCGATTGGTAAAATAAAACCATATATAAAAAAAAATGTATATGTATATTGCTTAATTTATTATTTTTTTTTTTGCCTTAAGTTTTTATACCCTGAACCCATTGAAAATGGGTAAAAAGGGTATATTGTATTTGTGCAAAATGCAAATGTATGTAACAGGCAGAAGGAAGCATCTCCGACCCCATAAAGTATACATATTCTTGATCAGCATCAATAGCCGAGTCGATCTAGCCATGTCCGTCTGTCTGTCCGTCCGTCCGTCCGTCCGTATGTATGAACGCAAGGATCTCAGAACCTATAAGAGCTAGAGGCTTGAAACTTTAGATATAGGTGCTCCTAGTGCCTGCGCAGATCGCGATAGTGCCTAACGCCAACTCCCCGCTACTCTCTATCTATAAGCGCGCGCTGCATTTGGTGATGGAATATGAGGGTTCAGGGTATCCCCTAGTCGGGAGCTCCCGACTAGAACCTCTTACTTGTTTATCTTGCTTATTGTTCTACAATGTTCTCGTATTTCTTGTTCTTATAATTCTATTTCACTTTTGTGTTAGTTGTTTGTTTCTTTGTCTTTCACTTAATTTCTAACTTACAGTACTATTCCGGATGTGGCAACCTCCCCTGCCGGTCCGGATTTAATCCTTTTTAAACTTTTGGGTATCTACTGGGGATCCTGCGACCAGTCTTCGTTGAGAGTATCCTGCGGGCGGGCCTTACAAGATGTGTTGTCCACCGATGGGCAAATTGCACAATTAAGTTCCAATTGCCTTTCGCGAATTTTACCAGTCGTTGAATTTCATTAACGAGAGTTGCACTGGTTTTGTTTTCGCGTATAACCAACTAACGCGCATGTAGAAGCGTTATGTTCTTTTGTAACACGAGCCTGTCCCTGCTCGGGCGCCAGTTAGTTCCAAAGTTTATTAAACGATGAAAAAATTATAATTTTTGGGGAAGCAAGTCTTCATTTTATTGATGTCAATTTGCAACTGAATAAACTTAAATCAATTCTAGCCCTAGTAACCTGTGGCTTAGCGGCAGCGGCGTTGGCAGCGGCGTTGCTGCTAATGTTGTTGGCCCGTTGGGCAATTTTTCTTGGAATTTTCGGCAGTTGCCAGTCGGCGCGTGGAGGAAATGGCACAGACACCAAGTCCGCATTTTGATGCACTTCTTATGAGGTGTTGCAATGGGACTGTATGAATTTATTTGTTGTTAACACATAAACAAATTTTTATACATTTTTTTTAAACATTAACACTTTAAAAAAAAGTTACAGTAAATTAAAAATAACTACATTATATTACGTTATTCCTCTAAAAGGGGAGGTGTAGTGTGTATATGCCTTAAAAGAACACCCTATATACAAATATAAAGTATGCGGCACTTTGTCGCATACAATAACAATTATAACATAACAACATATATGCTCACTAGCACAGCCATATGCAAGCTACTCGCTCTCCCTCTCGTTGTAGCTGTTAACCAATAACAGCATAAGTATATACATGTATCATAGGCTAAGTTCATTATATTTACTTTGAATAAAGACATTCTTAAAACCGAAGTCAATCAGCACTGACGTGCTTCTGTTGTATTGAAATATATTTTATTATTTATATTTTTAAAGCGCGAACGGGACTATCAGGCATCCATCCAGTTATGGCAGGTGTACCACAAGGTAGCGTTCTCGGTGCTTTCCTGTTTTCTGTATTTACAGCGGTCCCTGACGACGGACGAACTGCCCATTGATCCACTCAAAATGAGGGTTGCCACCTTCGCTTATGACGTCGGAATCTTTTTCAGCTCACACTGCGAGTACGAAGCTGCCGACGGTATCCAAGAGTACCTTCACCTTCTAGACAACTGGGCTAAAGGTGGAATATTAAAATAATCAGCTCCAAATGCACAAACCTGTGCTTCACCCTGAGGAAAAGTGTCCCTCCAGCTGTGCAGCTCTGCGGCGACACCGTTAAATATCTTCGATTGCTCTTCTACCAGCAATTAACTTTTAGACTAATTAATAGTTGCCGAACGAAAATCGCCAGCCTATATTGGCTACTAAATAAGAAGAGCAAGCTTTCTCTGAACAATAAGCGCACAGTATAGCTGCAGATTATTGCCCCCGTGTGGATGTACGGCGTTCCGATCTGGAGAATTGCTGCCAAGACTCAAAGGAAGAGAGTGCAAGTCATTCAAAATAAAGCTTTACGCCTAATCACACGTTGTCCATGGTATATCAGAAGCTCAACCATGCATAAAGACTTGAATCTGGCGGTTGTCGAGGACCAGATCGCCTTCCACTTAAGCTGATACAATGATCGACTGTTGGTGCACAGCAATCGCTTGGCCAGACCCCTGGCTACAGCTATACCTATCCGGCGGCTCAAAAAGCGCCATTTTGGCCTTCTCCCACGAGTGGGTTCACGGCGCAGGAGGCGACCATGAGGTCACCCAAGGCCGTAATTAACTTACGACTTTAAGTTAGTTTTTATATATCTATTCTTAATACTGTTTATACAAACCTGGCGAAACTTAATTTGTTTCCAAGCGCATTATAGGACAATTTGAGTCCCGATTGGTAAAATAAAACCATATATAAAAAAAAATTGTATGTATATGTATTGGCTAATTTATTTTTTTTTTTGCCTTAAGTTTTTATACCCTGAACCCATTGAAAATGGGTAAAAATGGTATATTATATATGTGCAAAATGCAAATGTATGTAACAGGCAGAAGGAAGCATCTCCGACCCCATAAAGTATATATATTCTTGATCAGCATCAATAGCCGAGTCGATCTAGCCATGTCCGTTTGTCTGTCTGTCCGTCCGTCCGTATGTATGAACGCAAGGATCTCAGAACCTATAAGAGCTAGAGACTTGAAACTTTAGATGTAGGTGCTACTAGTGCCTGCGCAGATCGAGTTTGTTTCCGATAATCGATTACTTACTACGTTTCAAAGTAATCGATAAAAATTTATATCGAAATCCCGTTTTTTAAGCAATTTTTGTAAATAATAAGAGCTAGAGTCACCAAACTTGAAATGTAGCTTTTAAAATAGTATGTATATTTGCATTTGGTGTTGGAAGAAGAGGGTTCAGGGTATCCCCTAGTCGGGAGCTCCCGACTTGAACCTCTTACTTGTTTTATGTTTGGTGTTTTTTTCATTTTATTAATTTATTTAAGGTCGACAAAACGAGTGTCTTCCCCATTATTCCGTAGATTATACATACAATAGATAATGCAATTATATGCTAAAAGCCTAGTTAGATAACTCAGTTCTCTTAATAGCATCACCGACCGATGGAGGTGTTTTAGTTGCCATTCCGGCCAGCTGTGCCCCTTTTCACAGCTAAATTTGTCAGTGACGCTATTAGAGCCTACATCTAAGCAGAAGGGTGTAAGTAGGAAAAAAGTGTTCTTAAGTAAAATTAAAAATAAACTTAGTTTGCTATATTAATTAATAAAATGCAATAAATTGAAAAAAAATAAAGTAAGAAGATAGTTAATAAAGTAAAGAAATGTAAGCTAGATATATAGAGTGTTAGGTAGATAGGACAGAAAAGTAATGGGAAATCACCGACCTGGTGGGGGGAAATTTACAGCCTGTCCGTCAAGCTATGACCCTGCTCATAGCTGGGAATGGTCAGTGACTTCCCGAAGGTATCCTGAAAGCAACGATTTTATAAGGGGTAGAGAAAGTTCTGTAGAAAAAACGTGATGCAAACTATTATAATTTTTACATAGCACGCGAAAAGGATTGTGCATAGCGTAGTCTGTTGTGCACGTAGACAGGAATAAGGGGCGGTAATTTCTGTTTGGTCTGGACGGAACAGAGAATTGAAGACGCCCTAGCAGAAAGGAGAATCTATATCGCAAATAATCAACTTATGTAGAAGAACAACACCGAGAATTGTCCTACGGTTGGTTAACGACGGAAGGTTAAGAAGAAGCAGCCTGCTGGAGTAGGATGGCAATTTAAACCTCGTAAGGCAAAAAGCAGAAATTGCTTCTGAACAGATTCAATACGATCCTGGCTATTGTTATACTGCGGAGACCAGATGCAAGAGCAGTATTCAAGGATAGGGCGAACAAGAGAGATGTACAGAAGTTTCGTTATAAAAGGATCGTTAAACTCTTTAGACCATCGTTTAATGAATCCAAGTACACCTTTTGCCTCATTAACGATGGTATCTATGTGAAGATTGAAACAGAGTTTAGAATCAAAAAGAACGCCTAGATCCTTAACTGTTAGTATACGTTGCAAAGGGGTATTGTCGATTGTATAACTGACAAGATAAGGTGTAGAACGATTAGATGTCATAAATATACACTTTGAAAAATTCAGATGCGAACACCAAAGTTGCAAAGCGTTCAAATCGTCTTATAGACGAGAATGATGTAGGGGATTAGTGTATGATAGAATAAGTTTCACATCATCCGCATGCATGAGTACACGGGCATGTGATATAACAGAGGGGAGATCATTTATAAAAAGAGTAAAGAGTAAAGGTCCAAGATGACTACCTTGAGGAACACCAGAAGTAACGTGAACTTGTTTAGAGGTAGTCAGCCTCAGCATTACTCTTTGGGTCCTACCTTTAAATAAGAATTAATCCAAAGCAAAAGAGACGGAGGGAAACCTATTTGGTCAAGTTTAAAAAGTAAAATGTCATGGTGCACAGAGTCAAACGCCTTACTGAAGTCAGTATAAATGACATCAGTTTGCATTTTCGAAAGAAAAGCATCGTTTACCAAGGAAGTAAACTCAAGCAGATTGGTCGTAGTTGACCGATTCTTTACGAATCCATGTTGAACAGGGGAAACAACTGATTTGCAGAAATGCTGCAAATTCGAAGTGATTATTTTTTCAAATAATTTAGGAATATCGGACAGTTTTGCAATACCCCTGTAATTTTGTATATCAGACTTTCTACCTTTCTTGTGGAGAGGAATGATATAAGATTCTTTCCAAAGAGATGGAATGACACAAGATTCAAGAGATAGATTAAAAAGCTTTTGCAATGGATAAAGAAGGGAAGAACTACACTCCTTGAGTAGACAACTAGAAATATTGTCAGGCCCAGGAGAGTAAGAAGATTTTAAAGAGTTTATAGCTAAAAGGAGAGAGGAGTGTGAAATAATAGGAGGAGGTATTGAACTAGAGGAAGAAATAGTATAAGGGTAAAAATTTTTATTAGGACAGACTGAGGAGTAAGTTGATTGGAAAAAGTTAGCAAAGAGGTTAGTAGAATCAGAGTCATTACTAGCTTTATCCATCCAGAAAGAAAAAGTTGGCAAACTTGAACATTTACGCTTCAAGTTTACAAAATTGTAAAACTGTCTCGGATTTTGGGCAAATTGCCTTTTACAACGAGTTAGATAATTCTCATAGCATTGAGAATTCAGAAGAAAGAAGTTCGACTTGGCTATGGAATATTTAGCCAAGTCTGTACACGAACCAGACTTTTTAAACTTTTTAAAATATTTAGATTTTAAGTTTTTAAGATGTGACAATCTGGGAGTAAACCAGGGTGGTTTTGAAGAAGTAGTCGAAGGAATTGACTTGGGAATACTCATATCTAAGAGGGAGTTTAGGGTGCTATAAAAAAAGTAATAGCAGTATTCATATCAACCGAGTCATATAAGAAAGACCAATCGGTTGCATAAATAAGCTGATTCAGTAATGAATAATTTCCTTTGCGAAAGCAGCGGCGGGGCTTATTGGCTGATGAGCACGAAAAGAGACGATTACAATTGAACATTGTAATCTCTAAAGTAGGATGATACACATCCTCAGGAAGAGATAAAGGAGGGGACCTAGACACATTAGAAATAAGGTAGTCGTTAACAAATACAAGGTCAAGTGTTCTATTCAAATGATTAGAAATTGAATTGATTTGAAACAACGAAAGATCAAGCATGCAGTCTATAAAATCATGCTGTGCTGAGGGCACTAGATAATTTTCAGCAGTGAATAATGACCAAGAGATGTTCGGCAAATTAAAATCACCCAACACCATAAATAGGTCATTATCACGCACGTGTGAAGAAACTTCTTTAATACAAGTAATATGTTTCATATAAACTTGAATATCAGAAGAAGGAGGGACATAAGAGCATGTAATATAGATATTCCGTGTAGGAAGACACCTTAACTGAGACAATCTCAGCGTCAGTAGGCGTACTAAAACAGAAAAGGTTCTGACTGGAGAGTGGCTTTAACGGCAATTAACACCCCACCACCTCGAGTTGGCCGATCATTTCTATGCAAAATAAACTAAAATAAAATAAACTATTCGAAAATACCTCAAAATCGGATATGGTTGAATTTAACCATGTTTCTGAAAAAGCTTTTATATCCGAGTCGAAGGAAGTACTGGCCATGAAAAGATTTTTAAGTTTTGAAATAAGACCTCTGACATTCTGATAATGAATACAGATTTGGTCAGAAGATGAAGTTAGTTTTTTGGGGCAGAAATGGTACCCTGTATTGAATGGACTGGAAGGGTGACAGGCTGGTTACGCTTTTTTGGCTTGAACTCGTGAACAATCATGTGTGGGGAGGCCAAAATTTGGGATCACAAATGATTGGGAACATATCATGTGAAACATTTATTTTGAATGATGATATTTCACGAGGGGTGGAGAAATTAAATTTGGTTATTGACACGCTAGCAGAAGATTTGCTAGCAATATAGGCTGCCAATGACTCAGAAGTGGTGTCCGATGAAAGTCGAGACACAAAAACTTGCCTACGAGGGGCAACAACCGTTAAAGTAGGTGCTGATGGTGCTACAGGTAATACAGGAGTTGGAGGAGCTAAAGAGTCACCATGATTGTGTTTAACAATCTGGGCAAGATTACGCGTAGGTCTACCTTTGCGGCCAGGAGTTGACGGGGCTGAGGCAGTTTGGATAACTGGGACAGTATCAGGTACGAAGGCGATTAAGACAACATTGGAGATAAATCCAAGTTGCTAGGTAGGGACAAGAAAGGCGTAGGTGTCTGAACAGACGTAGAGGACAATTGCAAAAAAAGTTGAGGCTCTAACCGGCGATTGGTTGGAGACTCGAATTTATAATTGGCAAGCAACTCAAAACTCGAGTCAAAATTACTCGACATGCTGCTTAGCCACATTATTCAATTTTAAAAATTGATTTCTCACAGAATTTATACATCCTGGAGAAATCAATTTGCTTTTCGATGCAAACTGGGCACGACCAACGCAAGCCACCGCAGCCCTTCTTGGCAACTACAGCGATCTTGTCGCAATCACGCCCAGTGAGACCTGCACATTTAGCATGCATCATATTCTCACACAGCCAGCAATTAACAAATTGCGGCTGTGCAGAATCATCAGCCTGCTTGAACGTGCAAGGTTTCTTACAGCACGACATAATTGCTACAAGAGTATGCAAGTTGTGAGAGCGCAGAGCAAAACGAAAACGGTGCACAAAAATAAAGCAAGTAAACACTCAAAAAACAATTATCGTACACAAACAAATTGTTTGGAGCGAAAAGCAATAGCAAAAATTTGCGAGAGCGCGATGCACAAGCAGAAATATGCAGCAGCGAACACACGCACAAACACGGGGGAGCACCGAAGCAAAAGAATCAAAAACAGGCAATAACAACAACACGGAACTGACGCCGCGTCTTATAAATGCAATAATTAACAGACTTACGCTGCACAACAGATAACACTTTGCACAATTTATGAAAGCTTTTTAAATAATGCATCAAAAAATTTAAACGTTTCAAATTGTTTCGAATTTAATTTAGTCAAGGTACGTGCAAGGTGCACAACTTGTAGTCATAAATGTGGTGAAGCTGAGCTAAGACCCTTGCTCGCTGCAGTGATCGTGCATAATAGCGGAAGACATCATTTATGTAATGGTTAGTCGTCTTACGATATTGCGATTTCGGCGTGCCTACTATGTTGGCATTTCGTATTAACTTGTTGCATTTTTTATTTTTTTGCGAATTCTTCTCGCTCTGTTCGATACAGCAGGCTAGCTATATACACTCATGCATGCATACGCTGCATACTGTTTCTAGCACGATCATTGGATTTGCATGGCAACTTCTTTATGTTTATATCTAGTATTTTTATTTCTTTTTTTTTGTTACACTTTGATCTGCATACCCTTTTTCCTCTTTCCGATACAGCAGATTCATTCCATGACTGTTGTACATTAATCTGTAAACAGCGTATGGTTTCTAGCACGTATGGTACCCTTTTTTTCGTTCTGTCCGATACAACAGGCTCATACCATCCATGTAAATACATCAATCTGTATAACAATGTATGGTTTCTAGCACGAAAAAGGGGTTGCATGGCGACTAATATATGTGTGTTGTTTATTATTATTATTTTTTTTTTTATTATCATTATTATTTGTTTTTTTTTGCTTTGTATATAGTTTTATATATACGTATATATATGTGTGTGCCCATATAAGAATATATGTGCATAAACATGAATGCATGCCCGGCACGAAAAATTTCGGCTGACTCTACAGGGTATGACAGCGGCGTTAACGAATAATGTCACGCCAGTGCAATCTTATGTTCGGGCAAGTCATACACACACTCACATATTTTACTTGCATATATACGAATATATGTGTCACCTTACTTAGCGCATAAATTGTTTTTCTGTTAGCGGCGGCTTCCTCTTGCCCACACATATATATTTTTTTTTATTTTATCATGTTTTTGGGTATTTAATGCATTTTGTTTTTTATCAAAAAAGTTTGCACTGAACTTGTTTTATATTATTATTGTGTTTTCTTCATTCTCACTTCACGTTTACATTTTAACCATACTCACGTTATTGCTAAAATAATCTTCCACATCTTTCGGGATGCAAGTTCCTCTAAGGCTCTTTTTCCTGTCTTTTGAGTTACCGGCCGCGCCAGTTACCTCGTTAGCCGTGGTCGACGGTAACAAGTTGTCCTAAACGTGGGTGGCGTGACTGATAAGGTAAATCGCAAGCTGTACTTTTTCGACCGCCGTTATTTTTTTCGCTCTCCACCTTGTGAGCTCGATTCTGCACATTAATTTTTATTGTCTAGCACAGGGTATGAAACGTATTTTCCAGGGTATGCTCGACTATCTAATACCCTATTTTTATACTTTGCCCATTTGCAAAGTATTATTATACCCTGAACCCATTGAAAATGGGTAAAAAGGGTATATTGTATTTGTGCAAAATGCAAATGTATGTAACAGGCAGAAGGAAGCATCTCCGACCCCATAAAGTATATATATTCTTAATCAGCATCAATAGCCGAGTCGATCTAGCCATGTCCGTCTGTCTGTCCGTCCGTCCATCCGTATGTATGAACGCATGGATCTCAGAACCTATTAGAGCTAGAGACTTATAAGAGCTAGAGCCCCCAGTCGGGAGCTCCCGACTAGAACCTCCCAGCGGACCAACACGCGAGCCTTTAGCGAGATTCTCGCAATATGCTCACAAATGAGCTCGCATGTGAGCAGAAAACGAGTGGGATATATTTTTATCGCAAAACACTCGCACACGAGCGTTGCAGTGAGATCCTTGCGATAAAAATGCGTGCACAGAGAGAATGGTGTGTTGTTTTTATTTCAAATGTTAATCGTGCTCAGAGAGTGCAACATTGTCATGAGAGCGAGAGTGTAAAAACGACGTGGCATTCGGATGCTGTGTTGTTTTTGTTGTTTTTTCCTACTGAGAACGGTTTTTGGGGGTTGAAAAATTCCTTTGTTCCCTTTTCTATTGTCCGCCGAAGCGAGCAGACACGTGGTCAAAGTGATAAGTGATTTGGTAAAATTTGGATTTCTATAGAAAGGTAAGTAATTAACAAGTGTAAATTAATAACTAAACTATTCCCTTTCAGAATATAATTAAATATTTTCGCGACCAATTATTAAATTTAAAAAAAATTATAAATAAATAAACAAATAAAAAGGAAAGTTGAAAAATGCCATATAAAAGAAACAGCAGGCAATATATTTGCGAAGCTCGTCATGTGAAACGAGTCACAGAAAAAATTGAGATAGCTAAAGAAAATTAAGTAGAAATTAAATTTGATTCAAATTTATTATTTTCAGATAGCAATGATTTGCTATCTACAGAACATTCCAGTTCAACCAAGTTTAATACTCGCTTAGCCCAGTGGCTGTCCGCTAATAACATCAGCAAAAGGGCAGGCAATGATTTGCTTTCGCTGTTGGGCGAAAAAATTCCTGGCTTACCACGGGATGTACGTACTTTAAAATGTACTCCACGTGGCATTGTGAAACGAATCGTTGTTCCAGGCGAGTACGTTCACTATGGCTTAAAAGACGCGTTAACGGATTTCCTTTCCAATTTCACTTATCTTTCCCCCAATATAAGTTTAAATATAAATGTAGACGGGCTTCCATTGTGTAAAAGCACAAAAGAACTAACATGGCCAATTGATTAACGTCAATGGTACAAAGCCAGTATTTGTAGCTGAAATATATGTAGGTCATTCCAAACCCCGTGATCCAAATGTTTATTTGGAAGAATTTGTCTGTGAATTATCAGAATTGATCACAGAGGGCATGATGTTTCGAGATACGCAATTCAAAATATCTATTAGAGCATTTATTTGCGATGCGCCGGCCCGCGCCTTCATTTTGGGTGTGAAATATC
This sequence comes from Drosophila ezoana, assembly GCA_035045725.1. Classification (NCBI taxonomy): domain Eukaryota; kingdom Metazoa; phylum Arthropoda; class Insecta; order Diptera; family Drosophilidae; genus Drosophila; species Drosophila ezoana. The sequence continues at coordinate 70,694 of JAWNOU010000161.1, forward strand.
ACTCTGGGTTTTACTCATGCAACTATTGCGTTTAGAAGGGAGAAACTTTTAACAGGCGAGTACTTTTCTTGTAATCCTCCACGAACCAATTATAGCTTCCGAAACCGTCTTCAACCAGAGCACCACAACATACAAAGCAAACTCATTCTTGAAAATTTGCCGATTGACTTAGTAAATCAGTTTCCACTAGACTATATGCGCGTAGCTTGTCATGGCGTCACAAAATCAGTTTTAGTGGCTCTAGCGAGAGCCAAAGGTCAGTCCTTTTCTTTGAGTCGACACTCCCTAACTTCTCTTAATAATAAACTGATACGCTTCAAAAAATGTTTACCTAGAGAATTCAATAGAGAAGTTAGATCTTTAAATAATCTAGACAGATTTAAGGCAACGGAGTTTCGTACTTTTTTATTATATACCGGACCCATTGTTTTGAAGCACATTTTAGATTCAAATCTATACAACCATTTTTTATAACCTGAACCCATTAAAAATGGGTAAAAGGGGTATTATGTTTTTGTGCAAAGTGCAAATGTATGTAACAGGCAGAAGGAAGCATCTCCGACCCCATAAAGTATATATATTCTTGATCAGCATCAATAGCCGAGTCGATCTAGCCATGTCCGTCTGTCTGTCCGTCCGTACGTCCGTCCGTCCGTCCGTATGTATGAACGCAAGGATCTCAGAACCTATAAAAGCTAGAGACTAGAGAAATTTTAGCTGTAGCTCCTCCTGGTGCCCGCGCATATCGAGTTTGTTTCCGATAATCGATAGCTTGCCCCGTTTCCAAGTAATCGATAAAAATGTATATCGAAATCCCGTTTTTTAAGCAATTTTCGTAAATAATAAGAGCTAGAGTTACCAAACTTGACATGTAGCTTCTAGAAAAGTATATATATATCGAGTATCTTTCATTTTATACCTATCGCCACCTCCCCGCTACTCTCTATCTATAAGCGCGCGCTGCATTTGGTGTTGAAATATGAGGGTTCAGGGTATCCCCTAGTCGGGAGCTCCCGACAAGATCCTCTTACTTGTTATTACTTAGCTTAGGAATTAGACTTCTTCTCCACATGGAGTATTGTGTCACACAAAACTCTCTTGCATCCAGTTTGCTAAATGACTTTGTAGGCCAAGTGTCTAATTTCTATATGTTTCCGATGCTTACATTTAATTTTCATTGCTTAACACATTTAAGCAAACAATGTTTACAGTATGGTTCTCTGCACACCATAAGCTCCTTTCCATTTGAAAACTTTCTGGGGCATCTAAAAAAATGGTGAAAAAGTCGGACTACTCCTTGGAGCAATTATACAACCGAACTGTAGAACGCAGTATTTTAAAAGTTGCTCTTAAAGAAAAAACTTTAGATTTCAATGGGTCCAAAGGTAAAATTTCATATTAGCACTGGTATTTTGATCTAAAAGATCGCGATAGTTTCTTTTTCGTAAACATTTTTACATTTCCCATAAATTCCACCTTTGTAAGCATATTCTCTTCCAAAGAACTCAATTTCGACTCAAAAGTAGTGCTACATAAGGTTGAAAAATATCAGGCAAAACATTTCATTTCGAAGAAAATGGTATACACACTTTCTTTCCTTTAATTGACTGAATACAGATAATAATGAGCTCATCATACAATTTTGTGTTGGATGGCAGCGAAAATGGAGGAGGATGCGACAATAGTCCAAATTACAGTATAGGTAACATATTGACATTTTACATTTTATGTATTTTATATTCATTTTTATTTAATCTATATTCAGAATTACCTAATAATCCAGCAAATATTAAAGTTAATAATATTCCACAAGGCCAATGGAATCATTCCGGTAATGTAATCCAAAAATTTTAAATTTATCCATATTTAATAGATTTTTTCTAATATATTTGCAGAACTATTAAACTTGATGCATGTGATGATGCGGAAAATTGACCGTTAAGGGGCTGAGCTTATTTCATTAAGAAATGAAATTTTTATTATTTAGGGACGAGTTTTCGGAGAGGCGCACAAGGCGAAATTGACGCTGCCAAGTACGCCAAAGAAAACTCTTGGGGACTTTGAGGCATTTGAAGAATGTCTCAAAGAAGAGAAGTCCTTTAAAAATTTGGTAGGGAAACTTTAAATTTGATATTTTTACTATTCACTTATAAATCTCACATTTTCTTTAAGGTCATTGAATTAGTCGAAAGTGCCGAAAAGACATACGACAAATTTATTAGGAGGTCCTGGCGCCAGATAATAATTGATGACGTTGCAAGGCAATGCTCCTGGCGTGGCACATAGAGCAAAATGTGTGTTAGAGGCCTTCGAACCACATTGGCAATACGATGTAAGCATTGCTTTTATAACCTCTGTGTATGCAAATTAACATTATTATTATGTTAATGTCTACAGATGCATTTAAACAGAAGTTTGCGCTGGAAGACGTCGATTTTGATCGCGTGACCCAAAAATATTTCCAATACGCACAGGAAAGAGTGGCGCGCTTGGGAAAGGCTGATGCTAAAAAAATTTTTTTTTTTTATTTTTTTAATAAATGGTTTGTAAGGACTCTTTTGCCTTATGGACCAATTGATGTCTTTTGTTAATTTCGCCATGTTTTTACAATTTAAAAAACTTGTTTCGTTATTCTATTTTATGTATCTAATATCTATGTTGTCTGTATTATTGCCGCGTAGCCCTGCGGATGGGTGGGCGTTGTTGGTGGAGTTGGGTGGGTATTATGTGGGCAAATGTTCTGCTCCTTAACCTCCCGATGGGATGGGCACCTTAAAGGTTGCTGGCGAGCCTATTGGCGTGCGTGGCTAGTCGGTTATAGAGGGCGCAGTGGGTCCTTATTTGCTCTTCAACCCAGGGGATCCTCAGGTCTCTGTTTAGAACGCTGTTACGCACGTAAAATGGGGCTCCTGCCATCCTGCGCAGAGTTTTGTTTTGGAGAGATTGAACTCTTTTTCTGTTGGATGGAGCAGCCAAGCCCCAGATTTGTATGGCATATCGCTGTAAATAAAATTATTTTATATTATGTGTTTACTTTTTATACCCATTGAAAATGGGTAAAAAGGGTATATTGTATTTGTGCAAAGTGCAAATGTATGTAACAGGCAGAAGGAAGCATCTCCGACCCCATAAAGTATATATATTCTTGATCAGCATCAATAGCCGAGTCGATCTAGCCATGTCCGAGCTAGAGTTACCAAACTTGACATGTAGCTTCTAGAATAGTATATATATATCGATTATCTTTCATTTAATACCTATCGCCAACTCCCCGCTACTCTCTATCTATAAGCGCGCGCTGCATTTGGTGATGGAATAAGAGGGTTCAGGGTATCCCCTAGTCGGGAGCTCCCGACTAGAACCTCTTACTTGTTTATCTTGCTTATTGTTCTACAATGTTTTCGTATTTCTTGTTCTTATAATTCTATTTCACTTTGTGTTATTTGTTTGTTTCTTTGTCTTTCACTTAATTTCTAACTTACAGTACTATTCCTGATTTTTTAAACTTTTGGGTATCTACTGGGGATCCTGCGACCAGTCTTCGTTGAGAGTATCCTGCGGGCGGGCCTTACAAGATGTGTTGTCCACCGATGAGCAAATTGCACAATTAAGTTCCAATTGCCTTTCGCGAATTTTACCAGTCGTTGAATTTAATTAACGAGAGTTGCACTGGTTTTGTTTTCGCGTATAACCGACTAACGCGCACGTAGAAGCGTTTTGTTCTTTTGTAACACGAGCCGGTCCCTGCTCGGGCGCCAGTTAATTCCAAAGTTTATAAAACCAGCGGCGTTGCTGCTAATGTTGTTGGCCCGTTGGGCAATTGTTCTTGGAATTTTCGGCGGTTGCCAGTCGGCGCGTGGAGGAAATGGCACAGACACCAAGTCCGCATTTTGATGCACTTCTTATGAGGTGTTGCAATGCTTCTTATTGGGACTGTATGAATTTATTTGTTGTTAACACATAAACAAATTTTTATAAATTTTTTTTAAACATTAACACTTTAAAAAAAAATTACAATAAATTAAAAATAACTACATTATATTACGTTATTCCTCTAAAAGGGGAGTTGTAGTGTGTATATGCCTTAAAAGAACACCCTATATACAAATATAAAGAATGCGGCACTTTGTCGCATGCAATAACAATTATAACATAACAACATATATGCTCACTAGCACAGCCATATGCAAGCTACTCACTCTCCTTCTCTTTGTAGCTGTTAACCAATAACAGCATAAGTATATACATGTATCATAGGCTAAGTTCATTATATTTACTTTGAAAAAAAACATTTGTTGGATCAAAAGCGTTTTTTTGACCTTTTAAGAATCTTATCTAGAGTGGGCGTGTGTGGATGGTATGAAGTTTTAATAAAGGTTTTACAAATTGATGAGCAACACGACTGACTTATATGATGATGCTTACAGAACAGATTTCTTAACATAAATTAAGATTAAAGGGACCGAGCAATTACAGAGTTCGAAAGAGAGCGAGGCTTCGTACATGTGTATGAGTGCTTATGACATTCAAATAAAAGAGAATTAGCATAGTCTTAACATAATCTGCTTTGACCTTGCTATTGATACCCTGACTAATGTTTATATGAGGTATATGACCGAACATCCCTGCCGCCTTGAAAGAATTATCTTTCAAGAGACAGGTAGAACAGCCAGCTTATGTACTGGCCGGCAACAGAGTCCAGAGGCAGTGCGAATATATGCGACATGAACCCGGTCATCTTTGCCACTCACAACAGACTCAACACGCCCTAATTTCCAGTGTAATGGCGGTGTGTTGTCCTCATGTATGATGACCATAGAGTCAACTGTGAGATTTGGGGAAGCCGAAGTCCACTTTGTCCTGGCTCGAAGCTCGTTCACATACTCCGCAGACCAACGACGCCAGAATTGCTGTTTAGCAGCTGTGATCTGCTCGTAACGATCCAAGTTGGAGATGTTGTTGGTGATAATCTCACGCTCGGGCAAAGCGCGCGGTGCATCTCCATTTAGAAAGTGTCCTGCAGTGAGAGCGCTGAAGTCGTTGGGATCAGATGATAGCGGTGACAGCGGGCGAGAGTTGAGTACTGCTTCTATCTCAACGACTGCGGTGTTCAGTTCCTCAAAGGTGAACCGGGTGTTAGCGACGGCACGCACCAGCAGATTCTTTGCGCTCTTGACAGCGGCCTCCCAAAGACCGCCAAAGTGTGGAGCCCTAGGTGGAATGAAATGAAAGGTTATCTCTTCAGAGGAACAATATGGTAGGATAGCATCTTGAGTGCTAGTGTTGAACATGAACTTCTTTAACTCGAGTAGCTTGTTGGATGCTCCGACAAAATTTGTGGCGTTGTCACAATAGATGTGCGATACTGGTCCACGACGGGCAACCATGCGTTTCAACGATTCCAAAAACTTATTCGTTGAAAGATCTGACACGATTTCAATGAGAACGGCCTTTACGGCCATGCAGACATATATGGCGATATAGGATTTTGTGGGACCCTTGCCACGTATTCGAAGATAGGTGTTCACTGGACCGCAGAAGTCGACTCCAACGTGGCGAAATGGCTTGTCTGTGGATAAGCGCTCAGGTGGCAGGGAACCCATGACTTGACGACGTAGAACTGGACGATATCTGACACAGTGTACACAAGAACGAACAATGCTGCGGGCTAAAGCTCTTGCGTTTATGACCCAGAATTGAAGCCGCAGCAGTCCAACTAATGCCTTTGGTCCTGCATGGTAACTGCGCAAGTGAATATGCCGAACATAATTGTGGACAAATTGCGATCCCTTGGGAACAAGTAAAGGATGCCTTTGACGAGAGGGGATATCAGCATGCTCGAGTCTGCCGCCAACCTTAATGAGCTCGTATCCAGAAGAGTCATCTATGAAGGGGCTGAGAAATTTCAGATTGCTTTTCAAATCTCTTTGTTTCCTTAGCAATTGCAAATCTTCCTTGAAATAGTGCTGTTGGATGATCCTGATGATGCAGTGCAACGCGTGGCGAAGTTCTTCTGGGCATGGCGGCGAACTTTCGACAGGGTGTTCCTTTTTGGCAATATGGTAAAACCGGAACATATATGCCATAACTCGAAGCGCCCGAATGTATGATCTAGTTCCGTTCAGCCAGACCAGAATATAATTACTTTCGATAATGGCAGCAAATGTAGACTTCCGTTTTTCAGCATCGATAATGTCCATGTCCAAATCATTGTCGAATTGTTGGCAGGGCCATTGAGTCTCGGAATCACGCAGAAACGCAGGTCCTGTAAACCAAATTGATTGCTGGAGCTCATTAGCTGGGCATCCACGTGACACAATGTCAGCAGGGTTCAATTTTGACGGTACATGTCTCCACTTTCCATCTGCTGTTTGATCTTATATAATGGATACTCTATTTCCAACAAATGTCGACAAGGTGATAGAGTGTTGTTGCAGCCAGTGCAAGACAATCTGCGAATCAGACCAGAAATGCGCGCTGTGCGGCTTGCCGATGAATATGTTTTTGACAGTTGTATATAACTTACTAAGAAGTTGAGCTCCGCTTAACTCTAATCGAGGAAGCGTCAGCTTCTTGACAGGAGCCACCCGAGATTTAGCAGTAAGAAGCTGAACCTGGACATTGCCACACGAGTCCGTGGAACGCACATATACGCAACAGCCGTAAGCACGTATTGATGCGTCACAGAAAGCGTGCAGTTGTATGTCTGTGAGCTCAGCTTGCAAGCAAAAACGGGGTACTGAAATCGACGACAATTCCTTGAGAGACGTTACGCAGTTTCTCCATGCTTGTAGAAGTGATTGCGGAACAGATGATGATTTTCGAGACGATAATGATTGGTGCCAGCAATCCTAATGGATCGAACAGAGAAGACGCAGTCGAGAGAATAGTCCTCTTTGTGACTGTTGAATACAATTTTTTGGGTTTAAATTCAAATAGTAGCACATCACGACGTTGATCCCAAGCTACGCCAAGTGCGCTAGTGACAGCGTTTTCATCCAAGTTTAAATCCTTTACCGATTCGTCGTTCCTGACGGCGTAATGATTGGAGTGCCACTTAACCAATGGGAAGTGTCCTCGGCGAAGTATCTCGGTGACCTCGTGTTTGATGTTTTGCAACTCGATGAGCTCGTTTGCTCCGCATAGCAGATCATCAACATAAAACGATGATTTTACAATGGATGCGCCAATGGGAAACTCGTTCACATGCAGATCTGCCAGATATTGCAAACTGCGAACAGCTAAGTATGGGCCCGAGGCCGTTCCATACGTCACTGTATTTAGCTCAAAGGTCTGCAAATCAGCATCAGGGGATGCTCTCCAAAATATATATTGAAATTTCAGATCCACTGGGCTGACTAAAACTTGTCTATACATTTTCGTAATGTCCGCTGTGATGGCGTAACGAACCAATCGAAAACGAAGGAGAAGTATATACAGATCTTCTTGGAGTGTTGGGCCAACGAGAAGCAAATCATTCAATGAATGCTGGGACGATGAAGTGCACGAGGCGTCAAACACGACGCGTAACTTCGTTGATGCACTGCTGGGTTTAAAAACACAATGGTGAGGTATATAAAAGTGTGGCTCACTTAATCTCGGATTCGTCACTAAAGTCATATGGCCAAGATCCTCATATTCTTTCATGAAGGTTACATATTGCGATTGAACAGTAGGCTGCTGACTGAGGCGCCTCTCGGGCGATAAAAAACGACGACGTGCAACATCGCTCGAATTGCCAAGGCACATTGGATCTCCCTTGAAAGATAGGCACAACAATCCTGCCGTTATTCATCTGTGTTGTCCTTGAATACATATCTTCACAGAGCCGATGTTCTGGATTGGTTGACTTTGGAGAATTTTCTAGAGCATCAATGCTCCACAGTAATTGAAGATTTTTGTCAATTGACTCCTCCACAGAAAGCAAGCACGTTGATGACTGCTTAGCTGACTGATGACGATACTTGCCAGACACAACCCATCCAAGCAACGTTTTCTGAAGGACTGGCAAATTGTCTCCGAGCTTAATCTGTCCAACAGCCAGGCATTCGAAAAATGCCTCGGTACCGAGAAGGAGATCAATCCGACCTGACCTGTGGAAAGTTTCGTCCGCAAGTGGTGTATTCGCGGGTAACCTCCAATCTGAGGTGTCGATTTCCGAATCCGGCTGGTAGGCAATGTGAGACGTTATGCAGAACTGTAGTGTTACTTCAAATGGTGACAAACGAGATTTAATTCCAGTAGTTGTACAGTTGTTAATTTTAGTCGAGGTCTCCCCTATGCTGCGGATTTCGAAATGATGCTTATCACGGCGTAGATGCAGCCGTTGGGCGAATTGATCAGTTATGAAATTGACTTGGGAACATGAGTCAAGCAATGCTCTGCCTTGTTTATACGCCCCTGATGAATCTCGCACTAGTACCTTTGCAGTAGCAAGAATTATTTGTCCGCCTGGCGATTGATTCATATGCGAGTGCGTTGCAGCAGGGGTCGTTGTTGAGGACATTTGCGCTATGGATGATGGCCATGTAGACGATGATGATGCAGGCGGTTGGCCACAATGCAGAAGCGTGTGATGGCGATGCTTGCAGCTTCGACAACGATTGTTAGACGGACACTGAGCCATCCGATGTCCTAATTGAAGGCAATTAATGCAAAGTCCAGCATTTTTTACGACTCCGTACTTGAGTTTAGGACTCATGTCTTGAAACTGAGAACATTGTACAATTTTATGGTCGGAGCTGGAACAAACAATGCATGTTGGATTAGTAATAGAAAATGACAATCCCTTGCTAGGCTTGTACACGTGTTTTTGTTTCGAAGAATCAGCCATTCGATACGATGCAATGCCGCTTGATTGCAGAAACTGACAATGACGTTCCAAAATAGTTGTGCAGTGAGCCCAATTTGGCAATGTACGTAAGTCAAGGGACTCATTAAACTTGTGACGAGTTTGCTGGTCACATTTTCCGATGACGATGAATATCAACATGGCTTGGGCAATATCTGATCCGGTACCCAATGACGATAATGATGAATACAGGGCTGACGCATTGTCCAGCAGACTGCGCAGCTGATTTCCGTCCGGTTTGTCGACTGGCTGTAGATTGAATAGTGATTCTATTGTGTCTAAAAATGTAAGTGTAGGATTGTCATAACGTTCACTTAAACGAGCAAGAGCCTTGGGATAATTTTCCTGAGTCACTTGGAATGCCTTTACTGCCTGTAGGGCAGGGCCCTTCAAGCAATTCAGCAGATGATTAAACTTTTCAATGTTCGAAAGAGAGTACTCACGACCGATAATCTGATTGAATGATGTAATGAAGTTTTTAAACTCTGCTCGTTTCCCATCAAATACAGGCGGAGCCAATCGAGGAAGACTCGATGGCGACGAAGAGCGAATTGGAGCAGGGTTAGAAAATGAGGTGCTGTGCAGTACATCATCCAGTTGGGATTGGATGGACAATTTGATAGTCACATATGTGTCTTCCACCTCTGCACGTCCATTGTCCTGAGGATCTTCCAATTCAATTTCAGATTGTACCTCCAAAACCTCCTTAATGTATATCTCCAACATGTCCAAGCGTAATTGTAGCTCACCGTGTGATAATCTTTTTTCACTGCCATCGACCTGAGTAGACACTCTTACAACATCCTCTAAGTGTGCGATATTGCGTTTTATGTTCGCTCGCTTACGTAAGTTTGCTTCAAGAGTTGACATTATGTATCGAGAATGTTGTGATCACCGATGTGACCGAGCGACAGTTTTGATACTGCCAAATTTTCACAGCCTAACTTTAACCTGATGATGTCACTCTCACCGATGTGAGCGAGCGACAGTTCAAATGCTCCCACTGTTAACAGAACAGCTAAGACTTGTAAATGTTGAGCTCACCGATGTAAGGGTCGCTTGCAGTGATGAAGCGAAATGCTGTGAACAAGCAGAGGCAGCGAGCTTCCAGCGACGGAGCAACGGTAACGAGAATGCGGCAGCAAAGCGAAGGTAGCGAGTTTCCAGCGACGAAGCAACGGCAACGAGAAAGGAGCTGTGAGGCAAAGGCAATGAGCAATCAAACTCAGAGCGTATCCAGCGCGAAGTAACGGATCCAAGAATGCAGTAGCGAAGCGAAGGTAGCCAGTTTCCAGCGACGAAGCAACGGTAACGAGAATGCAGCAGCAAAGCGAAGGTAGCGAGTTTCCAGCGACGAAGCAACGGCAACGAGATAGGAGCTGTGAGGCAAAGGCAATGAGCAATCAAACTCAGAGCATATCCAGCGCGAAGTAACGGCTACAAGAATGCAGTAGCGAAGCGAAGGTAGCGACTTTCCAGCGACGAAGCAACGGCAACGAGAAAGAAGAGCTGGCCAAATGTTGCTGTCGATGCTGTATTTGCGAGGAGTTCGATAAAACCTTTCTCCAACGAAATGTTGTGCGGCAACGATATGCCGTCAATTTCCACACACTAGCCCCACGTTGGGCGCCAAAATGTTGGATCTAAAGCGTTTTTTTGACCTTTTAAGAATCTTATCTAGAGTGGGCGTGTGTGGATGGTATGAAGTTTTAATAAAGGTTTTACAAATTGATGAGCAACACGACTGACTTATATGATGATGCTTACAGAACAGATTTCTTAACATAAATTAAGATTAAAGGGACCGAGCAATTACAGAGTTCGAAAGAGAGCGAGGCTTCGTACATGTGTATGAGTGCTTATGACATTTAAATAGAAAAGAATTAGCATAGTCTTAACATAATCTGCTTTGACCTTGCTATTGATACCCTGACTAATGTTTATATGAGGTATATGACCGAACAACATTCTTAAAACCGAAGTCAATCAGCACTGACGTGCTTCTGTTGTATTGAAATATATTTTATTATTTATATTTTTAAAGCGCGAACGGGACTATCAGGCATCCATCCAGTTATGGCAGGTGTACCACAAGGTAGCGTTCTCGGCCCTTTCCTGTTTTCTCTATTTACAGCGGTCCCTGACGACGGACGAACCGGCCATTGATCCACTCAAAATGATGGTTGCCACCTTCGCTTATGACGTCGGAATCTTTTTCAGCTCACACTGCTCACACAGCTGCCGACGGTATCCAAGAGTACCTTCACCTTCTAGACAACTTGGCTAAAGGTGGAATATTTAAATAATCAGCTCCAAATGCACAAACCTGTGCTTCACCCTGAGGAAAAGTGTCCCTCCAGCTGTGCAGCTCTGCGGCGACACCGTTAAATATCTTCGATTGCTCTTCTTCCAGCAATTAACTTTTAGACTAATTAATAGTTGCCAAACTAAAATCGCCAGTCTATATTGGCTACTAAATAAGAAGAGCAAGCTTTCTCTGAACAATAAGCGCACAGTATAGCTGCAGATTATTGCCCCCGTGTGGATGTACGGCGTTCCGATCTGGAGAATTGCTGCCAAGACTCAAAGAAAGAGAGTGCAAGTCATTCAAAATAAAGCTTTACGCCTAATCACAGGTTGTCCATGGTATATCAGGAGCTCAACCATGCATAAAGACTTGAATCTGGCGGTTGTCGAGGACCAGATCGCCCTCCACTTAAGCTGATACAATGATCGACTGTTGGTGCACAGCAATCGCTTGGCCAGACCCCTGGCTACAGCTATACCTATCCGGCGGCATAAAAGGCGCCATTTTGGCCTTCTCCCACGAGTGGGTTCACGGCGCAGGAGGCGACCATGAGGTCACCCAAGGCCGTTATTAGCTTACGACTTTAAGTTAGTTTTTATATATATATTCTTAATACTGTTTATACAAACCTGGCGAAACTTAATTTGTTTCCAAGCGCATTATAGGACAATTTGAGTCCCGATTGGTGTAATAAAATTAAATGGCTAATTTCTTTTTTTTTTTTTGCCTTAATTTTTTATACCCTGAACCCATTGAAAATGGGTAAAAAGGGTATATTGTATTTGTGCAAAATGCAAATGTATGTAACAGGCAGAAGGAAGCATCTCCGACTCCATAAAGTATACATATTCTTGATCAGCATCAATAGCCGAGTCGATCTAGCCATGTCCGTCTGTCTGTCCGTCCGTCCGTCCGTCCGTATGTATGAACGCAAGGATCTCAGAACCTATAAGAGCTAGAGACTTGAAACTTTAGATATAGGTGCTCCTAGTGCCTGCGCAGATCGAGTTTGTTTCCGATAATCGATTACTTACTCCGTTTCAAAGTAATCGATATAAATGTATATCGAAATCCCGTTTTTTGAATAATTTTTGTAAATAATAAGAGCTAGAGTCACCAAACTTGACATGTAGCTTCTAGAATAGTATATATATTTGCATTTGGTGTTGGAAGAAGAGGGTTCAGGGTATCCCCTAGTCGGGAGCTCCCGACTTGAACCTCTTACTTGTTTTATGTTTGGTGTTGGTCCTCCGTGTGGTGAGAATGAAGTTTTAATGGTATCTGTAAAATGTATTATATAAGTTTGTGTTGTATATATATACTGAATATCAAATCTTTTTCTGGCAATGGAGTGTGATGTAAGAAAGAAAAGGGAAAATTTAAACGTTTCAAATTGCTTCGAATTTAATTTAGTGTTTTTTTTTGTATATTTTTCGTTTTTGTTTATAAAGTCAAGGTACGTGCAAGGTGCACAACTTGTTGTTATAAATGTGGTGAAGCTAGGCTAAGACCCTTGCTCGGTGCAGTAATCGTGCATAATAGCGGAAGACATCATTTTTGTAATGGTTAGTCGTCTTACGATATTGCGATTTCGGTGTGCCTACTATGTTGGCATTTCGTATTAACTTGTTGCGTTTTTATTTTTTTGCGAATTCTTCTCGCTTTGTTCGATACAGCAGGCTAACTATATACATGCATGCATACGCTGTATACTGTTTCTAGCACGGTAATTGGATTTGCATGGCAACTTCTTTATGTTTATATCTAGTATTTTTATTTCTTTTTTTTGTTACACTTTGATCTGCATACCCCTTTTCCTCTTTCCGATACAGCAGATTCATTCCATGACTGTTGTACATTATTCTGTAAACAGCGTATGGTTTCTAGCACGTATGGTACCCTTCTTTTCGTTCTGTCCGATACAACAGGTTCATACCATCCATGTAAATACATCAATCTGTATAACAATGTATGGTTTCTAGCACGAAAAAGGGGGTTGCATGGCGACTAATATATGTGTGTTGTTTATTATTATTATTTTTTTTTTATTAACATTATTATTTGTTTTTTTTGCTTTGTATATAGTTTTATATATACGTATATATATGTGTGTGCCCATATAAGTATATATGTGCATATACATGCATGCATGCCCGGCACGAAACATTTCGGCTGACTCTACAGGGTAGCGACAGCGGCGTTAACGAATAATGTCACGCCAATGCATCTTATGTTCGGGCAAGTCATACACACACTCACATATTTCACTTGCATATATACGAATATATGTGTCACCTTACTTAGCGCATAAATTGTTTTTCTGTTAGCGGCGGCTTCCTCTTGCCCACACATATATATTTTTTATACCCTGAACCCATTAAAAATGGGTTAAAGGGGTATTATGTTTTTGTGCAAAATCCAAATGTATGTAACAGGCAGAAGGAAGCATCTCCGACCCCATAAAGTATATATATTCTTGATCAGCATTAATAGCCGAGTCGATCTAGCCATGTCCGTCTGTCTGTCCGTCCGTCCGTCCGTCCGTCCGTCCGTCCGTCCGTATGTATGAACGCAAGGATCTCAGAACCTATAAGAGCTAGAGACTTGAAATTTTAGATGTAGGTGTTCCTAGTTCCTACTCAGATCGAGTTTGTATATCGTATTCGAGTATATCGAAATCCTGTTTTTTAAGCAATTTTGGTAAATAATAAGAGCTAGAGTCACCAAACTTGACATGTAGCTTCTAGAAAAATATATATATATCGATTATCTTTCATTTTATACCTATCGCCACCTCCCCGCTACTCTTTATCTATAAGCGCGCGCTGCATTTGGTGATGGAATATGAGGGTTCAGGGTATCCCCTAGTCAGGAGCTCCCGACTAGAACCACTTACTTGTTTTTATTTTAGCATGTTTTTGGGTATTTAATGCATTTTGTTTTTTATCAAAAAAGTTTGCACTGAATTTGTTTTATATTATTGTTGTGTTTTCTTCATTCTCACTTTACGTTTACATTTTAACCAGACTCACGTTATTGCTAAAATAATCTTCCACATCTAAGGCTCTTTTTCCTGTCTTTTAAGTTACCGGCCGCGCCAGTCACCTCGTTGGCCGTGATCGACGGTAACAAGTTGTCCTAAACGTGGGTGGCGTGACTGATAAGGTAAATCGCAAGCTGTACTTTTTCGACCGCCGTTATTTTTTTCGCTCTCCACCTTGTGAGCTCGATTCTGCACATTAATTTTTATTGTCTAGCACAGGGTATGAAACGTATTTTCCAGGGTATGCTCGACTATCTAATACCCTATTTTTATACCCTGAACCAATTAAAAATGGGTAAAAGGGGTATTATGTTTTTGTGCAAAATCCAAATGTATGTAACAGGCAGAAGGAAGCATCTCCGACCCCATAAAGTAAATATATTCTTAATCAGCATCAATAGCCGAGTCGATCTAGCCATGTCCGTCTGTCTGTCCGTCCGTCCGACTTGAAATTTTAGATGTAGGTGCTCCTAGTTCCTACGCATATCGAGTTTGTTTCCGATAAACGATAACTTGCCCCGTTTCCAAGTAATCGATATAAATGTATATCGAAATCCCGTTTTTTAAGCAATTTTAGTAAATAATAAGAGCTAGAGTCACCAAACCTGACATGTAGCTTCTAGAATAGTATATATATATCAAGTATCTTTCATTTTATACCTATCGCCACCTCCCCGCTACTCTATATCTATAAACGCGCGCTGCATTTCGTGTTGGAATAAGAGGGTTCAGGGTTTCCCCCTGTCGGGAGCTCCCGACTAGAACCTCCCAGCCGACCAACACGCGAGCCTTTAGCGAGAGTCTCGCAAAATGCTCACAAAAGAGCTCGCATGTGAGCAGAAAACGAGTGGGATATATTTTTATCGCAAAACACTCGCACACGAGCGTTGCAGTGAGATCCTTGCGATAAAAATGCGTGCACAGTAGAGAGAATGGTGTGTTGTTTTTATTTCAAATGTTAATCGTGCTCAGAGAGTGCAACATTGTCATGAGAGCGAGAGTGTAAAAACGACGTGGCATTCGGATGCTGTGTTGTTTTTGATGTTTTTTCCTACTCAGAACGGTTTTTGGGGGCTGAAAAATTCCTTTGTTCCCTTTTCTATTGTCGGCCGAAGCGAGCAGAGACGTGGTCAAAGTGATAAGTGATTTGGTAAAATTTGGATTTCTATAGAAAGGTAAGTAATTAACAAGTGTAAATTAATAACTAAACTATTCCCTTTCAGAATATATTTAAATATTTTCGCGACCAATTATTAAATTTAAAAAAAATTATAAATAAATAAACAAACAAGTAAGAGGTTCTAGTCGGAAGCTCCCGACTAGGGGATACCCTGAACCCTCGTATTCCAACACCAAATGCAGCTCGCGCTTCTCTAGCTCTTATAGGCTCTGAGATCCTTGCGTTCATACATACGGACGGACGGACGGACGAACGGACGGACGGACAGACAGACAGACGGACATGGCTAGATCGACTCGGCTATTGATGCTGATTAAGAATATATATACTTTATGGGGTCGGAGATGCTTCCTTCTGCCTGTTACATACATTTGCATTTTGCACAAAAACATAATACCCCTTTTACCCATTTTTAATGGGTTCAGGGTATAATAAAAAGGAAAGTTGAAAAATGCCATATAAAAGAAAAAGCAGGCAATATATTTGCGAAGCTCGTCATGTGAAACGAGTCGCAGAAAAAATTGAGATAGCTAAAGAAAATTAAGTAGAAATTAAATTTGATTCAAATTTATTATTTTCAGATAGCAATGATTTGCTATCTACAGAACATTCCAGTTCAACCGAGTTTAATACTCGCTTAGCCCAGTGGCTGTCCGCTAATAACATCAGCAAAAGGGCAGGCAATGATTTGCTTTCGCTGTTGGGCGAAAAAATTCCTGGCTTACCATGGGATGTACGTACTTTACGAATGTACGTACGTACGAATCGTTGTTCCAGGCGAGTACGTTCACTATGGCTTAAAAGACGCGTTAACGGATTTCCTTTCTAATTTCACTTATCTTTCTCCCAATATAAGTTTAAATATAAATGTAGACGGGCTTCCATTGTGTAAAAGCACAAACGAACAAACATGGCCAATTTTGATTAACGTCAATGGTACAAAGCCAGTATTTGTAGCTGGAATATATGTAGGTCATTCCAAACCCCGTGATCCAAATGTTTATTTGGAAGAATTTGTCTGTGAATTATCAGAATTGATCACAGAGGGCATGATGTTTCGAGATACGCAATTCAAAATATCTATTAGAGCATTTATTTGCGATGCGCCGGCCCGCGCCTTCATTTTGGGAGTGAAATATCACTCTGGGTTTTACTCATGCAACTATTGCGTTTAGAAGGGAGAAACTTTTAACAGGCGAGTACTTTTCTTGTAATCCTCCACGAACCAATTATAGCTTCCGAAACCGTCTTCAACCAGAACACCACAACATATAAAGCAAACTCATTCTTGAAAATTTGCCGATTGAGTAAGTAAATCAGTTTCCACTAGACTATATGCACGTAGTTTGTCATGGCGTCACAAAATCAGATTTAGTGGCTCTAGCGAGAGCCAAAGGTCATTCCTTTTCTTTGAGTCGACACTCCCTAACTTCTCTTAATAATAAGCTGATACGCTTCAAAAAATGTTTACATAGAGAATTCAATAGAGAAGTTAGATCTTTAGACAATCTAGACAGATTTAAGGCAACGGAGTTTCGTACTTTTTTATACCCTGAACCCATTAAAAATGGGTAAAAGGGGTATTATGTTGTTGTGCAAAATACAAATGTATGTAACAGGCAGAAGGAAGCATCTCCGACCCCATAAAGTATATATATTCTTGATCAGCATTAATAGCCGAGTCGATCTAGCCATGTCCGTCTGTCTGTCCGTCCGTCCGTCCGTCCGTCCGTATTCTGAGATCCTTGCGTTCATACATACGGACGGATGGACGGACGGACGGACGGACGGACGGACGGACCGACGGAGCTCATCATACAATTTTGTGTTGGATGGCAGCGAAAATGGAGGAGGATGCGACAATAGTCCAAATTACAGTATTGATAACAAATTGACATTTTATGTATTTTATATTCATTTTTATTTCATCTATATTCAGAATTACCTAATAATCCAGCAAATATTAAAGTTAATAATATTCCACAAGGCCAATGGAATCATTCCGGTAATGTAATCCAAAAATTTTAAATTTATCCATATTTAATAGATTTTTTCTAATATATTTGCAGAACTATTAAACTTGATGCATGTGATGATGCGGAAAATTGACCGTCAAGGGGCTGAGCTTATTGCATTAAGAAATGAAATTTTAATTATTTAGGGACGAGTTTGCGGAGAGGCGCACAAGGCGAAATTGACGCTGCCAATTACGCCAAAGAAAACTTCTTGGGGACTTTGAGGCATTTGAAGAATGTCTCAAAGAAGAGAAGTCCTTTAAAAATTTGGTAGGGAAACTTTAAATTTGATATTTTTACTATTCACTTATAAATTTCACATTTTCTTTAAGGTCATTAAATTAGTCGAAAGTGCCGAAAAGACATACGACAAATTTATTAGGAGCTCCTGGCGCCAGATAATAATTGATAACGTTGCAAGGCAATGCTCCTGGCGTGGCACATAGAGCAAAATGTGTGTTAGAGGCTTTCGAACCACATTGGCAATACGACGTAAGCATTGCTTTTATAACCTCTGTATATGCAAATTAATATTATTATTATGTTAATGTCTACAGATGCATTTAAACAGAAGTTTGCGCTGGAAGACGTCGATTTTGATCGCGTGACCCAAGAATATTTCCAATACGCACAGGAAAAAGTGGCGCGCTTGGGAATAGCTGATGCTAAAAATTTTTTTTTTTTTTTTTTTTTTATTTATTTAATAATTGGTTTGTAAGGACTCTTTTGCCTTATGCACCAATTGATGTCTTTTGTTAATTTCGTCATGTTTTTACAATTTAAAAACTTGTTTCGTTATTTTTTTTTATGTATCTAATATCTATGTTGTCTGTATTTTTGCCGCGTAGCCCTGCGGATGGGTGGGCGTTGTTGGTGGAGTTGGTTGGGTAATATGTGGGCAAATGTTCTCCTCCTTAACCTCCTGATGAGATGGGCACCTTAAAGGTTGCTGGCGAGCCTATTGGCGTGCGTGGCTAGCCAGTTGTTATAGAGGGTCCTTATTTGCTCTTCAACCCAGGGGATCCTCAGGTCTCTGTGTAGAACGCTATTACGCACGTAAAATGGGGCTCCTGCCATTCTGCGCAGAGTTTTGTTTTGGAGAGATTGAACTCTATTTCTGTTGGATGGAGCAGCCAAACCCCAGATTTGTATGGCATATCGCTGTAAATAAAATTATTTTATATTATGTGTTTACTTTTTATACCCTGAACCCATTGAAAATGGGTAAAAAGGGTATATTGTATTTGTGCAAAGTGCAAATGTATGTAACAGGCAGAAGGAAGCATCTCCGACCCCATAAAGTATATATATTCTTGATCAGCATCAATAGCCGAGTTGATCTAGCCATGTCCGTCTGTCTGTCCGTCCGTCCGTCTGATATATATATATCACAAAACGCTCGCCAGTCATATTTCTTGCGACAGTCGTAAATGAAACTTTGACTGCCACAAACTGAACGACATATGATTCATATTGCTATCGTTTCCCGATGCGTTTGCGAGAGTTTTGTCGGGTAAAGTCTCGCATTTGACCAGTTTGCAATATCATTTGCGACAGTTTGGTCCGTTGGGCTCTTACTTGTTTTTCCCTTGTCCTCTACTAGGTTTCCTACACTCTACCACCTACACTACCGGGCCGCAGCCTCGCACCACCTACACTATCGGGACGTGGCCTCGCATCAACTACACTATCGGGCCGGGGCCTCGCATCAACTATACTTTCGGGCCATAGCCTCGCACCACACGTTCCCGCACTAGGTTATGGGGAACATCGGCTAGTCCCGATGTTAGAACAAATAGGGCCATCAGAAAATAAAAGAGTTAACAGATTTCCTTCATTAATCTCATTGTATTCAATTTTATTCACATATTTATTAAAACAATATCCCACTCTACTTCCTTCACTAAGACCTTGCCGCACTGCCTTGGGGCCCTAACGCTTCGCTGCACACGTTTCGTCGCTCGCTCTACGCTCGCTAGCGAGCCGTGCGCTTGCCTCGGCCGCTCAACTTCGCCGCGAGCTTTCGCACCTTCACCTCGGAGCTATCGCTCTTCGCCGCCAAACTGAAGTTGCGCTCTCGAATACCGTGTTGAGCAGTCGATCAGCATCGCACGGTTGCTGCCGGCGGTTAAATTCAAACTTAATTTGAGCTGGGCTCAATGCTTATACCCTGTAACTATAATTATGAACTGTAGGGTGGCTACCTTAGTGGAGCCTCACAAGAGTTTCCGTTAGCGTATATGTCAGCGAAACTTACGAGAGCTCTGCGTAACTATTGAGTTACAGAACTTGAATGTCTCGCTGTTCTCAAAGGCATTATAAGGTTTCGAGCATATTTAGAAGGTCAGGAGTTCACCATACTTACTAATGATGCTTCTCTAAAAGGTTTATGAAGCAGAAGGATTTGTCAGGACGACTAGCTAGAAGGTCTATGAAGTTGCACGGATTCAAATTCGATATCCAGCACCGAAGTGGTTCTCAAAACGTCGTTGCTGATACATTTTCTTGAACTTTCGATGAAGAAGTAGCAGAACTAGATGACCAAGGCCCTATAATAGATTTGAATTCAACTTGTTTTAAGTCACCAGAATACCCAGCCTTAATTGCGTATGTAAAAGAGAATCCAGTTAGGCTGCTGGATCTAAAGTTAATGATTGATAACACAATTTGCGACTGGCATAGAATCGCAAGAGAAGTTCCAGAAGTATTACGTGATGCACACAATCTATCTAGTTCGGCCCACTGCGTCGTGGGGAAAACTGTAGAGAAAATTCAAAGGTACTTGTTTTGGCCAGGTATCGTGAGCCAGATACGTTCATTCAAATATAGTCCTTAAGCCACGAATGGGTAAGACAGTGAGCTCAGATAGGCCATTTCAATGATTAAATGCCGACCTCTTGGGGCCGTATCCTCCAACAAAAGGGGTAACATACTGTTGTTGATCGTGATAGATCACAACACGAAGTTTCAATTTCTTTGCCCTCTGAAGAAATTTACTGCTAAGAAATTTACAGGGTATCTCGAGAATTCAATTTTCTAAATTTTTGGTGTACCCGAATCGATTCTCACCGACAATGGATCGCAATTACGATCAAGTTTCTTTAAATCATTTTTAACTAGCTTTGTAGTTGAGCATAAATGTACTGCAATATACTAGCCGCAACCTAATGCAAGTGAAAGATTGAACCGGTCAGTCTTGGCTGCAATCCAAGCTTAACGCGGTAAAGTCCACACTAATTGGGATTTGCTATACTACACCGAAGTACAGGCTTTCCTCATTAATTCATTGTTTTTGGGCAAAATATGATTCTGAACGTAAAATTACATTCTGCTTAGAAACCTAAATCTATTAAGCGAAGATGTTCACCTTAGCCGTACAGAAACCATGCAATTAGCTCGGGAGCTAATGAGAAAATTTACAATCTTCGTTGCCGAAAGGTACAGTTTAAAGCAGGTGATTCAGCTTATGCACAAAACTTTACTCCAAGTAAGCGGAGCAACATGTTCAGCTCGAAAGTAACAAAAGTATTTGTGCCTAGCAGCTCAAGTATTTGGGCGCCAGCTAAAGTTCACATGAAACTAAGTCCGTTTTATTATCAATTAGTCGCTGTTATTGGCCCTATCTTAATTGGCTTTTGCATATACATATATGGGGATCATAGTACAACTAATAAATGTAGAGTTTGCTCCTGATACCGTAAAAACAAAAAAAATGTCCATACAACAACTTAATTTTCGACCGATCGTTCCTATGGCGGCTATATGACACAGTATTCCGATGTAAATGAGATTTTGCATAAATGGAGAGAGCATAGTAAAACTAATATATGCCGAATTTGGTCAAGATATCTTAAAAGACACAAAATGTCCATACAACAACTTAATTTTCGACCGTAAATACATTGGTGTTGACCTTTGTTCGATTTTACAGCCACGTGGCAGGGTGCTGCCGCTGGCGCTGGTCCCCTTTATACAAATCTCTTTGTGCATATATTGGACACCGACGTCACAAGTTATATTCAGACCCACAAAGAAATCTGTGCTGCGTAGTGTAATTGACTATTTATTTTCCTTTGTGCTACCTTCGTCGCACGTATTGAAAGAATTAGAATTAAAATTGATAAAAGTAACGCGCATAGACAAGCCAAAAGATAGATAGATACAGAGAAAGAAGCAATTACAAACAGTAACACAGAAGCCACCTAAACGAAATTCAAAGCACACTTACATACTTCACATTGAACTAGATATTTTTTCTTTGCGTTCAGCTGATGTCCACCTAATCTATTCCTTTTGAGCAAAACTAAACATAATTTAAGGAACTAAACAAACAGTAAGTAACTTGTGTTAAATTGAATTAAAAATTAGTCGATAGATATTAGAGTTAAACAGCAGTAGTAATATTCATTTTGTCCTATAAGGAGGAGGATGCGACAATAGTCCAAATTACAGTATTGATAACAAATTGACATTTTACATTTTATGTATTTTATATTCATTTTTATTTCATCTATATTCAGAATTACCTAATAATCCAGCAAATATTAAAGTTAATAATATTCCACAAGGCCAATGGAATCATTCCGGTAATGTAATCCAAAAAATTTTAAATTTATCCATATTTAATAGATTTTTTCTAATATATTTGCAGAACTATTAAACTTGATGCATGTGATGATGCGGAAAATTGACCGTCAAGGGGCTGAGCTTATTGCATTAAGAAATGAAATTTTAATTATTTAGGGACGAGTTTGCGGAGAGGCGCACAAGGCGAAATTGACGCTGCCAATTACGCCAAAGAAAACTCTTGGGGACTTTGAGGCATTTGAAGAATGTCTCAAAGAAGAGAAGTCCTTTAAAAATTTGGTAGGGAAACTTTAAATTTGATATTTTTACTATTCACTTATAAATTTCACATTTTCTTTAAGGTCATTAAATTAGTCGAAAGTGCCGAAAAGACATACGACAAATTTATTAGGAGCTCCTGGCGCCAGATAATAATTGATAACGTTGCAAGGCAATGCTCCTGGCGTGGCACATAGAGCAAAATGTGTGTTAGAGGCTTTCGAACCACATTGGCAATACGACGTAAGCATTGCTTTTATAACCTCTGTATATGCAAATTAATATTATTATTATGTTAATGTCTACAGATGCATTTAAACAGAAGTTTGCGCTGGAAGACGTCGATTTTGATCGCGTGACCCAAGAATATTTCCAATACGCACAGGAAAAAGTGGCGCGCTTGGGAAAGGCTGATGCTAAAAATTTTTTTTTTTTTTTTTTTTTATTTATTTAATAATTGGTTTGTAAGGACTCTTTTGCCTTATGCACCAATTGATGTCTTTTGTTAATTTCGTCATGTTTTTACAATTTAAAAACTTGTTTCGTTATTTTTTTTTATGTATCTAATATCTATGTTGTCTGTATTTTTGCCGCGTAGCCCTGCGGATGGGTGGGCGTTGTTGGTGGAGTTGGTTGGGTAATATGTGGGCAAATGTTCTCCTCCTTAACCTCCTGATGAGATGGGCACCTTAAAGGTTGCTGGCGAGCCTATTGGCGTGCGTGGCTAGCCAGTTGTTATAGAGGGTCCTTATTTGCTCTTCAACCCAGGGGATCCTCAGGTCTCTGTGTAGAACGCTATTACGCACGTAAAATGGGGCTCCTGCCATTCTGCGCAGAGTTTTGTTTTGGAGAGATTGAACTCTATTTCTGTTGGATGGAGCAGCCAAACCCCAGATTTGTATGGCATATCGCTGTAAATAAAATTATTTTATATTATGTGTTTACTTTTTATACCCTGAACCCATTGAAAATGGGTAAAAAGGGTATATTGTATTTGTGCAAAGTGCAAATGTATGTAACAGGCAGAAGGAAGCATCTCCGACCCCATAAAGTATATATATTCTTGATCAGCATCAATAGCCGAGTTGATCTAGCCATGTCCGTCTGTCTGTCCGTCCGTCCGTCTGATATATATATATCACAAAACGCTCGCCAGTCATATTTCTTGCGACAGTCGTAAATGAAACTTTGACTGCCACAAACTGAACGACATATGATTCATATTGCTATCGTTTCCCGATGCGTTTGCGAGAGTTTTGTCGGGTAAAGTCTCGCATTTGACCAGTTTGCAATATCATTTGCGACAGTTTGGTCCGTTGGGCTCTTACTTGTTTTTCCCTTGTCCTCTACTAGGTTTCCTACACTCTACCACCTACACTACCGGGCCGCAGCCTCGCACCACCTACACTATCGGGACGTGGCCTCGCATCAACTACACTATCGGGCCGGGGCCTCGCATCAACTATACTTTCGGGCCATAGCCTCGCACCACACGTTCCCGCACTAGGTTATGGGGAACATCGGCTAGTCCCGATGTTAGAACAAATAGGGCCATCAGAAAATAAAAGAGTTAACAGATTTCCTTCATTAATCTCATTGTATTCAATTTTATTCACATATTTATTAAAACAATATCCCACTCTACTTCCTTCACTAAGACCTTGCCGCACTGCCTTGGGGCCCTAACGCTTCGCTGCACACGTTTCGTCGCTCGCTCTACGCTCGCTAGCGAGCCGTGCGCTTGCCTCGGCCGCTCAACTTCGCCGCGAGCTTTCGCACCTTCACCTCGGAGCTATCGCTCTTCGCCGCCAAACTGAAGTTGCGCTCTCGAATACCGTGTTGAGCAGTCGATCAGCATCGCACGGTTGCTGCCGGCGGTTAAATTCAAACTTAATTTGAGCTGGGCTCAATGCTTATACCCTGTAACTATAATTATGAACTGTAGGGTGGCTACCTTAGTGGAGCCTCACAAGAGTTTCCGTTAGCGTATATGTCAGCGAAACTTACGAGAGCTCTGCGTAACTATTGAGTTACAGAACTTGAATGTCTCGCTGTTCTCAAAGGCATTATAAGGTTTCGAGCATATTTAGAAGGTCAGGAGTTCACCATACTTACTAATGATGCTTCTCTAAAAGGTTTATGAAGCAGAAGGATTTGTCAGGACGACTAGCTAGAAGGTCTATGAAGTTGCACGGATTCAAATTCGATATCCAGCACCGAAGTGGTTCTCAAAACGTCGTTGCTGATACATTTTCTTGAACTTTCGATGAAGAAGTAGCAGAACTAGATGACCAAGGCCCTATAATAGATTTGAATTCAACTTGTTTTAAGTCACCAGAATACCCAGCCTTAATTGCGTATGTAAAAGAGAATCCAGTTAGGCTGCTGGATCTAAAGTTAATGATTGATAACACAATTTGCGACTGGCATAGAATCGCAAGAGAAGTTCCAGAAGTATTACGTGATGCACACAATCTATCTAGTTCGGCCCACTGCGTCGTGGGGAAAACTGTAGAGAAAATTCAAAGGTACTTGTTTTGGCCAGGTATCGTGAGCCAGATACGTTCATTCAAATATAGTCCTTAAGCCACGAATGGGTAAGACAGTGAGCTCAGATAGGCCATTTCAATGATTAAATGCCGACCTCTTGGGGCCGTATCCTCCAACAAAGGGGTAACATACTGTTGTTGATCGTGATAGATCACAACACGAAGTTTCAATTTCTTTGCCCTCTGAAGAAATTTACTGCTAAGAAATTTACAGGGTATCTCGAGAATTCAATTTTCTAAATTTTTGGTGTACCCGAATCGATTCTCACCGACAATGGATCGCAATTACGATCAAGTTTCTTTAAATCATTTTTAACTAGCTTTGTAGTTGAGCATAAATGTACTGCAATATACTAGCCGCAACCTAATGCAAGTGAAAGATTGAACCGGTCAGTCTTGGCTGCAATCCAAGCTTAACGCGGTAAAGTCCACACTAATTGGGATTTGCTATACTACACCGAAGTACAGGCTTTCCTCATTAATTCATTGTTTTTGGGCAAAATATGATTCTGAACGTAAAATTACATTCTGCTTAGAAACCTAAATCTATTAAGCGAAGATGTTCACCTTAGCCGTACAGAAACCATGCAATTAGCTCGGGAGCTAATGAGAAAATTTACAATCTTCGTTGCCGAAAGGTACAGTTTAAAGCAGGTGATTCAGCTTATGCACAAAACTTTACTCCAAGTAAGCGGAGCAACATGTTCAGCTCGAAAGTAACAAAAGTATTTGTGCCTAGCAGCTCAAGTATTTGGGCGCCAGCTAAAGTTCACATGAAACTAAGTCCGTTTTATTATCAATAAGTCGCTGTTATTGGCCCTATCTTAATTGGCTTTTGCATATACATATATGGGGATCATAGTACAACTAATAAATGTAGAGTTTGCTCCTGATACCGTAAAAACAAAAAAAAATGTCCATACAACAACTTAATTTTCGACCGATCGTTCCTATGGCGGCTATATGACACAGTATTCCGATGTAAATGAGATTTTGCATAAATGGAGAGAGCATAGTAAAACTAATATATGCCGAATTTGGTCAAGATATCTTAAAAGACACAAAATGTCCATACAACAACTTAATTTTCGACCGTAAATACATTGGTGTTGACCTTTGTTCGATTTTACAGCCACGTGGCAGGGTGCTGCCGCTGGCGCTGGTCCCCTTTATACAAATCTCTTTGTGCATATATTGGACACCGACGTCACAAGTTATATTCAGACCCACAAAGAAATCTGTGCTGCGTAGTGTAATTGACTATTTATTTTCCTTTGTGCTACCTTCGTCGCACGTATTGAAAGAATTAGAATTAAAATTGATAAAAGTAACGCGCATAGACAAGCCAAAAGATAGATAGATACAGAGAAAGAAGCAATTACAAACAGTAACACAGAAGCCACCTAAACGAAATTCAAAGCACACTTACATACTTCACATTGAACTTGATATTTTTTCTTTGCGTTCAGCTGATGTCCACCTAATCTATTCCTTTTGAGCAAAACTAAACATAATTTAAGGAACTAAACAAACAGTAAGTAACTTGTGTTAAATTGAATTAAAAATTAGTCGATAGATATTAGAGTTAAACAGCAGTAGTAATATTCATTTTGTCCTATAAATATACTTGGCAATGGTAAGGTTGTTATATTCTTATACACATCAATTTGTATATGTCGCATTATGAACGTATTTTGACCACTGTACGTGTCTGTCATATTATGAACATAGTTTGACCACTGTGCTTGCAAGATGCTGCTGCGCAATGACTTTGGTATATTGTGAAATCATTCTTATGACTGGCGCCAAAATACCGTACGAGTGAGGCGACGGCGTTGTCGCGCTGTCGCCGAGTGTAGTCCAGCTTGCGTGTGTAAAGAAGCATTGATCGATGAGTGAGTAGAAAATGCGAACAGTCGTATTTTCCAACAATTGCACACGCCGGTTGGAATTCGCTTCACTCTTAAAGTTTGTGTGTCAACATGGCAGACCAGCTACAAGAAAATAACAATACTGCAACATCAGAAGTGGGATCTGCTTTGCCTACAAATATCACCGATGCATACTTGTCAGCTTTACAAGTGCAAAACAACAACCTTTCGGAGATCATCAAAAATATGCAGACACCAAGGGCATCGGCAGCTGATGAAAAGGGAAAACATATAACTCTATATGAACCTGAGGGGGCTGGTGCAGATGCCTCAGCTTGGTGTACAACAGTGGATCTCATTTTTGCTGATAAAATGCCCGAAGGTAGCAGCCTGATGATAACTTTAAGTAAGGCGCTAGAGGGAAGTGCATCACAATGGCTGTCCCAAATATGCTTTGCTGGCATCGCATGGCCGCAATTTAAAGAACTCTTCGTTCAACGCTTTGTTGGCATCGAAACGTCTGCTGCCACACTGATGAAAATTTTGAACGGGCGACCAAAGTCTGGAGAAATTTACACCGAATATGGGAGCCGAATCGTCACCTTACTAATGTCAAAATTTAAATCTAATGATCTGGTGGAAATTGCGGTTTGACTAGCTCTGGCCCACATGGCACAAATTGATGACAAATTGTCGCGCTGGGTTTTTACAAACAATATTAAAACTCGAAATGAAATGCAACAACAACTACAAGCGCACACTTTTAAAAAACGGAACCTAGATGACGACGCATCTACAGCAGGCCCGGAGCGTAAAAAGTCTAAGTACCTCTCTCAAGTGAAATGCAATTATTGTGGAAAGTCTGGACATAAATATGCCGCATGTCGTGTTCGGCAGAGGACACCAATTCAAGGAAAAAGCCACTACGGAAGTTCAACGCAAGGATCAAAAGACCGGTCAACTGTCATATGTTTCAAATGCGGCGAGCCTGGGCACTTCGCATCCGCTTGTCCAAAAGGACGATCACGAGGAAACGACCGAGTAATCGAGAAACGTGTAGACATCTGTACTGTAGCTCCACCATCAGGAACAATAAGTAGTTCAACCGGTGAGTCCGTTCCATTTTGCTTCGACTCTGGCGCTGAATGTTCCTTGGTTAAGGAAAGCGTCGCCGATAAATTTAGTGGTAAAAGAATTAATAACATTGTTAAATTGAACGGCGTAAGTAATGATTCAGTATGCAGCACTCAACAACTATTATGTAATATAAATATTGATCAATGTTATTTTGAGATTTTGTTACATGTTATTATGGACAAGTATTTAAAACATGACGTACTAATTGGTCGTGAAATTTTTAGCCAGGGCTTTGGCGTAACCATAGACGCTGACAAATTTCAAATTTACACAACCAAAAGAGTAGAATCGTTAGTAATTACCAATTATGAAGATGCCATAGAATCAAATAGTGAACTTGATGATCTTGATAAGGCAGCCTTGATAAATATTTTAAAATGTTATTCAGATTGGTTTATTGATGGAATACCAAATGATAGGGTCACCACAGGGCAGTTGGAAATTAGATTAATAGATCAGCAAAAGACCGTACAACGGCGGCCATATAGGCTTAGTGAAGAAGAGAAAAACAAAGTGCGGGGTAAACTTGACGAATTACTAAAAGCTAAAATTATTCGGCCAAACTGTTCACCTTTCGCTAGTCCCATGATGCTAGTTAAAAACAAGTAAGAGATTCTAGTCGGGAGCTCCCGACTAGGGGATATGAGATCCTTGCGTTCATACATACGGACGGACGGACGGACGGACGGACAGACAGACTGACATGGCTAGATCGACTCGGCTATTGATGCTGATCAAGAATATATATACTTTATGGGGTCGGAGATGCTTCCTTCTGCCTGTTACATACATTTGCATTTTGCACAAAAACATAATACCCCTTTTACCCATTTTTAATGCGTTCAGGGTATAAAAAAAATGGCACCGATCGAATGTGTGTGGACATGCTAAACAAAAACACAGTGGCTGACAAGTACCCATTGCCCCTCATCTCAGACCAAATTGCTAGACTTCGGGGTGCTAAATATTTTTCGTGCATAGATATGGCAAGCGGCTTTTACCAAATTCCAGTTCATGAGAACTCAATCGAACGAACTGCATTTGTAACGCCAGACGGTCAATACGAATTCTTGACAATGCCGTTTGGTTTGAAGAACGCACCATCTGTGTTCCAGCGGGCTATAATGAAGGCCTTAGGAGCTTTAGCTTACACTTATGCAATTGTGTATATTGATGATGTTCTCATAATAGCAGAAAGCAAAGAAGATGCGCTAGTTAGATTGCAGATAGTATTGGAGACATTAAGTAAGGCTGGATTTTCATTTAATGTCACTAAGTGTTCCTTTCTCACCACAAGAATAGAGTATCTTGGATTTGAATTAAGCAAATTCACGAAAAATTCAAGCTTTAAAAGGATTACCACCACCCCAAAATGTCTCACAGCTAAGACAATTCATTGGTTTAGAATTTTAAATTTATTGGTTTAAATTTCTCCCAAACACTTAAACCTCTGTATCTTCTCACCTCTAAGAAAAACACTGACTTTGTTTGGTTACCAGTGCATGAACAGATACGAATAAAAATAATAACTATATTGACTCCAGACGCCAGCTTTAATCATATTCGATCCGCAATACCTAATAGAGCTGCATACTGACGCAAGTTGTATTGGGTATGGAGCGATCCTGTTACATAAAATTGACAATAAACCTCATGTGGTAGAGTATTACAGTAAGTGTACGTCTCCCACCGAATCTAAATACCATTCATACGAACTGGAGACGTTAGCAGTGATAAATGCTATTAAATACTTCCTACATTATTTGCAGGGACGTAAATTTATAGTGTGTATAGCTACAAAGTCTCGCTCTCTTTCGAACTCTGTAATTGCTCGGTTCCTTTATTCTTAAGTTATGTTAAGATACCAGTTCTGTAAGTATCATCATAGAAGTCAGTCGTGTTGCTCATCAATTGTTAAACCTTTATTAAAAGTTCATATCATCCACACACGCCCACTTGAGATTAGATTCTTAAAAGGTCAAAAAAGCGCTTTCGAATCCAACATTTTGGCGCACAACGTGAGAGCTAGTATGTGGAAATTGGCGGCATATCGTTGCCGCACATCATTTTGTTGGATAAAAGTTTTGTCGAACTCTTCGCAAAATACTGCATCGACAGCAACATTTGGCCAACTGTATTATTTTTTATTCAGAACTGCATTCTCGTTGCCTTTGCTTCGTCGCTTGAATCTCGCTTCCTTCGCTTCGCCACTGCATTCTCGTTGCCGTTACTTCGCGCTGGATACGGTCTGACCAAAGACTGTATAAACACTAAGATGAGTAACGCCGTATAACAAAATGCTACTATGCGGCTTGATTTTTTGAAAATTGAGAACGAAAACGAACTCTGTATCATTGCGCTCTCACAGCCGAGAGAACGAAAAAGCTAAAAATAGAATGTGTTCTCAGCTTCGGCTCTATGAGGGCCGTGCAAGCAATTATGTTTGTATGCGTGTGAATATACATACATAACAGCATATTTGAATGTGTTGTTATCCACTGCTCTGGCAAAGTCTCTGGCTGGCAAAAAAAACAATTTTCTTAGTTTTCTAGCGCAGATCACGAC
Organism: Drosophila ezoana; assembly: GCA_035045725.1. Lineage (NCBI taxonomy): Eukaryota > Metazoa > Arthropoda > Insecta > Diptera > Drosophilidae > Drosophila > Drosophila ezoana. The sequence goes on from JAWNOU010000161.1 coordinate 101,058, forward strand.
CTACCCCAAATTTGTGTTGATATATGAATGCATTTTGTGTACTGAGGTTGGCTCCGTACAAAATATGTATTTTTAAGTCGATGCAAATATTTATGTAATTTTTTATATTTGAAATTATTAATTAAATTATTAATTTTAAGTAATACAAAATAAATTAAGGAAATAAAAGTGCAAATTTGTTGTTTTCAAAGATACATTTAAATAATTTTTATTTTTTTTATATTTTATTATTTTTGTTCGAATTATAAAGAACAAAGTCGCCGCTCAAATTAGCTACCGATGGTCGGTACCCAGGGAACACCGCGAGGAGGCAGGAGGAAACTAAATATGAGCCGACTTGAAATGCTTTAATTTTTTTTATTTTATAATTGGGGAATAAAAATAATATTAATTTAATTTAAAGAAATTATATAAAAATTTTGCATCGACTTAAAAATACATATTTTGTACGGAGCCAACCTCAGTACACCACATGCACTCATATGTGAATACAAAATTGGGGTACGTCGTGATCAGCGCTAGAAAACTAACAAAATTCATTTCTTGCCAGCTAAAGCCAGCGTAGTGAATAACAACACATACACATACATACTTTAAAGTTCTTATGCATGCATAATTCACGCATACAACCAGAGGTGCTTGCACGCCATTGGCTGAGACAAAAACTTTTCTCGAGCATACACTGTTCAAAAACAAAAGTGAAATCAATCTATGTGTGATATTTTCTTATCGTAGTTATTGCACAAGATGCGCCTTGTGAAAAAATTATTTTATTCTTAAATTTTCCTGAAAAATTAATCGTTAGTATCTAGAGTAATATATAATTTTATTAAAGCATGCATTTCATGGATAAAGCACAAGCACTTTGCGTCGATCGTAAGTTTTAAACTTTTTCGCTCAATGTACTTCGAAAACGAAGCGACGCAAAGCACCATCGACCAGCTTTGCTGAAGGCAGGCTGGCGACTAACTTCGTTGCTCGTGTCAGCATTAGCAAGCCGCGACTTCGGCATTCGTTCGACTGGTCTTTGGAGAACGAACAGTCAGTCGGCAGGCATGTCGTACGAAGCCTCAAAGGCCAGATCAAAGGCCAGGCTAGAAATTTTGCGTCGCATTCAAATGTATAGGCGTTACTCATCTTAGTGTTTATACAGTCTTTGGTCTGACTATGATTGCATATTGCCATCGCTTCACAGCTTCGTTCTCGTTGCCGTTGCTTCGTCGCTGGAAACTGGCTGCCTTTGCTTCGCTGCTGCATTCTCACTTCCGTTGCTTCGTCGCTGGAAGCTCGCTGCCTCTGCTTCTTCACTGCATTTGCTTCATCACTGCAAGCGACCCTCACATCGGTGAGCGCAACATTTACAAGTCTTAGTTGTTCTGTTAACAGTAGGGGGTCGCTCGCTCACATCGGTGAGAGTGACATTATCAGGTTAAAGTTAGGCTGTCAGCATTTTGGAGTCTCAGAACTGTCACTCGTTCACATCGGTATCACAACATTCTCGCTCTAAGTGAGCGAACATAAAACGCAATATCGCACACTTAGAGGATGTTGTAAGAGTGTCGACTGAGGTCAATGGCAGAAGATTGTCACACGGCAAGCTACAACTACGCTTGGATATGTTGTAGAAACTGAAATTGAATTAGAAGATCCTCAGGGCAATGGACGTGCATATAACTTCATTAATCTTTGTAATTCAACATAATTAGTTTTTACCAGCAAGGCAACACCTCACAGTCATATGAATTTACCGTATATACAAATTTGCAAATGACATGCTTTGCGCGACACCACTCACTGTATAGGTTTTTTGACACATATCCATAATGCAGACATTTTTTCAAAAAGCTATTATCCACATTATCTTTTTGATCGACCAATACAATAAAATATTGAATTAACTTCATTATTCGTTTAATAAAACATATTTGACCTATGCCGGCAAGGCAACACCTCACATTCCTCATGCTTTGCGCGACACCACTCCATATAGAGGTTTTCTGTCACATATTCTATAATGCCTACATTTTTTCCAAATGCTACTTTATGTACTAATGTAATAACACACCCAAATAACTTTATTTTTCTTTGTAATTCACATAATTGATTTTTACCGGCAAGGCAACACCTCACAGTCATGTAAATTTACCGTATATACAATTTTCCATATGACATGCCTTGTGCGACACCACTCACTGTATAGGTTTTTTGACACATTCCATAATGCCGACATATTTTCCAAAGCTACCATCCACATTATCTTTTTCGTGACCAATACAATAATATATTGAATTAACTTCATTCTGGTTTGCAATTAAACATAGTTCATTTATACCGGCAGGGTAACACCTCACAGTCATATAATGCCGACATTTTTTCCAAATGCTACCAACCACCTTATCTTTATTATGAACTAATTTAGTAATACATTCAAAAAACTTTATTATGTTTTGTAATTAAACATACCGGCAAGGCAACACCTCACAGTCATATGAATTAACCGTACATAAAATATGAAAATGAGAGTATCAAATTATCCATCCAATCCCAACTGCATGATGTATTTCATAGCACCTCATTTGCTAACCCTACTTTAATTCGCTCTTTGCCGCCATCGAGGCTCACAGGCTCTGCCTGTGTTTGATGGGAATCGAGCAGAGTTAAAAAATGTGAGTACCCTCTTTCGACATTGAAAAGTTTAATCATCTGCTGAATTGTTTAAAGGGCCGTTGTTGTTGTTGCAGTTCGTAGCGAAACGTTCGTTTCTCACTTCCGTTTTAGTATTAAATGCCTTAAAATGTTTACTCCTAAATGGTGCAAAAATCATGGAATCTGCCCAATGTAGCGAGCTTGGAGCCGGGCCCGGCTGGTGCACAGTCTCGCTGGGCTCGGTGCGTCTCACCTACACGCTGTGCGCCTTTCTCACCAATGTTCAGCATATGGGTTTGCCCAATATGCTTGGCATGATCATATTACGCATGGTGAAAGCGCATCCAGAGGATGCACTGCTTAGGCAGCTTCCCATAAGTTGGACAATATTACTGTCACGCCCAGCTCTGGCAGCGGCCTGTGGCAGTAACACAATTACAATGTCTTGCAGTCGGGCGATCTGCCCTGGAGCCCAGCCAGGCGCTTACATTTTCTATTTTACTATGGCTACGTTATTGCCCTGCCACTGTCTGGACACCTGACCGATCGTTTTGGTGACAAAATGCTGTTTATTAGCTCGATGACGCTGCAAGCCTACGCATGCATTGTGCCGCCCGTGATGCTATTTGCAGCAGCTGGCGCTAAAGCCACAGCATTTGCGAATTCTCTGGCGTTCGCTGTTGAACTCTTTGCCCATCTATGCGTTTGTCCTTACCCATGTCTACCATAATTACAACTTTCTGGTATTATCGATAGTAATGTCACGATTCATGCGTGAGGCCAAGCAATTTAATCTGAAAGAGATTGGGCTTCTATCCTCGGCACCTTTTATAGGCTCCCTGCTTTCGAAAGCAATATGTGTTTTCAGTTGTTCTTATTCAGAGAGACGATTGTTTGCCAATCTCAGCTGTCTGCGTTAAGTTTTATACACTGTCTGCTCCAATGTAGCCATCATTTTAATTGGTATCATCATAATCGCGAGCTGTGAGCAGAAGACACTCGTTTTTCTTTTCTTTGTCCACGGATATAGGCTTTTGTGGCGGCCTACTACTGGCCTTCATTGTTGTGTTTTGCGAATTCTTTTGCTGGTCTGATTTCCCGTCTGGCCAACTGCCTTGGCCACATGTCCAGATTTCTGGCTCCCCATGTCATAGCCAAATTTGCTTATCGGCACTTTTTAATGCACTAATTGTGTTTGGCCTTTCCAGTTGCACAGCATTACAGCCATGGGATCTTCGTAGCCAGCCGTCTACATCTCCAACAAATGCCAACAATTCTACTCGAGAAACGCCAAGTTAGGAAAATGCACAGAAAAAATCAATAATTTGTTGTACTTATTTTTTAATCCGTCCAATGTTTTGTGTTTATGTATTATGTTAGCGTATGTTTGCAATTCAATTTAGTTATTTGGTCGTATTTTATTTTTGTCACTAACAATTATACCATAAATGGTCAAACGTCAGTATAAAAACAACCATAACAAAAAAACACAAGTAAGAGGTTCTAGCTGGGAGCTCCCGGCTAGGGAATACCCTGAACCTTCTTATTCCAACACCAAATGCAGTTCGCGCAAAGCGCTCGTTTGAAGTATTAAAGAAATATTAAAAAAAAAAAACCCTGGCAGGGTTCGAGCTCGCAATTGACCGTATTGCTTGCTGACGAATCTACTCAACAGACAAACCAGCAAAAAAAAAAATAGTTTCCCCGGCAACGCTCGAACTCGCGACAGACCGCAACACTTGCTATGCCTCTACTCAACTCAACTCAACTCAGCCACACCAAAAATTAGGAATTATTGAAAAAAACCCGAACTAAAAAAGCATTACAGAAAAGAATCGCTATTACAATGCTGTTAGAATGCGATAGAATGCGACGCAGACGCGCATGAATGTGTGTGTACACTTGATGTTTTCGCTAGCTGTGCCATCCAATTTCGCAGTTACATATAACTTTGGTTTTCTCTTAACCGGTCTTAATGAAATTTTTTACAGTATATATTATTGTACCATAGAATATTTGTGTATTCTCAAAAAGTAAATTGCATTAAAATTGTGGCTTAGATTGGTTGGCAATATAAGTTGGGGTATTAACTTGATTTATAGCTCTGTGGTGCTAGCGGGGAGGTGGCGATAGGTATAAAATGAAAGATACCTGATATATATATAATATTCTAGAAGCAACATATTAAGTTTGGTGACTCTAGCTCTTAATATTTCCAAAATTGCTAAAAAAAACAGTATGTGGATATCGATTTTTATCGATTGCTTGTAAGTTATCGATTATCGGAAACAAACTTGATTTGCGCAGCACTAGGAGGACCTATATCTGAGATCCTTGCGTTCATACAAACGGACGGACGGACGGACGGATGGATGGACGGACGGACGGACCTACAGACAGACGGAGATGGCTAGATCGGCTCGGCTATTGATGCTGATCAAGAGTATATACAATTTATGGGGTCGGAGATGCTTCCTTCTGCCCGTTGCATACATTTGTATTTTGCACACCCTTTTCACCCTTTTTTAATGGGTTCAGGGTAAAAAAAAATTAAAATTGCCCTGCCATACAGGCGGGAAAGGCATTCCAAGTGACTCAGGAAAATTATCACAAGTCTCTTGCTCGTTAAAGTGAACGTTATGACAATCGTACAATTACTTACTTACAGCCAGACGACAAGCCGCACGGAAATCAGCTGCGCAGTCTGCTGGACTATGCATCAGCCCTGTAATCATCATTACCGTCATTGGGTACCGGATCAGATATTGCCCAAGCCATGTTGATATTCATCGTCATCGGAAAATGTGTCCAGCAAACTTGTAACAAGTGGAATGAGTCTCTTGACTTTCGTACATTGCCTAATTGGACAAGTATTGCACAAGTATTTTGGAACGTCATTTGTAAAAAGGTGTTTTTTTTTTCAAAAATAGTTTAATTTGGTGATGATCCACTTGGCGTCTGCCTTTATTCTGAATTCTTATTTTATTCATGGAATGAACTTAAGCTGAATACATAATGTTTTTATTCTACGTATTCTGTATATATGTTAATGCAGAAGGAATTAACATGGTATATATGTATAGCGCAACCACTGTCGCTGGCTATCTGCACAAAAAAATCGGTCTGCACAAAAGTGGCTGATCGAGTTTCAAGAGCGCTGGAATGCTTTTAATCTTACGTCTGGTTGGCTTTATATATTCAGTTACGACAAGGTGTGGCAAAGTATATTTTATGTAGACACACAATAATATTCTGGGTATACATGCTATACCTCCCCTTTTAGAGAAATTACGGAGTAATTTGAAAGTGTAGTGTGTATATTGTTTCTATACATTTTTATTACTCTTTCTTTTTTCTTTTTGTTCATTCTTTTTTTTATGTGTTTGTAGGTTTTTTTGATAATTGTTTTTCTTGATTTTGTCCCTAATATATATTAGTTGTCTAAGAAAAATATTATATCTCTTCATTTTTGTGTTATTGTTATTAATAAGTTTTTTTTTTCAATATATTAAGTTTTGTTTTTTGCAACAGAAATTCATTTCTTTTTTTTCAATCTTGTTTTTATTTTCAGATCATTTTTATGAAAATTTTCAGTTATTTTACTTTTTATATCCTGAACCCATTGAAAATGGGTAAAAAGGGTATTATGTATTTGTGCCATTGTATGTGACAGGCAGAAGGAAGCATCTCCGACCCCATAAAGTATATATATTCTTGATCAGCATTAATAGCCGAGTCGATCTAGCCATGTCCGTCTGTCTGTCCTTCTGTCCATCTGTCCGTATGTATGAACGCAAGGATCTCAGAACCTATAAGAGCTAGAGACTTAAAATTTAGCTGTAGATCCTCCTAGTCCATGCGCAGATCGAAGTTGTTTCCGATACTCGATAACTTACTCCGTTTCCAAGCAATCGATAAAAATCGATATCGAAATCCTGTTTTTCAACAAATTGGGTATATTATAAGAGCCGGAGTCACCAAAAGTGATATGCTTATTCTAGAATAGTATATATATATTAAGTATCTTTCATTTTATACCTATCGCCACCTCTCAGCTACTACCACATAGCTATAAATAAAGTTAATAACCCAACTTATATTGCCTTATTTTGAGAACACATAAATATTCTATGGTACAACAAGTTATACTGTAGAAAATTTCATTAGGATCGGTTAAGAAACACGTGTTTGCAGCTAGCGCAGTTCCAAGAACTACTATATGCATGTAAATTAAGTCTTCCGTCGTACACTTCGATGTTTTGCGACGATCCGTAGTTAGTAGAACAGGAGTAACTTCTTCTCCCTTTGGGAGGCGGTGATAAATCCAGCGGGTGACTACTAGAACGGTGTAGATTAGGATGTGGGAACTTTCCCAGTTGCCCGTCTTGGACGTGGGCAACTATGATTGATAACACAGGTTATATTTATTGACGGCAATGCCGGAGTTTAATCTTTTATTCGTCTTATTATGTTGCGTTACAGATCGAGACTGAAGGCTGCAGAAATGTCCAAGCTTAAGCTTGCCCTGTGAAGCCAATGCATCGCGCCATTCGTTAGAGTCGGCGAGCCGACTCAGCATTCTTGCTGTGCGCTGAACTCTTAGCGGCGAGTCAGCATTGTTTACAAAAAATAGTACTTTGTTGCTGAGGGCAACCAGAATGCTTAGGGCTGTGTGTTATGTGTTGTTGTACTTTGTTGCTGAGGGCACCCAAATTACTTATGATTGTGTGTTGTGTACTTAGAAATACCAATGTATGAATGTGAGAGTGTATCTTATATGTTTAGTTGTTAACTACCCCCCCTCAGGATGATGGCCATCCTCGGTCATGTTAAAGTTGTCCAAAGCCTTCTGTATCCTTAGTGTTGCTCGCTTTCTCCTTAGTGCCGTAAAAAGGATGAATGAGCCAATTAGTCCGATGTTCAGGACTGCACCAACCGCGAACCACAATTTAGGCGAGCCGGCCGCAATTACCTCCTCCTTGAAATCCCGAATTGATTGCAAGTTGTTGATGTTCATGCGATGCAGGAGTGGTATGCTTAGTACCGGGTCATGTCCGATGATGTTTAGGAGCGGTGACCTCACGGCGCCAGGCTGCTTGCTTGGTGACTTGCCCAAGTTTACAAACTCTGTGCCATTGATAGCTGCAGACCGTTCGAATGTTATCAGGAAGGTTCCTGAGACGGTTACCTCTGCGCCATCATCTGTTCGGACGCGCGCTGTCGCTTCGTTGATAATCACGACGCCGTCATCTACAGGCATTATCGCTTTCAGGTGGCTAGGTTGAGTGTGGCAGTTGGCCGTGTTTCCCGCGTGGAGGGAGCTAGCACAGGTTTCGCGCCGTGATCGTTCGCAAAAGGTGTTATGCGTAGTCACGGTGCATCCAGTAACTGCAAAGGTATCCTTTTCGCATTCCGCCAGCGTGTCCTCGTCGAGTCGTAGAATGGTTTGTTGGAGTGAAACGGGATAGACGGAGACCTTTTGGCACCTAAACTCAACTTTAGAGTAGGCTATTAGTATGTGGATAATGTTTTCGGACTGAAGGACCCTGATCTTAGATGCTTCTATTAAGCTAACTATTGTATCTTGTATCTTGTTCGATCGGCATGATCAAGGATTGTAGGGTTTACTATGTTTGCTTTTGCCAACGTTATGGTGAGTATTAAATTTTGAATTTCTGTGTTTAGTATTCTATTTCTTGCCAACAGTGTTTCGAATAAATGAGGAGTGTCAACCAAATCGCCTTTGCGGGAACTGATAATTTTATTGATGGTGTCCGTTAGTTTGTTTATTTGTTTTTGAGTTTCGGAGTTTATTAGGATCTGTTTGGAATTAGACTCCATCAATTGAGCCTCTGTAACGCGGACCCTTAGGAAATCTGAAGCATCAGGGGTGCCAGCAACAACCTTCAAGGCAGTGCCTAAGAAATCGAGGCTTCGTGCAAATCTGTGATGCACTTGAAGAACGGACAACAATGTTCTAAGGTGATCTGTATCTACGTCTAGTAGTTTACGCATATGCGACTGTGGAAAGGAATCGGACAGTTTTTCGGTCTCGTCTACCATGCTAACAAATTCAGAAATGTTACTTGAATGCCTCAAGTAGCTACGTTGATCGAACACCAGTACTTCCCCGTCTAGGACCGGAATGTAGTTGGCATGCGAGAAGTCGGTGATCCGAGCATTTACCGCTGCTAGTGCAAAGTGAGTGTAAACCTGAAATGGATAAACAATATAAGACGGTGTTCTAACTCTAAGTTGGTTTACTAGCTAATTGTGGCGGAAAACCTAATTCATGTTGTCCTTATGGACCACCCTCCCCTTAATGAGGACAGACGTTCCCAGGTCTGCTTCGACCATTTGTTCTGAGCATAAGGGAGTTAACTTGATCCCTAACCTCTTGTTGTTCTTCTGGAACACCTTTTCTCCTACCTCGAAAACGCGGTTTTGCCTGAATGCATTGCACCTTTTGATATTGTCTTGCTGTGCCTTAGTTAGCCCGTCTTTGACGTTCTCGCGACGCTCACCAGCTGCTGCATGAACAACCTCAATTGGTTTCTCGCGGGTTACTGAGTGCAAACTTTTGTTGTACTCTATCGTAGCCCTTAAGATTAATTCTGTAGTGTCGCTGATTTTCTTGTCTAACTTGAGGCATCTCGCAATTTCGGTCAGGGTGCTATGAAAGCGTTCCACTTGGCCGTTTGAGGTGCTGTGAAGCGAAGCTGCGTTCACAATGCAAATGCCGTAGGCGTTTCGGAGCATCGAAGTGATGGTCTCGGAATTGAAGGCCGCCTCGTTATCGCAATAAATTGTCTTGGTTGCGGGGAAAAAGTTAACAATTTGTAGCAGAGGGCTTGTGACATCGATTATTGTTCTGGACAATATCGGTTGGACGACTGCAAATTTGGAGAATTTGTCTATGCAGGTCAAGAATTGTATCTTGTCTGTCGAGAAAATGTCAATATGCAACATTTCGCCAGTATAACTTGGTATAGGCGTTTCCCCGAGTTCTTGTTTCTTCGGGTGCCTATCGTACTTGGCTTTAGTGCAGACCCTGCAGTTTGCAACCACTTCTTTGGCTAAATTGCTCATATTGGGAAAATAGTAGTCACGAAGTACTTGTTTAATATTTTCCTGAGCTGCTCTGTGCGCTCGATTGTGCTCGGCAGTGATGATTTTTAACTGCTCGTTTTTGTCCGTTATATCTTGCACGAGATTTTTGCAATGCCAAAATTGGGTAGCAGGGAAATGTAACATCAGGTCGTGTTGGAAACTTGCCAACTTGGGAAGATCGCAATGTATTGCATTAACGACTCCAGAGTTCACAACTTCTTTGAGTGTTTTGAGAATTGTGCTCTTGTCAGTGTAACTGATCAAGTGGCGTGTTTTGCTGCGAAACAGCAACAAGTTTCGCTTTAGCGGAAACGCGATTCCTCTAGGACAATCTGGTTCCTAAAGCAATTCAATGGTCTGTCTGTTGTCTCGACCGTGTAGGTCAGGGAGAGTTCGCTGTGAACGGTTGCAGCGTCCGAACGGGGCTCATCTTGCAGAGCATTAATGTTTTGCCTTGAAAGGGCATCCGCCACCAGATTTTCTCTGCCTGGTTTATAAAACATTTTGGCATTGTGCTGGTCAATGTAAGATTTCCATCTTTTAATCTTGGAATTCATGTTCTTGCGGATTTGGTGGTACCCAGACTTTAAGTCGAGGGTAGTGAAGTATTTTGCCTTTCCTAGATTTGCTAAGATCATAGGGATGCTCGGCATGGGGTAACGGTCCGGTATGGTTTTTTCGTTCAGTTTCCTGAAGTCGATTACCAACCTTTTTTTTTTGGTTACCGTATGAGTCAGTGCCTTTCTTATCAACCACCCATGTTGGGCTGTTGTAAGGCGATCTGGAGGGCCTGATTATGCCATCGTCCAGCAATTGTTTGACTTCTTTGTTTATGAAGTCAGAAACACCCATGAGACTCGGGTATCTTGAATACACAGGCTCGTTGTCTACTGTTCGGATTGTAGCGACGACAGCAGTGTTAAAAGGGAGAACTTCATCTGCATTTGAGAAGGCTCTTTTGTTTCTGATTATCATGTCCCTGAACCCTTTCTTTACGGAAGGGGGAACTACGATGTCGTTGACATCGGTGAAGTTCACATCAGCACATTGATAGTACTGAAGTTTTTCGGATGCACCCTGGTATTCCAGAGTGTTTTTCGCCAAGTTCAATTTGACCCCGGCTTGTGTTAGCAAGTCGAAGCCTATGATAGCGTCGAAAGAATTTAGGGTATCGAGGAGGAAAAATGGGGAAGTAAGTCGGAAAATATTCATCAAGCATTTGCGCTTGATTTCGGTAGACCGAGAATGACTTGGCGACCGGCGTTATGTTCTTTAGCTCTGTTAAGGGCTTCACATAATTTTTTGCCGCGCCAGTGTCAATCAACATCTTCAGAGTTCTCCCAGCCAGCCGTCGCTCAATGTACGGAAGCCGGGAGTGTTCCCTAAAAAATTAACCGAGTCGTCACCAGGTGCGTACTCGTTCTCACTCTCTAGTTCTTCGACTGCCTCCTTGGCCGCCTTCTCGTATTCTGTTACAGCTTCTTTGGAATCTGTTTGTACGACATTGTTAACGCGTTGTCGCCTTTGACCTGTTGAACGGTCTGACGAATTCTTGCGTTTTGGTGCGTTGGACTCATTAGTCTGACGCTTGCTGTAGTCGGTTTTTTGTCTAAATCTGGAGGAATAGTCAACTTCCATGGGCTGTGGAGCCTCGGTTTGATTTTCTTTTGGGGCCTGAGGCTGGGGACCGCCCTTTTGGCGTTTCACAAAATGGGGATTTCTCTCCTGATTCTGTTCATCTCTGTTATATCTGGTCCACGGTTTTTGTTACCTTCAGCAAGTTGCGCTCGCTCTTGCAAGGCTTTAGCCTAAGAGTTAGCGAACATGCTTCTCTCAATGCTAGATTCTGCCTCTCTGGCCAAGGCCAGTGCGGATGGTAAATCTTTTGGTTGTGCAGGGAACACAGCCGCTCTCAACGGCTTTTTAAGACCGGAGATAAAGGCGTGCAAGGCGTCGTCTCTAACCTCTCGGTTGAGCAAATCGGCGCCTTCTTGGTCGTGAGACATTACAATTTTGTTAGTTACGAGCGTGAGTTTCTTCTCGACGTCATCGTAGTACTGCATCAGGGACATTTCGCCCTGCGTAACCAACTCCAAACCTTGTCTCAACAAGCGCAAGGATGTTTTATCCGAGTATGTGCAATCTAGCCTAGCTAGTATTGCATCGAAATTTAAGACAGTATTGTGAGACACTAGTAGGGCTCCAGCTGAGCCTTTGATTTTATTCCTAATGATCGCTACCGCTTGGTAGTGTGTAGTGCTCTTTGGAAAATTCTTGAATAGTTCGTATGCGTAGATGGCTGCTTGCCTCCACGCTACATACTCATCCTGTATGCCGGTGAAATCTGGCACAGACTTAATAATGTCTAAGGGGATATCGCATCTGGCGTTAGGATCGACGGATATTTTCTCGTATGTGATGATTTGCGGTGCTTCCACCTGCAAACTCTGTACTTGTGAAGCTAAAGCGGTTGTTTGTGCTTGAAACTGATTTTGTTGTAGCGCTAAAGCTTGCCTGATGGCACCCTCAACGAGAGTCTGAACTTGAGCTGGATCCATTTCTTCAGTTACAGCGGTACCTGCAGGAGTAGTATCTACTGAGCAATTGACTTCCCCCTCTCAGCTATCGTCACTATTATATTCAACTTTTATCTCCCTATAAGTCCAACTCATTGGGTTATGGTTGTCACTTTTCAAAACTTAGGCCGATCGTGAAAAATCGGCAGGTAGCACTGTTGGCAATAATAGAAAATAGTGTATCTTTGGGTATGCAATATTTATTACAAAAAATTTGTTAAGGTATGCAGCAAAAAATATAATATATAATATAAAATATAATCACACGCATCGGTACTTGGCGTTCGTTAATAATTTCTTAAAAGCCGAAATCACTTATGAACTTACATGGTATGGGTTCTTGTTTATTGGTTGGGCGCCAATTAAGTCTTCCGTCGTACACTTCGATGTTTTGCGACGATCCGTAGTTAGTAGAACAGGAGTAACTTCTTCTCCCTTTGGGAGGCGGTGATAAATCCAGCGGGTGACTACTAGAACGGTGTAGATTAGGATGTGGGAACTTTCCCAGTTGCCCGTCTTGGACGTGGTCAACAACAAGACTCAATTATGGGTGTGGCTGTTGAGTAGAGGCGGTGGGAAGTGATGTGGCACGTCGCGAGTTCGAGCCATACCGAAGAAACTATTCTTTTCTTTTTTTGGCTGGTGTGGCTGTTGAGTAGAGACGGCGGCAAGTAGTGCGGTTAGTTGCGAGCTCAAACCCTGCCAAAGGAACCTTTTTTTTTTTTAATTTATCTTTATTACTACAAACGAGCGTGTAGCGCGAGTTGCATTTGGTGTTGGAATATGTGGGTTCAGGGTATGCCCTAGTCGGGAACTCCCGACAAAACTCTCGCAAACGCATCGGGAAACGATAGCAATATGAATCGTTCAGTTTGTGGCAGTCAAAGTTTCATTTACGACTGTCGTAAGAAATACGACTAGCAAGCGTTTTGTGATATTTTTTGCAAGCCTTTTCTGATATTTCTAACGAGTCTAATAAAATATTTTCTATGATACGTTTTTGATTCAGAATGTTTTTAAAAAATTATTTTTTTTAAGGCGGCAGCAATATTAAAAAAGTCTCTTAAAAGATATCGCAAAAGGCTCGCATGAAATATGATTTGCAAAACTTTTTTTGTTCCATGCCCATTTTGTTCCCATTAAATGTTTGATGCCTTTTTCTTCTAATATTCATTTTAATTCAAATTGTATTTTAAAAAAAAATAACATTAAATACCTTTAAACTAAAAGGCATTTTTAAAGCAATCTTATAATTATAAAACAAGTAAGAGGTTCTAATCGGGACCTCCCGACCAGGGGATGCCCTAAACCCTCTTATTCCAACACCATATGCAGCTCGCGTTAATAGACAGAGAGTAGCGGGGAGGTGGCAATAGGTAAAAAATGAAAGATACTTGATATATATATACTATTCTAGAAGCTACATTTCAAGTTTGGTAACTCTAGCTCTTATTATTTACCAAAATTGCTTAAGAATCGGGGACGTGGCGATAGGTATAAAATGAAAGATAATCGATATATATATACTATTCTAGAAGCTACATGTCAAGTTTGGTGACTCTAGCTCTTATTATTTACCAAAATTGCTTAAAAAACGGGATTTCGATATTCATTTTTATCGATTACTTAGAAACGGGGCAGGTTATCGTTTATCAGAAATAAACTCAATCTGCGCGGGCACCTGGAAGACATGCAGCTAAAATTTCAAGTCTCTAGCTCTTATAGGTTCTGAGATCCTTGCGTTCATACATACGGACGGACGGACGGACGGACGGACAGACAGACGGACGGACAGACAGACGGACATGGCTAGATCGACTCGGCTATTATTGCTGATTAAGAATATATATACTTTATGGGGTCGGAGATGCTTCCTTCTGCCTGTTACATACATTTGCACTTTGCACAAATACAATATACCCTTTTTACCCATTTTCAATGGGTTCAGGGTATAAAAAGTAAACACATAATATAAAATAATTTTATTTACAGCGATATGCCATACAAATCTGGGGCTTGGCTGCTCCATCCAACAGAAAAAGAGTTCAATCTCTCCAAAACAAAACTCTGCGCAGGATGGCAGGAGCCCCATTTTACGTGCGTAACAGCGTTCTACACAGAGACCTGAGGATCCCCTGGGATGAAGAGCAAATACCCACTGGGCCCTCTATAACAACCGGCTAGCCACGCACGCCAATAGGCTCGCCAGCAACCTTCAAGGTGCCCATCCCATTAGGAGGTTAAGGAGGAGAACATTTGCCCACATAATACCCACCCAACTCCACCAACAAGGCCCACCTATCCGCAGGGCTACGCGGCAATAATACAGACAACATAGATATTAGATACATAAAATAGAATAACGAAACAAGTTTTTAAATTGTAAAAACATGGCGAAATTAACAAAAGACATCAATTGGTGCAAAAGGCAAAAGAGTCCTTACAAACCAATTATAAAATAAATACAAAAAAAAAAAATTTTTTTTAGCATCAGCCTTTCCCAAGCGCGCCACTTTTTCCTGTGCGTATTGGAAATATTCTTGGGTCACGCGATCAAAATCGCCGTCTTCCAGGGCAAACTTCTGTTTAAATGCATCTGTAGACATTAACATAATAATAATATTAATTTGCATATACAGAGGTTATAAAAGCAATGCTTACGTCGTATTGCCAATGTGGTTCGAAGGCCTCTAACACACATTTTGCTCTATGTACCACGCCAGGAGCATTGCCTTGCAACGTCATCAATTATTATCTGGCGCCAGGAACTCCTAATAAATTTGTCGTATGTCTTTTCGGCACTTTCGACTAATTCAATGACCTTAAAGAAATTGTGAGATTTATAAGTGAATAGTAAAAATATCAAATTTAAAGATTCCCTACCAAATTTTTAAAGGACTTCTCTTCTTTGAGACATTCTTCAAATGCCTCAAAGTCCCCAAGAGTTTTCTTTGGCGTACTTGGCAGCGTCAATTTCGCCTTGTGCGCCTCTCCGAAAACTCGTCCCTAAATAATAAAAATTTTATTTCTTAATGAAATAAGCTCAGCCCCTTGACGGTCAATTTTCCGCATCATCACATGCATCAAGTTTAATAGTTCTGCAAATATATTAGAAAAAATCTATTAAATATGGATAAATTTAAAATTTTTGGATTACATTACCGGAATGATTCCATTGGCCTTGTGGAATATTATTAACTTTAATATTTGCTGGATTATTAGGTAATTCTGAATATAGATGAAATAAAAATGAATATAAAATACATAAAATGTAAAATGTCAATATGTTACCTATACTGTAATTTGGACTATTGTCGCATCCTCCTCCATTTTCGCTGCCATCCAACACAAAATTGTATGATGAGCTCATTATTATCTGTATTCAGTCAATTAAAGGAAAGAAAGTGTGTATACCATTTTCTTCGAAATGAAATGTTTTGCCTGATATTTTTTCAACCTTATGTAGCACTACTTTTGAGTCAAAATTGAGTTCTTTGGAAGAGAATATGCCTACAAAGGTGGAATTTATGGGAAATGTAAAAAATGGCTCTAGGTCAAAAACTAATCGGCTATGCAACATTTTATTGTCAATTTCAATAATCCTATATATTTCAAATTTGTTGCCATCCTTTACGAAAAAGAAACTATCGCGATCTTTTAGATCAAAATACCAGTGCTTATATGAAATTTTACCTTTGGACCCATTGAAATCTAAGGTTTTTCTTTAAGAGCAACTTTTAAAATACTGCGTTCTACAGTTCGGTTGTATAATTGCTCCAAGGAGTAGCCCGACTTTTTCACCATTTTTTTTAGATGCCCCAGAAAGTTTTCAAATGGAAAGGAGCTTATGGTGTGCAAAGAACCATACTGTAAACATTGTTTGCTTCAATGTGTTAAGCAATGAAAATTAAATGTAAGCATCGGAAACATATAGAAATTAGGCACTTGGCTTACAAAGTCATTTAGCAAACTGGATGCAAGAGAGTTTTGTGTGACACAATACTCCTTGTGGAGAAGAAGTCTAATTCCTAAGCTAAGAAATAAAAAATGGTTGTATAGATTTGAATCTAAAATGTGCTTCAAAACAATGGGTCCGGTATATAATAAAAAAGTACGAAACTCCGTTGCCTTAAATCTGTCTAGATTGTCTAAAGATCTAACTTCTCTATTGAATTCTCTATGTAAACATTTTTTGAAGCGTATCATTTTATTATTAAGAGAAGTTAGGGAGTGTCGACTCAAAGAAAAGGAATGACCTTTGTCTCTCGCTAGAGCCACTAAATCTGATTTTGTGACGCCATGACAAGCTACGTGCATATAGTCTAGTGGAAACTGATTTACTTACTCAATCGGCAAATTTTCAAGAATGAGTTTGCTTTATATGTTGTGGTGTTCTGGTTGAAGACGGTTTCGGAAGCTATAATTGGTTCGTGGAGGATTACAAGAAAAGTACTCGCCTGTTAAAAGTTTCTCCCTTCTAAACGCAATAGTTGCATGAGTAAAACCCAGAGTGATATTTCACTCCCAAAATGAAGGCGCGGGCCGGCGCATCGCAAATAAATGCTCTAATAGATATTTTGAATTGCGTATCTCGAAACATCATGCCCTCTGTGATCAATTCTGATAATTCACAGACAAATTCTTCCAAATAAACATTTGGATCACGGGGTTTGGAATGACCTACATATATTCCAGCTACAAATACTGGCTTTGTACCATTGACGTTAATCAAAATTGGCCATGTTAGTTCTTTTGTGCTTTTACACAATGGAAGCCCGTCTACATTAATATTTAAACTTATACTGGGGGAAAGATAAGTGAAATTGAAAAGGAAATCCGTTAACGCGTCTTTTAAGCCATAGTGAACGTACTCGCCTGGAACAACCTTTCGTTTCATAATGCCACGTGGAGTATATTTTAAAGTACGTACATCCCATGGTAAGCCAGGAATTTTTTCGCCCAACAGCGAAAGCAAATCATTGCCTGCCCTTTTGCTGATGTTATTAGCGGACAGCCACTGGGCTAAGCGAGTATTAAACTTGGTTAAACTGGAATGTTCTGTAGATAGCAAATCATTGCTATCTGAAAATATTAAATTTGAATCAAATTTAATTTCTACTTAATTTTCTTTAGCTATCTCAATTTTTTCTGCGACTCGTTTCACATGACGAGCTTCGCAAATATATTGCCTGCTTTTTCTTTTATATGGCATTTTTCAACTTTCCTTTTTATTTGTTTATTTATTTTTAATTTTTTTTTTAAATTTAATAATTGGTCGCGCAAATATTGAATTATATTCTGAAAGGGAATAGTTTAGTTATTAATTTACACTTGTCAATTACTTACCTCTCTATAGAAATCCAAATTTTACCAAATCACTTATCACTTCTTTGACCATGTGTTGCACTCTCTGAGCACGATAAACATTTGAAACAAAAATAACACACCATTCTCTCTACTGTGCACGCATTTTTATCGCAAGGATCTCACTGCAACGCTCGTGTGTGAGTGTTTTGCGATAAAAATATATCCCACTCGTTTTCTGCTCACATGCGAGCTCATTTGTGAGCATTTTGCGAGACTCTCGCTAAAGGCCCGCGTGCTGGTCCTCTGGGTTGCTTAGCCTATCCTTATGTACACTCTGTTTTTCATTCTTAGAATCTGATATTACTATATTATCCCTATCTTCTATACTAGTGACCTCATATGGTCCAATATGATTAAAATCTAGCTTATGACCTGTTTCGTTTCTTAATAAAACTTTATCTCTTAATTTTAATTCAAAGTGTACTTCCTTCTTGTCATATAAGAGATTGTTTCTATGTTTGTGCTGTTCAAGCATTATCCTAGTTCTTTTATATGCTATTTCTTGTTTATATTTCGATTCCATAACGTAATCATCTACGTTATAAAGTGGCTCTATACTATCTATACTATTAAAATGTTTTGGTAAGTTATTTGTTTTACCAAATACTAGCTCGTATCAACAATAAGTATCTGCCATAGAGGCGGTCGTGTTGCAACAGTAAACGATATACAGGTGCCATACGTCGAATTAGTTTCATCAACTGATATGTATGATCGTATGTATTCATTAAAAGTTCTATGACACTTTCGACTTTTCCAACTGAATTTTGGTGGTGAGCGGTAGATGTTATGTTTTTAATTTTTAAATATTTGCAGAAATCGTTAATTATTGAATTTTATATACTGTTCCCCCGTCCGCAAATAAACTTCTTCATTCGACCGTCTTTCAGAATAAAAGATTCATATATAGCTTTAGCGACAGTACTTGCGCTCTTGTTTGTTATAGGTATGGCAACAAGATATTTTGTTAAGTCACATATCAGTGTAACTGCACATTCATTGCCTTGCTCTGATTTTTGTAGTGTACCGATTGTGTCTATTACTACTCTATCATAAGCATTGATTGAGATTTCTGTTATAGTTAAAGGAGTTTTTGTGCTTGTTGTCCCTTTTGAGTTTTGATGTTTCGTACGTACTCAGTAATATATCTAGTCATACTTTTCCAAAAATAATGTCTTTTGACCATGGTCAAGGTTTTTGTAATGCCTGTGTGACCTCCTTGTATTGGATCATCATGAAATGTAGACAATATAGCTTCTTTTTCTTTATCTTCTTTTATTAGGATCACCGGGTTGAGTAGCGCTACTCTTAATGTTTTTAATATTTTATTTCCCATATGTTGAAATTATCAATTGAAACTTGTTTAAATTCGGTGCCATTTTGAGTTGGCTGATTTGAAAAATACCGGCTTGCATTTCAAGCCTTTGGAAGAACTGACCTAAGTCAAGAATTCCATTAATATACAAATCGCTAACATCATATCTTGCAGTTATTTTTTTTTTCATGTTTAAAGAATCATAGCTTATTTTTTACTTGCAAGGACACTACCCTACGTACTTCGTCTTTGTTGATGACTTCATATACGTTGGGCTTTGAAGCTGTTTCTATAGATTGTCCTGGCAATTCAATTTCTTTATCTCCTGCGCAGGATTTTTGTCTACTTTGATATCTGGTAGTGACTTTCTTAATATTTTCTATAGTTTCTTGTACTTCTTTAATGGTTATTCTAGATAACGCATCTGCTGCATAATTATCTTTGCCATTTAGATACTCGACTGTAAAGTCGTATTCTTCTAATTCAAGTCGCATGCGTGCTAATTTGGAACTTGGATTGGCCATTGAAAATAGATATGTTAAGGGTGTGGTCTGTTTTATAAATGTTTGCCTAAATATATGTTCGAAAATGAGTAATTGCCCAGTGAATTGCAGCTAATTCATGCACTGTAGTACTTTTGTTGCTTTCACTTTTTATACCCTGAACCCATTGAAAATGGGTAAAAAGGGTATATTGTATTTGTGCAAAGTGCAAGTGTATGTAACAGGCAGAAGGAAGCATCTCCGACCCCATAAAGTATATATATTCTTGATCAGCATCAATAGCCGAGTCGATCTAGCCATGCCCGTCTGTCTGTCCGTCCGTCCGTCCGTCCGTATGTATGAACGCAAGGATCTCAGAACATATAAGAGCTAGAGACTTGAAATTTTAGATGTAGGTGCTCCTAGTGGCCGCGCAAATCGAGTTTGTTTCTGATAATCGATAACTTAATCTTGTTATGTCCCGTGTATAGTCGGCGAAGTTTCGGATAAAAATTCCACAATAATTGTTCGCATCATCTGGATAATATTGTATGACATCGAATTTTTGTCATCTGGTAAGATTCCATTATCTGTGCAATTGTGTCCCAAAAATGTGACTTCATGCATAAAAATGAACATTTTTCAGGATGCAGATTGTCGAAAACATCACTTAGGTTTTTAAGCATATGCTTTTCGAAACAAATACTGACTATAAGATCATCCACATAAAGGAATGCTTGACACGGTTCTAGTCCAAAAAAATTGTATAGTTATCATTCTCTGGAAAGAATTAAGCCAAATGGTAGTCACGTGAATCGATATGAGCCATTGCTCGTTGAAAAGGACGTTATATCGCTTGAACTTTTTTCAAGGTCAATTTGATATAAAACCCGACATTAAGTCGAGGCGTGAAAAAGATTTTGCTCCACCTAGTTGATCTAAAATATCATTAATTCTAGGGTGTGGACATTTACCAGATAACAACTTTTTATTAATCTGACGATAGTCAACTACAAATCGCCATTTTTTTTTTCGGAATCTTGATGAGATTTTTTCGGAAAAGCGGGCAGTTGTATCCTGGTACATACGGTTCGACTATATTGTTGTCAATTAACTTTTGAACTTGAGCTTGAATTTGTTGTGTTTGGCTTTGTGGATTTCTATAATTTTTTATGTATTGTAAAAATTATTTGTTGATATAGATTCGGTTTCAAGTCCGAATAGGTCTGTATATATATTGCATAACTTTGACAACTGTGATTTGAAATGTGGTGGATAGTTTATAGATAATTGAGATATGACAGTTTGTTCTCTAATTTTCCTGTTTGTTTGAAAATGATTCATATTTATTTCAGCTAGTTGATCAGTATTGGTTGTATTTAGAAGTCGGGCAAAGTTGTTTCGGGAAGTTGCTATGGTATTTGCAACGTAAATACCAACTTGAATTTCCTGGTTTGGAATTGGAACATATTCACGTGAGGTAATGGTGATTTTGCGGACAGCTTGGGATCTTGCTGGTAATACTAATGAGTTATTACCAAAACTGTATGTTATCGGAACGTAAATCGGAAAATTTATGTTATTCGGTCTAATTATAAGCAAATCTTCTGTTGGTTTAATATCTAATTGCGAGTTAAATATTTTTTATAAAATCAATCCCTATTATTCCGTCGCACGGTATTGCGAATTGCAGATCTACATGGAAATTGTGTGGAATTGTATATTTATCTGTCTGTATATCAATTGAGGCCTTTATATTTTATAGCTTCTTGGCTTATGCCTCGAATATTGATTCTATTGTCATTTCGAATGTCATAAAAATATGAGAATTTTCTTTTAAAATTGAAATGCATTAAATGCACCTGTATCTATCTATCTATCTGTTATGTTGCTGCGGATAGTACAGTTGTTATTCATTGACAGCCAGCGTTTTGCTGGACTTCGTGTCTGGATCTATTGACAAGCCATCGCTGATATAGGATATAGATTTTGCAGTTTTGCTGAAATTACGTTTACTGATTCTCCTTTGAATTTGGCTGTTATATTTATAAATTATTTTAACAATTGTTTGCTCATGACTTATTAAATATCTTGCATGACCAGCTTAGTCTTTATTAGGTTGATTGCTACTGTTTTATGAGCGCCTTTTAGGGAATCAAGTAGATTTAATGCGTCTTTGAATTTGTTTAGATTCTCTGCATTTCCATTGAACTCACGCTTATTTTAAAAATTCTACTACTGTTTGAGCCATGTTTACTGTGTTCTATTCTCTATTTTTCTCTTCTATTTTTTCGTCTGTAATATAGTGACTTATCAAATGTTACCGGTGTTTTTAATATCGATGGTAAATAAAGCTGGAGTCGAAATTTTTCATTTAAGTTTACCAGATTGTCCCTTAGACGCTGTAAACTTTTCAGTTTGCGTTGCCACTCATTAACTAAACTCCTGATTTTATTGTATTCATATACAAGGATTTCAGTGTGTTTGATTATGGTGGGTCTCAAAAAGGGTGCGCTCTCATTTAGGAACTTATACGCTTTATCAAAGTTGCATCTACGCAGTTTATTTTCACGACTTTTTGGGGCCATTCCATGTGTGACTTCCCCTACTTAAATGTGTATATGTAAGCAGTGGCTTAGACCTTTTCTAATTCGTTAGTCCGACTGATGTACAGTTTCTCAGTGATTTTTTATGTAGAAGATACATTTTCAGAAGGATGTTCACTGAAGCAATTACAATGAGTATAGTTAGCAGTATGTTTGTTAACTGGAAATAAGGGGTGGTGTCTACAACTTCTACCACGTTTACTGCATTGGCAGTGCTATCATCTGTCTCTGATTGCTTTCCACCCATTTTTTTTTTATATTATGACTCTTGCTTCTTTTTTTTTAAATATTCATTAATAATGGACTGATTCGTTTATCTATATATGCGTGTAAAATTTTTTTATAACATATATTTTTAATTTTCCGTTAAAAAACAAGTAAGAGGTTGTAGTCGTTACGTAGGGATACCCTGAACCCTGAATATGTATGTATACTATCCTTAAATCTGCATGTCAAGTTTGGTGACTCTTGATCATAATATTTATCAAAATTGCTCAAAAAACAGGATTTCTATATCGATTTTAATCGATTACTTGGACACGGAGCAAGTTATCGATTATCGGAAACAAATTCGATCTGCGCATGGACTAGGATGACATTACAGTTAAAATTTTCAAGTCTCTAGCTCCTATAGGTTTTGAGATCCTTGCGTTCATACATACGGACGGACGGACGGACGGAAGGACGGACAAGGCTAGATCTACTCGGCTATTGATGCTGATCAAGAATATACATACTTAATGGAGTCGCCTGTTACATACATTTGCACAAAAACATAATACCCTTTTTACCCATTTTTAAAGGGTTCAGGGTATAAAAATGTGTCTTTCTTTTTCAATTACTGTAAATTGCTCATTTAAAAATTCTTTGAAAAATGAAGTGAATTTTTGTTAATATAATATAATAATTCTATAATTCTGTTTGGCCTTCGCAGTAGCACAGCATTACAACCATGGGATCCTCGTAGCCAGACGTCGACATCTCCAACAAATGCCAGCAATTCTACTCAAGAAACGCCAAATTATGAAAATCCCCAGAAATAATCTATAATTTATTGTACATATTTTTTAATCCGTCCAATTATTTGTGTTTATGTATTATGTTAGCGTATATTTGCAATTCAATTCGCATTTTATTTTTGTCACTAAAAATTATACCATTAAATATGGAATATGGAATAAAAAGTGATGTGCCCGTCAGTATAAAAACAACCAAAACAAAAAAAACAAGTAAGAGGTTCTAGTCGGGAGCTCCCGACTAGGGGATACCCTGAACCCTCATACTCCAACACCAAATGCAGCGCGCGCTTATAGATATAGAGTAGCGGGGAGGTGGCGATAGGTATAAAATGAAAGATAATCGATATATATATACTTTTCTAGAAGCAACATGTCAAGTTTGGTAACTCTAGCTCTTATTATTTACCAAAATTGCTTAAAAAACAGGATATCGATATACATTTTTATCGATTACTTGGAAACGGGGCAAGTTATCGATTATCGGAAACAAACTCGATCTGCGTAGGAACTAGGAGCATCTACATTTAATTCCAAGTCTCTAGCTCTTATAGGTTCTGAGACGGACATGGCTAGATCGACTCGGCTATTAATGCTGATCAAGAATATACATACTTTATGGGGTCGGAGATGCTTCCTTCTGCCTGTTACATACATTTGGATTTTGCTCAAAAACATAATACCCCTTTTACCCATTTTTAATGGGTTCAGGGTATAAAAAAAAGGGCCCTGCCATACAGGAGTTAAAGGCATTCCAAGTGACTCAGGTAAATTATCACAAGGCTCTTGCTCGTTTTAGTGAACGTTATGACAATCGTACAATTACTTACTTACAGCCAGACGACAAGCCGCACGGAAATCAGCTGCGCAGTCTGGTGGACAATGCATCAGCCCTGTAATCATCATTACCGTCATTGGGTACCGGATCATCAAGTTATGTTGATATTCATCGTCATCGGAAAATGTGACAAGAAAACTCGTAACAAGTGGAATGAGTCTCTTGACTTACGTACATTGCCAAATTGGACTCACTGCACAACTATTTTGGAACGTCATTTGTAAAAGGTGGTTTTTTTATTCCAAAAAAGTTTAATTTGGTGATGATCCACTTGGCTTCAGTCTTTATTCTGATTTCTTATTTTATACATGGAATGAACTTAAGCTAAATACATAATGTTTGTATTCTACGTATTCTATATATATGTTTATGCAGAAGGCATTAACATAGTATATATGTATAGCGCAAACACTTTCGGCGGCAAAGTGCATGCTCAGCGTTTCTCATGCGCGTCTATCGGTCTGCACAAAAGTGACTGATCGAGTTTCAAGACCGCTGGAAAGTTTATATGTTTGTTTGTTTGTAAAAATTTAAGTGTTTTAAAGAAAAATGTTTTTTTTTGATAATTATTTATGTTAGTTATATATATTAGTTGTCTAAAAATAAATATTATGCCTCTTTTTTTTATACCCTGAACCCATTTAAAATGGGTAAAAGGGGTATTATGTTTTTGTGCAAAATGCAAATGTATGTAACAGGCAGAAGGAAGTATCTCCGACCCAATAAAGCATATATATTCTTGATCAGCATCAATAGCCGAGTCGATCTAGCCATGTCCGTCTGTCTGTCCGTCCGTCCGTCCGTCCGTCCGTCCGTCCGTCCGTATGTATGAACGCAAGGATCTCAGAACCTATAAGAGCTAGAGACTTGAATTTTTAGACGTAGGTGCTCCTAGTGCCCGCGCAGATCGAGTTTGTTTCCGATAAACGATAACTTGACCCGTTTCTAAGTAATCGATAAAAATGTATATCGAAATCCCGTTTTTTAAGCAATTTTGGTAAATAATAAGAGCTAGATTTACCAAACTTGACATGTAGCTTCTAGAAAAGTATATATATATCGATTATCTTTCATTTTATACCTATCGCCAACTCCCCGCTACTCTCTATCTATAAGCGCGAGCTGCATTTGGTGTTGGAATATGAGGGTTCAGGGTATCCCCTAGTCGGGAGCTCCCGACTAGAACCTCTTACTTGTTTTGTGTTATTTTTATACATTTTTTTTTCATATTATTATTAAGTTTTGTTTTTTGCAAAAGAAATTCATTTCTTTCTCTTTTCTATCTTGTTTTTAGTTATACAATTTTATTTATTGGCTGATCATTTCCATTAAAATTTTCAGTTGTTATACTTTTTTAACCTATCCTTATTTAACTCAACTCTGTTTTTTATTCTTAGAATCTGGTATTACTATATTATCCCTATCTTCTATACTAGTGACCTTGTGTGGTCCAATATAATGCAAATCTAGCTTATTACTTGTTTCGTTTCTTAATAAAACTGTATCTCTTAATTTTAATTTAAAGTTTACTACATTCTTGTCATATAAGAGTTTGTTTCTATGTTTGTGCTGTTGTAGATGTGATGTTTTTAATTGTTAAATGTTTGCACCAATTACTTAATATTGAATTTTTATATTCTGTTTCCATGACCGTAATGAACGTCTTCATCGGACCGTACTTCAGAATAAAAGATTCAAATATAGCTTTAGCAAAAGTATTTGCGCTTTTGTTTGATATTTTGTTAAGTCACATATCAGTGTAACTGCACATTCATTGCCTT
Source organism: Drosophila ezoana (assembly GCA_035045725.1). Lineage (NCBI taxonomy): Eukaryota > Metazoa > Arthropoda > Insecta > Diptera > Drosophilidae > Drosophila > Drosophila ezoana. The sequence goes on from JAWNOU010000161.1 coordinate 126,795, forward strand.
GCTCTGCTTTTGGTAGTGGCCCGATCGTGTATATTATTACTCTATCAAAAGCACTGATTGAGATTTCTATTATAGTTAAAGGAGCTTTTGTGTTTGTTGTCACTTTTGTTTTTTGACATTTTCGCACGTACTCAGTAATATATCTAGTCATACCTTTTCAAAAATAATGTCTTTTGACCTTGGCCAAGGTTTTTGTAATGCCTGTGTGACCTCCTTGTATTGGATCATCATGAAATGTAGACAATATAGCTTCTTTTTCTTTTATCTTCTTTTATTAGGATCACCGGGTTGAGTAGCGCTACTCTTAATATTTTCAGTATTTTATTTCCCATTTGTTTGAAATTATCAATTGAAATTGTTTAAATACGGTGCCATTTCGAGTTGGCTGATGTAAGAAGGAATCTACTGGCCGGGGTACAAATCTCAATCTTACCAAGACCAGTAATCTACAAGACATTTGTTAGTTTACATACAGAGCATACACATGGCCGAGATTACTCACGCGGCCCCCAAACCCAGCCCCGATTCACACACACACGGCCGGGATTGCTCACGCGGTCGGCTGTCTAAGCCCCTGTTCACACATGCAAGTTATCAACCCGCCCGCAAGGCAATTCTTATTGCAATCATAAACAACATTTCAGTATAAGTCGCTATCCCAATTACTTAGCCCTTTCAGGCTTATTAGACCCGTTTCAATCACTACGTCCACTTAACGCACAGCTGCGGCTCTGCTAACATAAATATCCAGATTCCCGGCTCTAACATAAACATAACAGCGCAACCACTTAACATAAAGATTCATATTCTCATGCGCAATTCATAACGTAAACTACAGACCCACCCCTAGAGCGCAATTGCTAACGTAAACATAACTCAAAGCGTCTAGCTTACGCAAGCCACCCCCGCGAGCTTTTAAACTCTAAGGAAAGAAGCTTTAGCATAAACACAGCTGATTCGCAGCATAAGATCACCGCGAGCTTTTGAGCTTTAAGAGAATAAGCTTTATCATAACCATAGCTGACTTGCAGCATAAGTTCACAATTGTACTTGAGTTCTAATCTTGGATTCAAATAAATCGGAAGCCTTCAGCCTCCCACTTAAAAAAATATATTCTTTTTTTTCCAATTAGTAGCCACTAATTGGTTAATTGGCGCCCAACGTGGGGCTCGCGATTATAAACACAAAAAAATGATAATTAAAAGAAACAAAATCCTTAGTGAT
>JAWNOU010000162.1:0-98601 GCA_035045725.1 Drosophila ezoana
ACCATATCACTTGTAAGAAAATTGTATCGATATTGCCTACCGGCTCTCTTATTAAATAAATAAATAATTTACTTAATTTAACTAATTTAATTTGAAATTCATGAAAGTTTCAATCGGCTTGGAAATCTAATATTCAATATCTTAACCCCATTAAAAATGGGATATAATGTTTTTCGACGGTATAAGGCAAAAGGAACCATCTCCGACCCTAGAAATCATATATACTCTTAATCAGCATCAATAGCACTGTCGATCTAGCCATGACCGTCTATTCGTTCGTATGTATAAACACTAACTGAAGTAGCAAGCAGCACATACTCAGAGCACATCATACGATACAATTGCAATTGCCATTTTGTATGTGTGTATGTGTGCACATGTATACAGAAGTTCTTGCACCTTACGCTTGCCGCCTCGTGGCTTGCCAATTTAACCAAACATTTTCTTTGCTAGCTTGTGAGCTTCTTAACCGATTTGAGGGTTATTTGATCTGTATGTACTAATATAGAAACTACTTCTAAAAGATTTGCCCAAGAAATAAATTTTCGTTATCGATTTTATTGATTGCTTCAAATAGGGGGTCCTAGGAGGCAATTACAATTTTGAAAAGTTTCAGGGTTTAAAAACAGATTCGATCCCGTTACGCTGTTACAACTTAAAGAGCGTAAAATGATCGCACTTATTTTTGTAAAAACTCACCAACTTGTTGGTTGTTATTTATTAAAAATTTAAGCTCTTTACCACTGATTCAGCAGTAGCAATTCAGGACTATGGTTTTTTCTTCGTTTGGGTTTTGTAGAGCAAAAACATAATCGATTGGCTTGGCGTTTCAAAAGCGAAAAGCCATACTAGAAATGTTGTGTCACGTTAAATGTGTGGCCTTTTCATATCTAAGTAGTTAAATTTACTGCTATTGTGCAGTCGGAATGCAATGTTTGCATTTGCTTTTGTTATGTAACACCCTTTTTACCAAGGTATATTTTGTCGTTTGGAAATTGATATACATATAATCTTATATAAATTATTATCAGATAAAAGACTAATCAAATGTTAAATGTTTATAATTATTATCTTTTAAGCTTACGATTGTTTGCAACAAAGCTTTTAATGATAGCGACTACGGTGATAGCTACTTTTGCGATCATATGGTATCCTTGGTTAAGTTCAATTGACGCAACTGCACAAGTTTTTTACCGCCTTTTTCCTCTCGGTCGAGGCGTTTTTGAAGACAAAGTTGCAAATTTTTGGTGCAGTATTAATGTTATTTATAAATTAAAGTGAGTTTAAATAATTGTAAATTGCATAAAACGAGGTATTAATTATTTATGTACTGTTTTAGAAAACACATTTTGAATCACGAGATGGCTTTAATTTGCATAGGAACCACATTATTGGCAGTCCTACCAACTAATGTGCAACTTTTCTGTAGACGAAGTAAATACACATTCATATTAACTCTATTTAATACGGCCGCAGCATTCTTCCTGTTTTCGTTTCAAGTATGTATTATATATATTAAATTTCGAACCAAGCCGCCTAAAAATTCAGTTTCAGGTCCACGAGAAGTCCATTTTGCTTATTTCATTGCCATCGATTTGCTTGTTTGCCTGGTGGCCCAAGGAAATGCTTTGGTTTCTTACGGTGTCAGTTTTTAGTATGACACCACTTTTGATGAAGGATAATTTGGTTGTCCCAACATTAGCATTAATGATTATTTTTCATTTGACTTTCATGTGTAGCTATTTTGAAACTTCCCAGAATATTATGCTTCGAAAAAATCTGATTAGATCAATCATAAAAATCTCCGAAATTTTAATGATATCAATTTTATTTGCTTCTTTAATAATAGAACCACCGTCTAGGTATCCGGACATTTGGCCATTAGTAATTTCTGTAATAAGTTGTGCTCATATATGTATGTTTCTGTTGTGGGGGTATATTCAACAGTTCACATGAATCGTAATTTTATTAATTTTCAAAAATGTAATATAACAATTGTGTTAACTAAATAAAAAAAAATAATCTTTTTTTAACTTTTGGGTTTTCATTGGAGACCGTTGAACATTTTTTAGCTGAAATTCAATACAATAATAAATTTTAACCTGACAACTCATAACTACCAACAATAACAAGGTATAAACATGAAAGTGATCAAATTTAGGTGTAAACTAAATTTAAGTCTAATCGGCTCATAACGACTAACATAACAACTTAGGTATAAACCCTAAAATTAAGTAGGTTGTCTGTATTGATGTTACAAGCAAACAAGTATATTTAGCTGGTAAGCGAACCAGGATATTCTTTAAATAGCTACTTGTTGTGAACTGATGTTAATATTTAGCAATTTGTTTTAAAATGAATTAGTTTTAATAATTTTTTACTGTTAGTCATTTCTACATATAAAACCGAAGCTTTAAAGCTAGGAAGCTAAAATTATTACCATAGTTACGTTATGTGAGGGGTTGCACGCTAAGATGGCGTTTTTGGAACTTGAACCCTAAATGTGGGAAAATGGCGAAAAACGTTTGTATGAAACATTTTTTGTCCACGGACGGAAACTAGTAATTTTTAACCCGAAATTTGCCATTGGCAAGATCGCGTTTTTTCCGCTAGTTTTAAATAAATGAATAAGTGTACACTTAATATGTGACTCGTGACTTACTATACTGTTTTTTGTCCAAAATTATAATAAAATATATAACATCCAAGTGTGTATTAATACCAAAGTTAAAGACTATACCTCTAAAAATACCAAAGTTAAAGACTATACCTCTAAAAATAGGATTTTTCAATATTGGTAGATTACGGAGAAAGCAACTAAAATTAAAATATAGTTTCCAAATTTTGTGCCGTTAGCTCTGATAATACGGCATACACAAAATTGTATGTGCCTCATATTTCGATCACGTGGATGCATTGAACATTGTTTGGATACCCCATGTTGGATCAAAAGCGTTTTTTTATACCTTTTAAGAATCTTATCTCGAGTGGGCGTGTGTGGATGGTATGAAGTTTTAATAAAGGTTTTACAAATTGATGAGCAACACGACTGACTTATATGATGATGCTTACAGAACTGATTTCTTAACATAAATTAAGATTAAAGGGACCGAGCAATTACAGAGTTCGAAAGAGAGCGAGGCTTCGTACATGTGTATGAGTGCTTATGACATTCAAATAGAAGAGAATTAGCATAGTCTTAACATAATCTGCTTTGACATTGCTATTGATACCCTGACTAATGTATATATGAGGTATATGACCGAACATCCCGGCCGCCTTGAAAGAATTATCTTTCAAGAGACAGGTAGAACAGACAGCTTATGTACTGGCCGGCAACAGAGTCCAGAGGCAGTGCGAATATATGCGACACGAACCCGGTCATCTTTGCCACTCACTACAGACTCAACACGCCCTAATTTCCAGTGCAATGGCGGTGTGTTGTCCTCATGTATGATGACCATAGAGTCAACTGTGAGATTTGGGGAAGCCGAAGTCCACTTTGTCCTGGCTCGAAGCACGTTCACATACTCCGCAGACCAACGACGCCAGAATTGCTGTTTAACAGCTGTGATCTGCTCGTAACGATCCAAGTTGGAGATGTTGTTGGTGATAATCTCACGCTCGGGCAAAGCGCGGTGCACCTCCATTTAGAAAGTGTCCTGCAGTGAGAGCGCTGAAGTCGTTGGGATCAGATGATAGCGGTGACAGCGGGCGAGAGTTGAGTACTGCTTCTATCTCAACGACTGCGGTGTTCAGTTCCTCAAAGGTGAACCGGGTGTTAGCGAGGGTACGCACCAGCAGACTCTTTGCGCTCTTGACAGCGGCCTCCCAAAGACCGCCAAAGTGTGGAGCCCTAGGTGGAATGAAATGAAAGTTTATCTCTTCAGAGGAACAATATGATAGGATAGCATCTTGAGTGCTAGTGTTGAACATGAACTTCTTTAACTCGAGTAGCTTGTTGGATGCTCCGACAAAATTTGTGGCGTTGTCACAATAGATGTGCGATACTGGTCCACGACGGGCAACCATGCGTTTCAACGATTCCAAAAACTTATTCGTTGAAAGATCTGACAGGATTTCAATGTGAACGGCCTTTACGGCCATGCAGACATATATGGCGATATAGGATTTTGTGGGACCCTTGCCACGTATTCGAAGATAGGTGTTCACTAGACCGCAGAAGTCGACTCCAACGTGGCGAAATGGCTTGTCTGTGGATAAGCGCTCAGGTGGCAGGGAACCCATGACTTGACGAAGTAGAACTGGACGATATCTGACACAGTGTACACAAGAACGAACAATGCTGCGGGCTAAAGCTCTTGCGTTTATGACCCAGAATTGAAGCCGCAGCAGTCCAACTAATGCCTTTGGTCCTGCATGGTAATTGCGCAAGTGAAGATGCCGAACATAATTGTGGACAAATTGCGATTCCTTAGGAACAAGTAAAGGATGCCTTTGACGAGAGGGGATATCAGCATGCTCGAGTCTGCCGCCAACCTTAATGAGCTCGTATCCAGAAGAGTCATCTATGAAGGGGCTGAGAAATTTCAGATTGCTTTTCAAATCTCTTTGTTTCCTTAGCAATTGCAAATCTTCCTTGAAATAGTGCTGTTGGATGATCCTGATGATGCAGTGCAACGCGTGGCGAAGTTCTTCTGGGCATGGCGGCGAACTTTCGACAGGGTGGTCCTTTTTGGCAATATGGTAAAACCAGAACATATATGCCATAACTCGAAGCGCCCGAATGTATGAACTAGTTCCGTTCAGCCAGTCCAGAATATAATTACTTTCGATAATTGCAGCAAATGTAGACTTCCGTTTTTCAGCATCGATAATGTCCATGTCCAAATCATTGTCGAATTGTTGGCAGGGCCATTGAGTCTCGGAATCACGCAGAAACGCAGGTCCTGTAAACCAAATTGATTGCTGGAGCTCATTAGCTGGGCATCCACGTGACACAATGTCAGCAGGGTTCAATTTTGACGGTACATGTCTCCACTTTCCATATGCTGTTTGATCTTGTATAATGGATACTCTATTTCCAACAAATGTCGACAAGGTGATAGAGTGTTGTTGCAGCCAGTGCAAGACAATCTGCGAATCAGACCAGAAATGCGCGCTGTGCGGCTTGCCGATGAATATGTTTTTGACAGTTGTATATAACTTACTCAGAAGTTGAGCTCCGCTTAACTCTAATCGAGGAAGCGTCAGCTTCTTGACAGGAGCCACCCGAGATTTAGCAGTCAGAAGCTGAACCTGGACATTGCCATACGAGTCCGTGGAACGCACATATACGCAACAGCCGTAAGCACGTATTGATGCGTCACAGAAAGCGTGCAGTTGTATGTCTGTGAGCTCAGCTTGCAAGCAAAAACGGGGTACTGAAATCGACGACAATTCCTTGAGAGACGTTACGCAGTTTCTCCATGCTTGTAGAAGTGATTGCGGAACAGATTCATCCCAGGCGAGTTTTAGCAGCCATAGCTCCTGTATGATGATTTTCGAGACGATAATGATTGGTGCCAGCAATCCTAATGGATCGAACAGAGAAGACGCAGTCGAGAGAATAGTCCTCTTTGTGACTGTTGAATACAATTTTTTTGGTTTAAATTCAAATAGTAGCACATCACGACGTTGATCCCAAGCTACGCCAAGTGCGCTAGTGACAGCGTTTTCATCCAAGTTTAAATCCTTTACCGATTCGTCGTTCCTGACGGCGGGATGATTGGAGTGCCACTTAACCAATGGGAAGTGTCCTCGGCGAAGTATCTCGGTGACCTCGTGTTTGATGTTCTGCAACTCGATGAGCTCGTTTGCTCCGCATAGCAGATCATCAACATAAAACGATGATTTTACAATGGATGCGCCAATGGGAAACTCGTTCACATGCAGATCTGCCAGATATTGCAAACTGCGAACTGCTAAGTATGGGGCCGAGGCCGTTCCATACGTCACTGTATTTAGCTCAAAGGTCTGCAAATCAGCATCAGGGGATGCTCTCCAAAATATATATTGAAATTTCCGATCCACTGGGCTGACTAAAACTTGTCTATACATTTTCGTAATGTCCGCTGTGATGGCGTAACGAACCAATCGAAAACAAAGGAGAAGTATATACAGATCTTCTTGGAGTGTTGGGCCAACGAGAAGCAAATCATTCAATGAATGCTGGGACGATGAAGTGCACGAGGCGTCAAACACGACTCGTAACTTCGTTGATGCACGGCTGGGTTTAAAAACACAATGGTGAGGTATATAAAAGTGTGGCTCACTTAATCTCGGATTCGTCACTAAAGTCATATGGCCAAGATCCTCATATTCTTTCATGAAGGTTACATATTGCGATTGAACAGTAGGCTGCTGACTGAGGCGCCTCTCGAGCGATAAAAAGCGACGACGTGCAACATCGCTCGAATTGCCAAGGCACATTGGATCTCCCTTGAAAGGTAGACGCACAACAATCCTGCCGTTATTCATCTGTGTTGTCCTTGAATACATATCTTCACAGAGCCGATGTTCTGGATTGATTGACTTTGGAGAATTTTCCAGAGCATCAATGCTCCACAGTAATTGAAGATTTTTGTCAATTGACTCCTCCACAGAAAGCAAGCACGTTGATGACTGCTTAGCTGACTGATGACGATACTTGCCAGACACAACCCATCCAAGCAACGTTTTCTGAAGGACTGGCAAATTGTCTCCGAGCTTAATCTGTCCAACAGCCAGGCATTCTAAAAATGCCTCGGTACCGAGAAGGAGATCAATCCGACCTGACCTGTGGAAAGTTTCGTCCGCAAGTGGTGTGTTCGCGGACAACCTCCAATCTGAGGTGTCGATTTCCGAATCCGGCTGGTAGGCAATGTGAGACGTTATGCAGAACTGTAGTGTTACTTCAAATGGTGACAAACGAGATTTAATTCCAGTAGTTGTACAGTTGTTAATTTTAGTCGAGGTCTCCGATATGCTGCGGATTTCGAAATGATGCTTATCACGGCGTAGATGCAGCCGTTGGGCGAATTGATCAGTTATGAAATTGACTTGGGAACATGAGTCAAGCAATGCTCTGCCTTGTTTATACGCCCCTGATGAATCTCGCACTAGTACCTTTGCAGTAGCAAGAATTATTTGTCCGCCGGGCGATTGATTCATATGCGAGTGCGCTGCAGCAGGGGTCCGTGTTGAGGACATTTGCGCTATGGATGATGGCCATGTAGACGATAATGATGCAGGCGGTTGGCCAAAATGCAGAAGCGTGTGATGGCGATGCTTGCAGCTTCGACAACGATTGTTGGACGGACACTGAGCCATCCGATGTCCTAATTGAAGGCAATTAATGCAAAGTCCAGCATTTTTTACGACTCCGTATTTGAGTTTAGGACTCATGTCTTGAAACTGAGAACATTGTACAATTTTATGGTCGGAGCTGGAACAAACAATGCATGTTGGATTAGTAATAGCAAATGACAATCCCTTGCTAGGCTTGTACACGTGTTTTTGTTTCGAAGAATCAGCCATTCGATACGATGCAATGCCGCTTGATTGCAGAAACTGACAATGACGTTCCAAAATAGTTGTGCAGTGAGCCCAATTTGGCAATGTACGTAAGTCAAGGGACTCATTCCACTTGTGACGAGTTTGCTGGTCACATTTTCCGATGACGATGAATATCAACATGGCTTGGGCAATATCTGATCCGGTACCCAATGACGATAATGATGAATACAGGGCTGACGCATTGTCCAGCAGACTGCGCAGCTGATTTCCGTCCGGATTGTCGACTGGCTGTAGATTGAATAGTGATTCTATTGTATCTAAAAATGTAAGTGTAGGATTGGCATAACGTTCACTTAAACGAGCAAGAGCCTTGGGATAATTTTCCTGAGTCACTTGGAATGCCTTAACTGCCTGTAGGGCAGGGCCCTTCAAGCAATTCAGCAGATGATTAAACTTTTCAATGTTCGAAAGAGAGTACTCACGACCGATAATCTGATTGAATGATGTAATGAAGTTTTTAAACTCTGCTCGTTTCCCATCAAATACAGGCGGAGCCAATCGAGGAAGACTCGATGGCGGCGAAGAGCGAATTGGAGCAGGGTTAGAAAATGAGGTGCTGTGCAGTACATCATCCAGTTGGGATTGGATGGACAATTTGATAGTCACATATGTGTCTTCCACCTCTGCACGTCCATTGTCCTGAGGATCTTCCAATTCAATTTCAGATTGTAATTCCAAAACCTCCTTAATGTATATCTCCAACATGTCCAAGCGTAATTGTAGCTCACCGTGTGATAATCTTTTTTCACTGCCATCGACCTAAGTAGACACTCTTACAACATCCTCTAAGTGTGCGATATTACGTTTTATGTTCGCTCGCTTACGTAAGTTTGCTTCAAGAGTTGACATTGTGTATCGAGAATTTTGTGATCACCGATGTGACCGAGCGACAGTTTTGATACTGCCAAATTTTCACAGCCTAACTTTAACCTGATAATGTCACTCTCACCGATGTGAGCGAGCGACAGTTCAAATGCTCCCACTGTTAACAGAACAGCTAAGACTTGTAAATGTTGCGCTCACCGATGTGGGGGTCGCTTGCAGTGATGAAGCAAAATGCAGTGAACAAGCAGAGGCAGCGAGCTTCCAGCGACGAAGCAACGGTAACGAGAATGCAGAGCATAGCGAAGGTAGCGAGTTTCCAGCGACGAAGCAACGGAAACGAGAATGCAGCAGCAAAGCGAAGGTAGCGAGTCTCCAGCGACGAAGCAACGGCAACGAGAAGGGAGCTGTGAGGCAAAGGCTTGATTGCTCATTACTTAGAGCATATCCAGCGCGAAGTAACGGCTACAAGAATGCAGTAGCGAAGCGAAGGTAGCGAGTTTCCAGCGACGAAGCAACGGCAACAAGAAAGAAGAGCTGGCCAAATGTTGCTGTCGATGCTGTATTTTGCGAGGAGTTCGATAAAACCTTTCTCCAACGAAATGTTGTGCGGCAACGATATGCCGTCGATTTCCACACACTAGCCCCAATGTTGGGCGCCAAAATGTTGGATCAAAAGCGTTTTTTTGACCTTTTAAGAATCTTATCTCGAGTGGGCGTGTGTGGATGGTATGAAGTTTTAATAAAGGTTTTACAAATTGATGAGCAACACGACTGACTTATATGATGATGCTTACAGAACTGATTTCTTAACATAAATTAAGATTAAAGGGACCGAGCAATTATGAGTGCTTATGACATTCAAATAGAAGAGAATTAGCATAGTCTTAACATAATCTGCTTTGACATTGCTATTAATACCCTGACTAATGTATATATGAGGTATATGACCGAACACCCCATATAAAAATGTAAATAACATTTTCGGCAAATATTCGGATTTTTTGAGGAGAAGAAAGAAGACGAAGAAAGATTTGATTATTGAGTGCGTTTCTAGAACTGATTGAGTGTCAAAATAGGTGTGTTGAGATAAGATAACTAGAAAAACTCATATCGACAATGGGAGCCGCAAATAAAAAGGAGAAGAAGGAAGGGAGAATTTCAGCGCTAAAGAGCACGTCTATTTGCGATCTCTTGTATTAATTTGTTTATACACATATAAATTACGCTAAAGACCAATTTATTTTAATTTGGGCATCTTTATCTAGAACTGAACGCCAAGGCAATTTGACGTTCAACCTAACCTACAACTACTTAAAGTGCTGTGTTAATCTGTAGTAATTTAACGAGGCCGTGCCCGAAGTCGTGCCCAGTATGTATTTGCTTATCAAATGATTTCTCCAGAATGTTTAATTTTGTGAGAAATCCATTTTAAAAACTTTACAATGTGGCAAAGCAGATTTTGACTTAAGCTTTAAGCATCTAAATAAATATGAATTTGGGCCTCCACCGCAGAGGTAGACGAGCTCAATCAAGATCATATTGTAAACAGCAATCACGCTGCATCTTCAGCCCCACCCGCTCTTGCTCTGACAATTTTTGCCCCTCGTAAGAAAGTTTTTGTGTTCTGGCATTCTTATGACACTACTTGCAGTTCAATAGCCGATTATTTTGCTAGCAAATTTTCTGCTGGCGTATCTATCTCTAAATTTAATTTCTCCACTCTTCGTTAAATATCATCTTTCATAACTAATGTTTTTCATGATTCGTTTCTTATCATTTGTTTAATGCCAAAAATATGGAAAAGGGGCATACCCTGTCACCATTCAGGTTTCCATTTTACAAGGACATACTGTACTGCCACAAAAAAATAAATTTGTCTTCCGACTACGTCACCATTTTTATACCCTGAACCCATTAAAAATGGGTAATAAGGGTATAATTTATTTCTGCAAATGTATGTAACAGGCAGAAGGAAGCATCTCCGACCTCATAAAGTATATATATTCTTGATCAGCATCAATAGCCGAGTCGGTCTACCCATGTCCGTCTGTCTGTCCGTCCGTCCGTATGTATGACCGCAAGGATCTCAGAACCTATAAGAGCTAGAGACTTGCTGTAGGTCTGTAATGGAGGCGAGGTTCGGGTTCAGTTTTTGCCTTTCGTTTGGCCATCTACCAAAAATAGAACGAACGGCCGTGGCTGTTGCCTAACCGGGTGCATAGGGATTGGAGGTTCGCACTTCTTGCTAATGCTCGGACAATAGCTCGTCGGACTGGTCGGGGTTTTTTCCTTTCCCTTCTGCACTTACCATAAACACATAGTTTAAGTGCGATCAAAAATAAAAAAAATTTATTGATTTAAGTAAATCTATTAAACAAAAAAAAAAGAAAACCGGATACTAGTATGGGTACCATTTATGTGTTCCGACCGAACATCCAAATTCAAACTATTCAATTTCGCGTAAGTGAGAGAACTAAGGTGTTGATCGTCTCTCTTTCTCTTTACCCTCCCTACCTTGACAAGCAATACAAAAAAATGGAATGTGGATGCTTGTCCCTATTTCAGGTTCTTAAACCATCATTATAAATTGCAAGCAGCTAACATGGGTACTTGACAGATAAAAAAAAAATTTAAGGAATTGGGATATCATATCAAATATGCTAATATAATTCATTTATTCACGCATTGTGCATTTTTTTTGTTTGGGCATGGGGCCAATTAATAGAAAGGTAGGTATAACTCGATTTACAAAATATATATATATATAGTTTCCAAACAAAACTTAAATCCAAAGTTAATATGATGAATGTGCAATAACTAGTTTAAATCCCATAAGGAAATTAAGTGGAAGAAGAAATTCACCAACATTATCTTGAGACTTGACGGATAGTAATTAATTTACCGTCTTGCTAAATTAAGCTGCATTTAAATGTTCATATGTGTATATAAGTACATATATCTATAAGCGTTGTTTTAAACTCTTACTCACGCGATATCCTTCGAAGCAGACGTTGGGCCCAATGTATACGACGATTATGATCGCTGTTGCTAAATATTACAAAAGAAATTTATAAGTATATAAACACATGTATATATATATATATATGAGCAGCGGTCAAGGTCGGTGGTGTGGGAATTTCCTCTCGCTTTAACTTATTTAGGCATATTCATTGCATATTTTTACAACAATTAATAAAAAGAAAAATTAAAGAAAAAAAATTAAACTAAGGATCTATTAGACGTACATCTTGGCAACGTTAAATAATTATTGGAATTATATGGCAATGGCTTCTAAGCAAGCGAAAGGGTACACCAATAGCAATACAGACTCAGCTCCTTTGTTACTCTCTGCAAGTTACGCTATATGCTTAGTGCATGCGGCCCCGATGGTGCTGCATAAATAGTAAGCGTTTCACCCGCTGGACGCCGTTTTCCGAGGCTATGCCAGATGTTGTTCTTCGCAAGACAGCGGCTGATAAGTAAAATAGCAACAAAATTGGTCCTACTGGGTTGCTAAGTGCGACACGTGCTCTTGGTGTTGCCTTTGTCTGGTCCGATCTCCCCCTCTGTTAGCGCCGACTAGTACGTCTAAATATTCCCGCTGCTCTTTGTTAGCAAGCTACTGACGAGTGAAACGGCTCTAGTCAACTGAGCAGGTACGGAAACTGTGGAAGCCTTATTTAGTTCCAAGTCTCAACACTAGCACATATAAATACCTTTTCTTTAAGGGTCACCCCGAATCACACGTAGGTTAGTGTGTCGAGTTGTTGTGAAGGTTTTTGGTTTCTATTAGCGTACCAAAAGAACACTTCCAAACTTCGACGTCTTTGCAAAAATTGTTTGCAAAGAAAGAAAATGTTATGAACTTAACTCGCCCACGCTTCAAATATAAATGACATGCTGAGCTGTACTTTTAACCTTTACTACTTCCCAAAGACAAAAAAATAAGGAAGCTTTCAAAAGCTCTACATCACGCGATTATATTTTAAAACGGTACTATGGCCTGATCTTATCACCTTTTTTCCTCTCTATTCGCCCTATTCGGTTGCGCATGCCCTCAGCTGTGCAATAAACGAAAAATTGGCTTCCAGTGCGGTCGGTAAAGCAGTAACCAAACTAGAGCAGCTGATCAACAAGCAGATTCGTTTAGGGATTGCAAAGCAGCCACTACAGGTCCTCCTAGTGCCTACGCAGATCGAGTTTTTTTCCGATATTCGATAACTTGCCCTGTTTCCAAGTAATCGATCAAAATCTAAATAATAAGAGTTAGAGTCACCAAGCTTGACGTGTAGCTACTAGAATAGTATAAATATTTGCATTTGGTGTTCAGGGTATCCCCTAGTCGGGAGCTCCCGACTAGAACCTCTTACTTGTTTATAAGTATGTCTCTCATCTAAGCTTAAAAGTCATTATTGCTTAAATTTTCCTCGATTCGGATATAATCGTATTTTCAGAAGCATGGTTATATTCAACTCGACTCGAGATGGTTAGTTAAAGTTATTTTCCCTTCAGGAGCTCACTTGCTCCTATTTCCTTTTACATGGAGCATATAGCTTGTATCAAAAAAGGCAGCTCCAGGCACTACCAGGCTGTCCCAAAAATCGGAAATAAAACATGACAATACCATAGCAGAGATGGTGAAAAACTGACCATGATTACTAATAAAACGGTCATATCATACGCCACAACAATGACCAAGTGCATGAGTGAAAAGTCCCGGAGTATTACAGTTCGTGTCTTCATTTCGGGTGTAAAAAGAAATCTTACTGATGTTCTATTTGCAGCTCACCCAACTGATTTGTCGTCATCGCTAGCATTGGCTCAGGAGGTCGAGTCAAACCATATGCGTTACGCCTTTGCGAGTAATTACGCTAAGAGCGCAGGATTCAGACTCAAAATAGGTTTGAATAGCCACGGCAGAAGCCCGTTCTTTACTAAGCAACCGGATGGTCTACATATACCCAGCCAGAATCTGGCTAGTAAGCAACAGTATAGTATGATCGAGCCCATTGGACCCATCGACAGCCCACGAATTATTAAAAAAGTCAAGGTGCCGGGTCAGGCAACAGTAACGAACAGAGCACAAAAACCCAAAATACGGTAAATAATGTGACACAGGCAAATTCGAATCCAAGCCAAGCCGCCGCAGAGCCTGATGCTGAAGAAGCTTACTGCTACGAAAGTGAATTTTATAGGACTTCCGGCGGTCTTTTATTTGTATTTATTTATTTATTTAAGGTCGACAAAACGAGTGTCTGCCTCATTATTCCATAGATAATACATACAATAGATAATGCAATTATATGCTAAAAGCCTAGTTAGATAACACAGTTCTCTAAAAAGCATCACCGACCGATGGAGGTGTTTTAGTTGCCAGTCCGGCCAGCTGTGCCCCTTTTCACAGCTAAATTTGTCAGTGACGCTATGAGAGCCTACATCTGAGCAGAAGGGTGTAAGTAGGAAAAAAGTGTTCTTAAGTAAAATTCAAAATAATCTTAGTTTGCTATATTAATTAATAAAATACAATAAATAGGAAAAAAGAAAGTAAGAAGATTGTTAATAAAGTAAAGAAATGTAAGCTAGATATATAGAGTGTTAAGTAGATAGGACATAAAGAAAAGTAATGGGAAATCACCGACCCGGTGGGGGGAAATTTACAGCCTGTCCGGCAAGCTATGCCCCTGCTCATAGCTGGGAATGGTCAGTGACTTCCCGAAGGTATCCTGAAAGCAACGATTTTATAAGGGGTAGAGAAAGTTCGGTAGAGAAAACGTGATGCAAACTATTATAATTTTTACATAGCACGCGAAAAGGATTGTGCATAGCGTAGTCTGTTGTGCACGTAGACAGGAATAAGGGGCGGATATTTCTGGTTGGTCTAGACGGAACAGAGAATTGAAGACGCCCTAGCAGAAAAGGAGAATCTATATCGCCAATAATCAACTTATGTAGAAGGACAACACCGAGAATTGTCCTACGGTTGGTTAACGACGGAAGGTTAAGAAGAAGCAGCTTGCTGGAGTAGGATGGCAACCGAAGATTAGGGTCCCAATTTAAACCTCGTAAGGCAAAAAGCAGAAATTACTTCTGAACAGATTCAATACGATCCTGGCTATTGTTATACTGCGGAGACCAGATGCAAGAGCAGTATTCAAGGATAGGGCGAACAAGAGAGATGTACAGAAGTTTCGTTGTAAAAGGATAGTTAAACTCTTTAGATCATCGTTTAATGAATCCAAGTACACCTTTAGCCTCATTAACGATGGTATCTATGTGAAGATTGAAACAGAGTTTAGAATCAAAAAGAACGCCTAGATCCTTAACTGTTAGTATACGTTGCAAAGGGGTATTGTCGATTGTATAACTGACAAGATAAGGTGTAGTACGATTAAATGTCATAAACATACACTTTGAACAATTCAGATGCAATTGATTGGCCGAACACCAAAGTTGCATAGCGTTCAAATCGTCTTGTAGACGAGAATGATGTAGGGGATTAGTGTATGATAGAATAAGTTTCACATCATCCGCATACATGAGTACACGGGCATGTGATATAACAGAGGGGAGATCATTTATAAAAAGAGTAAAAAGTAAAGGTCCAAGATGACTACCTTGAGGAACACCAGAAGTAACGTGAACTTGTTTAGGGGTAGTCAGTCTCAGCATTACTCTTTGGGTCCTACCTTTTAAATAAGAATTAATCCAAAGCAAAAGAGACGGAGGGAAACCTATTCGGTCAAGTTTCAAAAGTAATATGTCATGGTGCACAGAATCACGCCTTACTGAAGTCAGTAAAAATGACATCAGTTTGCATTTTCGAAAGAAAAGCATCGTTTACCAAGGAAGTAAACTCAAGCAGATTGGTCGTAGTTGACCGATTCTTTACGAATCCATGTTGAACAGGGGAGACAACTGATTTTCAGAAATGCTGCAAATTCGAAGTGATTATTTTTTCAAATAATTTAGGAATAGCGGACAGTTTTGCAATGTCCCTGTAATTTTGAATATCAGACTTTCCACCTTTCTTGTGGAGAGGAATGATATAAGATTCTTTCCAAAGAGATGGAAAGACAGAAGATTCAAGAGATAGATTAATAAGCTTTTGCAATGGATAAATAAGGAAAGAACTACACTCCTTGAGTAGACAACTAGGAATATTGTCAGGCCCAGGAGAGTAAGAAGATTTTAAAGAGTTTATAGCTAAAAGGAGAGAGGAGTGTGAAATAATAGGAGGAGGTATAGAACTAGAGGAAGAAATAGTATAAGGGTAAGAATTATTATTAGGACAGACTGAGGAGTAAGTTGATTGGAAAAAATTAGCAAAGAGGTTAGCAGAATCAGAGTCATTACTAGCTTTATCCATTCCGAAAAGAAAAGAAGTTGGCATACTTGAAGATTAACGCTTCAAGTTTACAAAATTTTAAAACTGTCTCGGATTTTGGGCAAATTGCCTTTTACAACGAGTTAGATAATTCTCATAGCATTGAGAATTCAGAAGAAAGAAGTTCGACTTGGCTATGGATTATTTAGCCAAGTCTGTACACGAACCAGACTTTTTAAACTTTTTAAAATATTTAGATTTTAAGTTTTTAAGATGTGACAATCTGGGAGTAAACCAGGGTGGTTTTGAAGAAGTAGTCGAAGGAATTGACTTGGGAATACTCATATCTAAGAGGTAGTTTAGGGTGCTATAAAAAAAGTAATAGCAGTATTAATATCAACCGAGTCATATAAGAAAGACCAATCGGTTGCATAAATAAGCTGATTCAGTAATGAATAATTTCCAAAGCGAAAGCAGCGGCGGGGCTTATTGGCTGATGAGCACGAAAAGATACGATTACAATTGTACATTGTAATCTCTAAAGTAGGATGATATACATCCTCAGGAAGAGATAAAGGAGGGGACCTAGACACATTAGATTTGTTAAGGTAGTCGTTAACAAATACAAGGTCAAGTGTTCTATTCAAATGATTAGAAATTGAATTGATTTGAAACAACGAAAGCTCAAGCATGCAGATAATTTTCGGCAGTGAATAATGATCAAGAGATGTTCGGCAAATTAAAATCACCCAACACCATAAATGGGTCATTATCGCGCACGTGTGAATAAACTTGAATATCAGAAGAAGGAGGGATACGAGAGCATGTAATATAGATATTCCGTGTAGGAAAAGACACCTTAACTGAGACAATCTCAGCGTCAGTAGGCGTACTAAAACATAAAAGTTCAGACTGGAGAGTGGCTTTAAGGGCAACTAACACCCCACCACTTCGAGTCGGCCTATAATTTCTTTGCAAAATAAAAATATTCGAAAATACCTCAAAATCGGATATGGTTGAATTTAACCATGTTTCTGAAAAAGCTATTATATCCGAGTCGAAGGAAGTACTGGCCATGAAAAGATTTTTAAGGTTTGAAATAAGACCTCTGACATTCTGATTAATGAATACAGATTTGGTCAAAAGATGAAGTTAGTTTTTTGGGGCAGAAATGGTACCCTGTATTGAACGGACTGGAAGGGTGACAGGCTGGTTATGCTTTTTTTGCTTGAACTTGTGAACAATCATGTGTGGAGTCCAAAATTTGGGATCACAAATGATTGGGAACATATCATGTGAAACATTTATTTTGAATGATGATATTTCACGAGGGGTGGAGAAATTAAATTTGGTTATCGACACGCTAGCAGAAGATTTGCTAGCAATATAGGCTGCCAATAACTCAGAAGTGGTGTCCGATGAAAGTCGAGACACAAAAACTTGCCAACGAGGGGCAACAACCGTTAAAGTAGGTGCTGATGGGGCTGCAGGTAATACAGGAGTTGGAGGAGCTAAAGAGGCACCATGATTGTGTTTAACAATCTGGGCAAGATTACGCGCAGG
Organism: Drosophila ezoana; assembly: GCA_035045725.1. NCBI lineage: Eukaryota > Metazoa > Arthropoda > Insecta > Diptera > Drosophilidae > Drosophila > Drosophila ezoana. The sequence continues at coordinate 17,270 of JAWNOU010000162.1, forward strand.
TTTACCATTTCGGCCAGGAGCTGACGGGGCTGAGGCAGTTTGGATAACTGGGACAGTATCAGGTACGGGCTCTACTGGAACTACTATAGGGGATGAAATGGGGGTAATTGTGCAGTCGCTTGGAGAAGGCGATAAAGACAACATTGGAGATAAATCCAAGTTGCTAGGTAGGGACAAGAAAGGCGTAGGTGTCTGAACAGACGTAGAGGGCAATTGCAAAAGTTGAGGCTCCAACCGGCGATTGGTTGGAGACTCGAATTTATAATTGGCAAGCAACTCAAAACTCGAGTCAAAATTACTCGACAGCTGCTTAGCCACATTATTCAATTTAAAGAATTGATTTCTCACAGAATTATACATTCTGGAGAAATCAATTTGCTTGTCGATGCAATCTGGGCACGACCAACGCAAGCCACCGCAGCCCTTCTTGGCAACTACAGCGATCTTGTCGCAATCACGCCCAGTGAGACCTGCACATTTAGCATGCATCATATTCTCACACAGACAGCAATTAACAAATTGCGGCTGTGTGGAATCATCAGCCTGCTTGAACGTGCAAGCAGTACAGCACGACATAAGTGTTACAAGAGTATGCAAGTTGTGAGAGCGCAGAGCAAAACGAAAACGGTGCACAAAAAAAGAGCAAGTAAACACTCAAAAAACAATTATCGTACACAAACAAATTGTTTGGAGCGAAAAGCAATAGCAAAAATTTGCGAGAGCGCGATGCACAAGCAGAAATATGCAGCAGCGAACACACGCACAAACAAGTGTATGCACCGGGGAGCACCAAAGCAAAAGAATCAAAAACAGGCAATAACAACAACACGGAACTGACGCCGCGATTTATAAATGCAATATTTAACAGACTTACGCTGCACAACAGATAACACTTTGCACAATTTATGAAAGCTTTTTAAATAATGCACCAAAAATGCAAAATTTAGAAATAAAAAGCAGGATTATAGCGCAAAAATATATAAAAATCTTGGAGCACAAGTAAAACACGTCAATCACTCTCAACTGAGAGTTTTCTTGTAGAACGAAAGCTGGCTAGGGCTGCTAAGAACTACATTAAACCAGTAAAATAATTCATGTGTCATACAAAGTTACAGGTATCCCAACCCTATAGGGGTAGCAAAATTTGTAAACAATGAAATAAAATCGTTGCTCGACAACAACAAAAATAGACTTTCAAAGTCGCCTTAGAACAACCCAACCTGTGTTGTCGATAACAGGGCCGCGACGAGTTTGGCAACAAGAATAAACGACCAGCAATAGACTTAAGAAAGAGATAACCATCGACGAAAAATACCTTATTTATTATTATTATTTGTTAGACTATAATTGTTATTAGCTCGCTATTATTATTTAACAACTTTCCCAAGTACAGGCTCGCTCGTTAATAGTATTCCCGTCGTGCTGAAGGCCTCTGGCACCAGGTCCGGGGTACGGCTCCGTGCCCGCCTCGTCGGCTGAGATAGATAGAACTTCTTTGTTCTTCTGCAAAAATAATTTATTTATAAACTTAACCATTACCTAACTGACTCTTAACTTTATAAACTTAACCATTACTTAACTGACTCCGCATATTACTCGCCTCCCAAATTCTCGCCGAATGTCCCTAAAAGAACGGCTTCGATTGTGAAATATTGGCCACCCTTTTTTTGCGTTAGATCTTCCTCGCAAGACACACGATTCTGGGGAATACAAATTTGACGACCGGATTGGGGCCAGCTTGGTGAAAAGGCCCTAAGCTGCGTTGGAAGGTTGATTCTGTCAATCATTCGAACGAAGGCAGCCATTCTTTTCTCCGTAGGATCCTTGCAAAAAAAATGCCAGACTGAAACCTACCGAGTCTATCACGTTAGGATTCACCGCCAGCGATATCTGCCGTCCCACGAACTCCGTTGACCCACGATAAATTGCGGGATCATCGTCTTTACTTTCTGTTGGTTCACAGTTGGTTTCTCTTGGTGACAGTATAGGATAATATACTGGACTTCTGCACCCAAGGACTCCAGAAAGAACTTGAAGCTTTGAGAGAAAATCTATACCCTGTCGAAACTCTTGCACCCCAATAAATTCGCTCTCGGGACGCCGTCTTCAGGTGTACGACCGTAGCCCTCCTGGAAGAACCAATTCTTCGAGAACACATCGCGGAACATCGAGGTGCCGTTTTACGTTCGTGGAGGGGGCCCGACAAAATCGGTGCACACTATTGCCACAGGCTCCACCACCCGTCTCATCAACATACGACCAGCCGGCTCAAGCTGTTCATTTTCGACTCTCTGGCAGCCCTCGCACACCATCACTTGTCTTGGCTACCCTCCTTTTGCCGTTGACCACTGGCTACGCAAAGTTTTCAGGAAATATGTCTTTTTAAAACGCATTCCCACAAACCATTTTCAGGAAGAATCAGCCCCCACTGGTTGCTGTCAGGTCTCTGGAGGATTCCTTGATAATGCATCAGCCACAACATTGGGTTTGCTCCTCCGGTAGTGGAAATAAAGTGGTGCTGCTGAAGTTTTAATGATTGACAATACGATTGCCTGGCACTCCTTCTCCGTGGTGGAATAGATCACCTAGACTATTATCCGTTCTGCCCCTCTATGGTCTGTGTCAGCCCTGCATCGAGGCTATTCTCGCTCGCGTCAGTCTTCAAGACGAACCTGAAGGAAACGTTGAGACAAGCTGGGGTAGGGGCAGTCGACTGTGGACTCTTTTCCTACTGACCAAATACCTGCTTCTGATCCTCACCCCACGACCGTTTCCTACCCTTCTTCAGGAGCGCTGTCAACCGATGTATCTGGGCTGCTAAATTGGGTACGAAGCACCTGTACCACGATGCCATACCGACACACTATCGCAACTATTGCAACTCCTTGCAATTACATTGTTCCTTAAGGTTACGGATCAGCTCCACTCTCTCTGAATAAGTCCCTGTTCCCTCCCGTCTCATCAAGTATCCAAGGCAGACCATCAATGCCTTGCCTTTCTTGTTCCTTTCCAGGCCGTTTCATTGCCGTCCCAGAAGTGATAAGGACTGCCTGCTCAGCACTCGCCGGCGACAAGCATGGTTGAGCCTTTTTCCGCATATCCAATAGAATACAACGAATACATACTCTGGCGAACTGTCCCTTGTGCATTTCCCAGTTACATGCCCGTCGCGTCATTTAACGTGCGACATTCGCATGAGCCATTGCTGGCAGGGCAGAGACCCTTCCACCGTAATTACCGCTCGAGGTACATTGGGCACAGATCGGAACGGGATTTGTTTATAATTCAAATGTTCGTTTAACTGCAACATATTAACACAGAACTTTAAAGTTACTTTTAATAAGGTTAAATAAAATGTCAGAGTGGAAAAAGGGTGGTGAAATGACAAATAAATTATTGGCACCACAGGATGGGTGCGAGCGCCATAGCAACATAAACGAAGCCACCGATTGACGTCCGACTTTTAACTAGTAATTTTTAGAAGTTTGATCGTGACGGCGGGCACGCTCTCCCACGAGAGGGATGACCTGAGCAATCGACAATTAAACCTAGGAGTAGGTACACGGAAATTGCTTCGCGTAGTTAAGATTAGATGGCATTCCAACAAATCATGTCAAGTCCTCCCCACTTCAAGTTGATATAATATAGCAACATTTGTGAGTTTGTCTCCTAAGCATTATAGATTTAGAATGACGGACCTAAAGAAACATCATCGACTAAGTAGAAGGCGCAAGATACAACACACCCGCTATCGCCAGCGATGCAGATAGTAGTGGGCGATGAAGTGGAAAAATTTTGAGGTTGAGGGTAATAGAAGAGCGCAATAGCCCATGTAGTAACCGCACGACTGTAGAGCGAAGAATGGGTATAAACCGTTTTTCCTCGTGGCACGAAAGCTCAATAATTTAACTATAAAAAAGGCGTATCTGCTACCCTGTGTCGAAGGTATCCTATCTGGGATTACATCTCCAGTGTAAGCTTGAAGTTGAAGAACCCGAGGTTATCCGCTCTGAAAACGGTCGCCAATTCATATCAAATACTTTTTAGAACCTGGCATATGCGCACAGCAATCTACGCGCCAAAGAGTAATGCGACAGAGCGAGTTAACAGCATCGTGTTGTCGTAAATAAGGGCGTATCTGGAGCAAGGTCACTGCGAGTGGCATCTCTACCTTACAGAAATAGAAGTGACCATAAGCAATGCGATATACACGGCGACCGGGGTGAGTCCGTTCTTTGCCATTACCAAGTTAGGGTCTTTGGGTGATCATGTAATTTTTCATTTCCAAGAGAGGGGGCGGGCTGGCCGAATTGGGCGCAGGCACTAGGAGAAGAATGAACGAAGATCTCATTGCTTCTTATGCTTTCGTCAGCACCTTCGCGTTTTTGTAAGCCGTGGGTGATGTTGCATAAGGAGTCTCAGAGCAATCGATAGTCCGGGTCGGGATCAAAGTACATTGACCGAAAAAGTTTTATCCTTACGAGCGATGTATTGTACTTTTACTTCATCCATGATATGCATGCTTTATATGAATTACTAGCGGGTATAGCCCGGCCTTGCCCGTGGCATGTATGTTATAAAATCAATGTTCTCAAAAAGCTTTGAAAATGATTTTGAAACTGAGCGGACGGTGAACAAACTACTTTCATATAAAAGTTTTCCGCCCTTTTACCGCTGTTGCAAGTGGAATTTCCCAAATCGCTGAAACACGTATTCATCATATTATGATGCAAATCGGACAAAACTTAAAATTCACCAAAAAAAATCATTAAAATGCATTTTTCACCAAAGGAGTTAAGATTTTACGAAATCTGTGAAACGCGTCTCAAATGATTTCCTATGTAGATCCGTGGAAATGAATTTAAGGGCGAAAGTACATCCACCAAATCTTTGACCCCCATTTCCACCAAGGAGGAATACATGTTTGGAAAAGTGTGAAACACCCCTCAAATTAATTTAAACAAAGAACTTTGAAATTGAGTTTGAGGCCAATCGGATAGTAAACGAAAAAGTTTCATACAAACGTTTTTCGCGACTTTCCACACTTGCGGGTGGAATTTCCCAAAACCCCGTGTTAACTTGCACCTTCATCACATAAGGTAACTACAGTGAAAATTTCAGCTTCCTAGCTCTTACGGTTTGGGCTGTGCGTTGATCACCAATCAGTCAGTCAGTCAGTCAGGACAAACAGTTTGATATATAGAGATATATTACCATATATTTTTTGCAGAAATTTTAAAGGCAAATTTAAATGTTTAATAAATAGGCCACGTAAATTGATTTTACTTTTATTTTTGCACAGTTTATGCCGGAGAGAAGTTCTTGCCTCAGCCAAAAGCGTGCAAGCACCTTTGTTTGTTTGTGTGGACATGAGTTCATCAAAATATGCATATTTGTATTGTTATTTACTGCACTGGCTTTTGATGTCAAAGGAATTAATTTTGTGTTTTTTAGCGATGTCCATGACCTATCCTAAATTTGATTTCACAATGACCTATTCATAATGGATTTTGTGTACTCAGGTTGGTTTGGTAGAAAATCCAATGTTTAATTTTTGCAAATATTTTTATAATTTCTTTACGTTTAATTTTTAACTATATTACTATTTTTTCCTAACTAATAGAACCTAATAGAATAAATTACTATACTGACTTAAATTAATCTTTTAAAATATAGACTTTAATTTATTTATATGGTAATGGGTAGGGTCAGAGATGCTAAGATTTGGCTCTTTTAACACTTTTATTTAATATTGGAGGACAATAAGTATGCGCCTAAAAATACAAATTTACTGCATCTTCTGACCGCGTCTACCGAATGCTTCTTCACAACTACTTTCCTAATCTGGCGCGTCACAACTCGCATCCCATCTAATTGCATAACCATTATTTTCTTGTTTCTAATTATTTCCTCCATCTTTTTTTTTTAGGTGCTAAATGACTAATTAAATTTCTACAAACTTCTTCTGGCCGCTCGGCTATTCCTTCCTTTGGACGGACTGCGTCCCCGAATGTGAGTAGCCCTGCCTCTTGACGGTCACCCAATCATTTCCCGAGCATTCTAAACATTTGGGAGAAATGGACAGCCACATTTTAATCAAAACAATTTGCGTTTGATGTATTTACAGTCTCTGAAATCGTAGCCGCACTCCCCACAGCTCCAGCATCCGGGTCTCTTCGTGCACCTCTGATCTGAGCAAACTTCTTCCACGTTTTTTGCGATTTTGGCCTCTAGATCATTCACTTATTAGTTTTTGCAGTACGTCATATCGTGGAGGAGCCGCCTAGACTGGTCGGCTAACCCGCAACTAATCTACTGTGTATATGTCCTCGCGAGTACGTACTTGGCTACATTTTCTCTAAGACTTTTTGTTTATTTTTTTTACCATATATCAATCGGTTAAAGTTTCTGTAGCCAAAACGCTACTTGTTGCATCGCGTGGATGAAATCGTCTGTACCTTCTCCAGGCTTTTGCTCGCGCTGTAGGAGTTCATGCATCCGGTAATGCTCAGACCGCGGATCACGAAACATATTAAGCCTCTTCCCAGAACTGGCCAACAATCGACATTGATTGCCTCTAATGCAGCCAATACCAATCCTTAGCCTTGCCAGTCAAGAGCGTCCAGCTTTTTAAAAGTTCTCTCCATGGGCATTGATATTGGTGCTGGAGGAACTCTATCCGGAACACGAAATCTTCGATCGAACTATGACTGTTCCGGTCGAACGAAACTCCTTATCTCTTCCCCTTATGAGAGTGTACTGCCCCCTGATCGAAATTGGTGGCCTGGGCGTGTGCCAACGCCACAACAACACCACTCTCGCCCTCACTCCACATGCTAGTATAAGTTGTCCGATCACTCATGTCATGATCACTTTGATCTCCGCCAGTCACCATTTAAACAGACTTCTTACACTGCCTAAAACAAAAACAAGTACCTACAAAACAAGTACCTGTCAAACTATTTCCAAAAAAAAAACAATAAAAGAAAGCACACCAATTTGTAGCTTTAAAACAATAATAAATCAACTTAAAGAGGGGAGGGGATGACAAGTTTTTAGTTGGAATGCCATCTGATCTGAACTACGCCATCGAATTTCCGAAGGCCGTCCCCTAGGTTTGATAATCGATTGCTCAGGTCATCCCTCTCGGGGACAATCAGCACTCGAGAATCATTTGCCAGCGTCTACTAATCCGCGTTGTTTTCTTCACTTACCCGGACATAGAGTGCAAAGCAGAGTTACCTCATGATCCTCTGGGACAACTCTCACGGCCTGATTCCACAACCATAATAATTTACTAACCCACTCTACAACACAATATTTTATCGCAGATTCTTTCATATCACTATTTATAACCAGGCAATATGCATGTTGGCTAATCGCTAACTGCGAGAAATAAAGAAAGCGATAACTCAACATGCCCCAGTAGAACATTATCGCTGCCGGAAAAAAAAATTCCATTCTTCTGAGCCGCGTAAGCCTCTAGATTCTAAACTATCCTTTAATGAGTCAGCTAATCGTTAGAATGCCCCTTTGATCAGCCTGCACAATTGCAGTAAGACTCTTCTCCTATTAAGTCGCGGCCATCGAATGGTCCAAATGGCAGACAAGTTATTGCGAGATTCAATTGTCTAGTGCTTTATTTATACATTTTTTCAATTTTGCCGTGATACAGTCTAAGCTGACCTGCAAAATTTTCAAAGTGGACGCCATATTGTCACGTGTCAGCTTGTCATTGGAGGGGCAGTGCCGGCCAGCCAGTACTTTTTGTTAGTGGGGGTATATCCGTGCCCGCCGTCAATCACATAAATCACAAAAATCACACAATAACTACACCAAATAGGTACATTACTCTGAATCCAAGGCCAATTGCAAAACTACGCAAAACAAAGGTAACAAAACTACTAAGACTCACTAACAAAATAAAGGATGTTATTCGGTGGCGTTGCTGTTGTTGCCATGGCGCTCCTGCCCATGCTGTCTGCCAATAATTTGTTCATTTGTCACCACCCTTTAATTTTGGATTTAAGACGTAACTTATCCGAAGGACGTGAACATTTCCCTTCCCTCCATTACATGATTCTTTGTACCAGTTATGTATCATTGGTTGCATTAATTAAGGCTGTTACATTAAATATTAAGTTCTAAAGTTTCATTTTAACAAATTAACTTGCCAAAGGTTTTTGTCGGTCGCCCCAAGCATTGAAGTTACCTGTGAGCACCAATGGGGAGCAGGATACCCACACAAATGAACGTATAATAATAGTATGCTACAACACATCACTCGTGCAGCAGGTAATAAAAATCGCTTAATCTACCTTACCCTGCCTAAAGAGAGCCCTGGGTAAGGGTCGATAGAAAGGGGTATTTCAAAGTATGTGTGAATTGTTCGTGCAGGTAACCAAATTTTAAGATTTTATATATACTAGATTGCGATTTTATATATACTTCGCCAGTTGGCGAATCCGCTAAAGCAGAAGACGAAAACGTGCACGATGCAAAGAAGAGCAGCGTGCCGAAAACGACGAAGACGGGGAGTTGCAGTACGGCCTTAGACGAGAAAGGTTGTGAGAGCTGTTTTCCGAACGAAGGAAGACGACGATTCGCTGATCGTATAACTTAATCCAACTACTTATAACTTTAAACATTACAATAATATTTGTATAACCTTAGCCAAAATAAAACCCCACATATATATATATATATATATATATATATATACATATATATATATATATATATATATATATATATATATATATATATGCGAGGGATTTAGACCATATTAGATCCATAGAGAACCGGTTAATAGATTCCAACAATAGGCAAATTGTCATTAATTCAGAAACACAAAATCAAATAAATCATATAAACATAATTCTTATGTAGATCCTTGGAAATTAATTTAAGGGCGAAAGTACATCCACCAAATCTTTGACACCCATTTCCACCAAGGAGGAATACATGTTTGGAAAAGTGTGAAACACCCCTCAAATGAATTTGAACAAAGAACTTTGAAATTGAGTTTGAGGCCAATCGGATGGTAAACAAAAAAGTTTCATACAAACGTTTTTCGCGACTTTCCACACTTGCGGGTGGAATTTCCTAAAGCCCCGTGTTAACTTGCACCTTCATCACATAAGGTAACTACAGTGAAAATTTCAGCTTCCTAGCTCTTACGGTTTGGGCTGTGCGTTGATCACCAATCAGTCAGTCAGTCAGTCAGGACAAACAGTTTGATATATAGAGATATATTACCATATATTTTTTGCAGAAATTTTAAAGGCAAATTTAAATGTTTAATAAATAGGCCACGTAAATTGATTTTACTTTTATTTTTGCACAGTTTATGCCGGAGAGAAGTTCTTGCCTCAGCCAAAAGCGTGCAAGCACCTTTGTTTGTTTGTGTGGACATGAGTTCATCAAAATATGCATATTTGTATTGTTATTTACTGCACTGGCTTTTGATGTCAAAGGAATTAATTTTGTGTTTTTAGCGATGTCCATGACCTATCCTAAATTTGATTTCACAATGACCTATTCATAATGGATTTTGTGTACTCAGGTTGGTTTGGTAGAAAATCCATGTTTAATTTTTGCAAATATTTTTATAATTTCTTAACGTTTAATTTTTATCTATATTACTATTTTTTCCTAACTAATAGAACCTAATAGAATAAATTACTATACTGACTTAAATTAATCTTTTAAAATATAGACTTTAATTTATTTATAAGGTAATGGGTAGGGTCAGAGATGCTAAGATTTGGCTCTTTTAACACTTTTATTTAATATTGGAGGACAATAAGTATGCGCCTAAAAATACAAATTTACTGCATCACAACTTCACTTCACAACTACTTTCCTAATCTGGCGCGTCACAACTCGCATCCCATCTAATTGCATAACCATTATTTTCTTGTTTCTAATTATTTCCTCCATCTTTTTTTTTTAGGTGCTAAATGACTAATTAAATTTCTACAAACTTCTTCTGGCCGCCCGGCTATTCCTTCTTTTGGACGGACTGCGTCCACGAATGTGAGTAGCCCTGCCTCTTGACGGTCACCCAATCGTTTCCCGAGCATTCTAAACATTTGGGAGAAATGGACAGCCACATTTTAATCAAAACAATTTGCGTTTGATGTATTTACAGTCTCTGAAATCGTAGCCGCACAGGAGTTCATGCATCCGGTAATGCTCAGACCGCGGATCACGGAACATATCAAGCATCCTCTTCCCAGAACTGGCCAATTATCGACCTTGATTGCCTCTAATGCAGCCAATACCAATCCTTAGCCTTGCCAGTCAAGAGCGTCCAGCTTTTTAAAAGTTCTCTCCATGGGCATTGATATTGGTGCTGGGGTAACTCTATCCGGAACACGAAATCTTCAATCGAACTATGACTGTTCCCGTCGAACGAAACTCCTTATCTCTTCCCCTTATGAGAGTGTGTTGCCCCCTGATCGAAATTGGTGGCCTGGGCGTGTGCCAACGCCACAAAAACACCACTCTCGCCCTCACTCCACATGCTAGTATAAGTTGTCCGATCACTCGTGTCATGACCTTTGTCGGCGTGGGGTTCCTCGGGAAGACCTGTGTCGGCGTGGGGTTCCTCGGAGTGGCCTTCGGGTCGGCAAGGCGGGCGTCCATCTTGGCATCTAGGTCGGGTTCTTCCTCGAGTACCGATTCGAGGCTGGTATCCCACCCGTCGATACCGTCGAAGAGGTCTACGATGTCCTCCCACAACTCGCTCTCGGTGGGGGTCTTCGTATCGCTCGGGGAAGGAGCCTCGGTCGCAACACCCAACTTGAGTGATGGAGGCGTCGCCATCGCGCTTGCTCGGTGTAGCCGTCTGTCGGCGGCGACGGCTTCGTCGGCGTTCTCCGCCAGGGCCTTCCCCTGTGCTCACCCTTCCCCGCTTCGAGGGCCCCGAACGGGGCGCCCTAACCTCCTCGGGAACCTTCGGCAGGTAGCGGAACGTCACCCGGGGGAATTTGCTCTCGGGGTCTACCTCTAATCGATGGGTGGTGAAGCGGTGGCGGACGGGGGCTCTTCCGCATAAGGTGGCGCAAACGGCGCCTCCACGAACATGGTCGTGACTTCGACGGCCATCAGCATGACCATCCCGTCCAGTTTCTCCATGACGTTGGTCCGCTGTGAGTAGAGGGTGTGACGGAATTGGCGAGGCGCTTCCTCTTGCCGTCCTCTCCCGTAGTACTCGCGAGCCTGACGGGGGTCACGCGGGTGATGTTCAGCGCCGGGTCCAGGGAAGGGCTCAGTATCTCTGCTGCTGTCGTCATCGTCTGATGATATGGTGATAGTCTCGGGTTCCATCTGTAAATTTGACTTATTGGTTAACTTATTCGTTACTTATTGGTTAATGCCCTATCCTCTCAGTGTGGCTGACGATTCATTATGCCTATCCTAATTATGCTACTAGTGTGAGTCTAATCTACATTTAGTACGTTAGTAGCGTTGGCGACGGGTGTCGCTCTCACCCTTCGCCTCCTCGTGGGCACCCCTTTCGGTGGAATGGTTTCAGTTGCGAGATGTTGGCCACCCTCTTCTTATGTTCGCCCGGTTTCACCAGTCGCACAATATTGGGGGATATATGTAGGTGCAACTTCGCTGCGAAACCCTCGGCGGCGTTGGATAGCTGGTGCTGTCCTAATAGGACCATCAAGTCCAACAATGGCCGCCACTCTTGTCTCCTCAAGTTATAATGTCTGCCCTGGTCCTATGATGCGCGCTGGAGATTGCTGTGAACGATATAGAAGATTTCTTTTAACCTATCCGCCTTTGTCCTAGGGTCGAACGCACTTGTTGCGGACCCCGGAGTTACCTGATTGTACCTGCCTCGTTAGCATGCGCCCAGCCGGTTTAAGTTGCTCGCTCTTGAACTTTTGGCAGGTTTCGCAACACTTCACGTACTTGGCGGCGTCACGGAACATACCCGGCCAGTAGTACTTTTGGGCTAGCCTCAACACTGTTTTCCGGCCGTGGTGGCATCATGGCATTCCGCCAATACCCTCTGCCGTTGACCACTGGCCACACATAGCTTCCAGGTAATGTAATCTTCGTCGTCCGTCCGGTGGCCCAAATGCCTATATAGCTGCCCATTTTCTTCTGCGTAGTCCGGGAACTTGGCTGGCTCTTCGGCGATCCTGGCACGCATACTCGCGACCTATTTGCAGGGTGGCTCGGCCACCACTGCTTGCTGACAGGTCTCTAGAGGATGTCTTGATAGTGCGTCAGCCACGACGTTGAGCTTCCCTCGTCGGTAGTGAACATCAAATTGGAATTGTTGCAGTTCCAATGCCCATCGCGCGATCCTTCCTGACGGACTCTTGATCGAATTAAGCCACTTGAGGGCCAAATGGTCCGTTGTCACGTCGAACCGGTACCGTTCTAGGTAGCAACGCAGCTTCCGTATCGACCAAACGATTGCCAGGCATTCTTTCTCGGTGGCAGAGTATTTCACTTCGGCCTTCAGCAACTTTCTGCTCGTGTACGCTATGACCCGCTCCTCCCCTTCTATCGTCTGCGTCAGCACTGCGCCGAGGCCGTACTCGCTCGCGTCAGTCTGTAGGACGAATCTGGCGGAAAAGTCTGGACAAGCCAACACAGGGGCAGTCGTCAAGCTGTCCTTCAACTGACACAATGCGTCTTCCTGTTCTTGATCCCATGCCCATTTCCACCCCTTCTTTAAGAGCGCTGGTAGTGGTTGTACCTGAGTCGCGAAGTTGGGAACGAAGCGCCTGTACCATGACACCATCCCGAAACACTGCCGCAGCTCCTTACAATATGTCAGGGCCCTCAGGTTACGTATCGCCTCCACCTTCCCCCGGAAGAAACTGCGCTTCTCCCTATTCAGCCTGAGATTAGCCGCCCTTAACCGGCGGAACACTTCCCTCAAGTTCTCTACATGTTGTTCCTTCATCGCCCCTATTACCACGATGTCGTCTAGGTAGGCGAATGCATGAGGCTCCATTTCCGGCCCTATGACCGTGTCTAAGGCTCGCTGGAAGGTCGCACACGCCGAGTGTAAGCCGAATGGCATCACCCGCCACTGGAAAATACCTCTTCCGGGGACTGTGAACGCCGTACATTCTCGACTATCGGCTGCCATCGGTATCTACCAGTACCCGTGCTTCAAATCCAGGGTGGAGATGAACCGTGCGTGACGCAACCGCTCAAGGATGTGATTAATCCTGGGAACAGGATAAGCATCTGGGACGGAATGCGCGTTGAGTTGTCGATAGTCGATTCACATGCGCCACTCACCAGTCTTCTTCTTGACCAAGACGATTGCCTGGATCAGCTCGTCCATCTGTTCATCAATCACCCTTTGCATGGTCGGATTCTTCGGGTAATATCTCTGCTTTAATGGTTTATCATCCTTAAGCCTGATCCTGTGCTCCGCGATGTGCGAGACTTCCTGCAGCCTTTCGAAGAGTGTCTTTTCCGACTCCAGGAACTCCTTAAGTTCCGGATCCAAATCCGATGGCTACACTGCCTCTTTGACGCGGTTCTCGCCTTGCGTCTCGCCTCCCCCAGGCACCACTCCGACTCCAAATAGAGCTCCTCGATCGCTCGACTCTGGCCGCCGCACCTGATTCCCTGTACCCGTGTGGATGCTAGCCGTTGCTCCTAATCCCTCCGTTCTCTGGCACACTTCCGCCGTGCCGCCTGCATGTCCAGCGTAGATCTGCCTTTGCAGGTCTATGCGCCGCCTTTTGAGCTCCTCAAGCTCTCGGTCACACCCCGAGTGATACTCATCTTTTACTTCCTTCTCCTCGCCGAGCAAGCACTCCCGTTCCCTGCGCGTGAGGCCTTCTGTCGACTTCTCGTTACTCTGTTGCCGAGCAGGTGCTCCCTTTTCGTGACCTGGGAGGCCTTCCTTCGGTTCCTTGTTCGCCTCTTCTGCTATCGGTTGCCGAGCAGGCATCCCGGCTCCTTGGAGCGTGAGGCCTTCTTTCGGCTTTTCCCTGGTTCCAGGCCCCGCGGTCGGAAACGACACCGCCTCTAGAACCAGCTCCGCCTTGCTGCAGCGTATCGTAGTGCCCATTGCACCCAAGAAGTCCATCGCCAGGATGACGTGGTCCAGCATTGCGGGCAAGATAAGCATTAACATGCTGACCACCTTCCCCGCTAGGCCGACGTCTATCCTCAATGCCTTCCCTACTTCGAGCGTGGACCCATCTGCCAGACGAATGCGCGCCTGTACGTTCTCCACTCTCCCCCGAATCGCCCACTTGCGTACGCAGTCTTCACTCATGAAGCTGCGAGTGGCCCGAGTATCGATAGTAGCAGGCATCGTCCGCCCGCCAATCTCCACCGTGGCGACGATCCGGCCACCCTCCACCTTAAGCGGGTGTACTACTTCCGAGTCCCGTGTGTGTCGGCGTCGACCCGACCCTGACCTGGGCGACGCCGTTGCCCGTTTCCCGCCTCCCTCTTGACGTCGTACGTAAAGCCTGTATTCGGGGGCGGCATTCTCATACATCCGGTGCAACTCCTGCGCCGGCTCATATCTGGCATGGTGCATCAAAGCACTTAGCTCTATTAGGTATTCCTTAAATTCTTCCCCCACACACTGCCGGCGGGATCGGATTTCCTCTTCCAACCTCTCGAAGTAGCGTGGTGGTAAAAAGAATTCTAAGAAACCCCTCCTAAACACCGACCATGGCACATCCCTCAGTCCACTGCTAAAAACCTGCTCAGGTCTGGTTCCGATTTTTGGCGCGGCCGTCCGCCAACGTCGGGTAGAGTGCCCCAGGGAGACGGCTCCAATGTTTTGGCGGTCTGAGATTCTAGCTCGGCAAGCCGATCCCAAATTTCGGTGTATGGCCTCCATCCTGCACAAAAGTGGATAGCCGCTTACGTAGCTCTTCTACGCGCCCCTCCTTTACCAGCCCGAACTCGTAGACGATCGCCACCAGTTCTTCTTTGCGTCGCTGGTGGATCCAGCGCATGCCTACACCCGGAATTTTGCACTCACCTATCTCCATTCTAAGTTTTTACTACTCACTCTAGATTAAAAAAAACTGCACTTAATGTCCGCTTAAATTTGGACCATTCCTCACTCCGCGCTATTTGTCTCAGTTCGTTATTATCCTGTTTTTTCCACTTAGATATTTTACTTGTTTAATTGTATATATTGTAATTTAATATATATATATATTTTTCTTTTCCTTTCCCCTTTTTTTTATTTTTGCAATTCCTTTGTTTCCTGTTTTACGTCTATTTCACAACCTTCACAACCAAAATAATAAAAAACAAGAGGTTCTAGTCGGGAGCTCCCGACTAGGGGATACCCTGAACCCTCTTATTCCATCACCAAATGCAGCGCACGCTTATAGATAGAGAGTAGCGGAGAGTTGGCGATAGGTATAAAATGAAAGATAATCGATATATATATACTATTCTAGAAGCTACATGTCAAGTTTGGTAACTCTATCTCTTATTATTTACCAAAATTGCTTAAAAAACGGGATTTCGATGTACATTTTTATCGATTACTTGAAAACGGGGCAAGTTATCGTTTATCGGAAACAAACTCGATCTGCGCGGGCACTAGAAGCACTTACATCTAAAATTTCAAGTCTCTAGCTCTTATAGGTTCTGAGATCCTTGCGTTCATACATACGGACGGACGGACGGACGGACGGACGGACAGACAGACGGACATGGCTAGATCGACTCGGCTATTGATGCTGATCAAGAATATATGTACTTTATGGGGTCGGAGATGCTTCCTTCTGCCTGTTACATACATTTGCATTTTGCACAAAAACATAGTACCCCTTTTACCCATTTTTAATGGGTTCAGGGTAAAAAAAACGCGCTTAAAGCTCTTTTAAACTTTTAATCATCGCTCACTTTAGTCTTTGTTCGTCTTTGCCTTTGTTTCTTATTATTTTGCTTTTCTTAGATATTTATTCTTATTATTTCTTTTATATAATTCTTGCATTCACCTCGCAAAAAGAAATATAAAAAAAAATTAATTCACTTTAATCCTTGTCCATTTAACTTTTTGTTGTATTGCACTTCTCTGTTCTTGTTGTTCACTTTTTTGTATTACACACACCCGTTGGCATTGTTCTCCCCAACTGTACTGACGAATTCAGTTTTCACCGCGCGTGAACTGAATTCGTCCCACTGTACAATCGCGACGCCCTAACGGCCCTTCGACGGCGACGTTGACAGCGACGCGCGTTTGTGCACGCTGTACTTTTCGACCGGCCGTTATCTCTCCTTTTTTTTTTCTCTTGTTGCTGAGCTCGACTTCTGTGCACATTTTTGGTTGCCAGAATCTTGCAGGTGTTCATCTTGTCGCCTAACATAGGGTATGAAATGCACTCGTCAGGGTATACTCGACTACCTTATACCCTAGACTCGCATTTTACCCATATCCTATGTCTTCCTCTTTCTTGCTCTCTACTGCTACATAAATCCTAATGCCCGACTTAAAATGTTAATGTTCATGTTTCGACCAAAGTATACCTCGCACTACTGCTGTCCTACCTACCCTACGGGGCCGCAGCCTCGTGCTACCTATTCTAGCAAGCCGGAGCCACGCACCAACTACACTATCGGGCCTTGGCCACGCACCACCTACATTATCGGGCAACTACACTAACCCTGATCGTTATTTTGGAATATTTTGCCGGCTCGCTCGCTAGCGAGCCATGCGCTTGCCTCGGCCGCTCAACTTCGCCGCGAGCTTTCGCAGCCTCTATGAACCCAAGAGGGTCGGAACGGCCGTCGTACCTCATGCCCCACTTTCGGACTTGTTTCGAAACGTTTGCGAGAGGCTTGGCCTCTGACTGAGAATATGGCCGGGGCATAAAAGGGCCACTATTCGAGTAGTACGGGGTTCGCCCTAGCTCCGCGTTGACCGCTGTCGCCCGGCGAGCTTCGCTGCTTCTAATCTCATGAGTTTCCCCTGCACCTGTGACGGCTAAACTAGGGATCGGGACCTGCAGACGCTCGTACAGCTGCGAGCTCCTCAAGTCTGGTTCCGATTTTTGGCGCGGCCGTCCGCCAACGCCGGGTAGAGTGCCCCAGGGAGACGGCTCCTACTGGCGGTCATCCTGCACAAAAGTGGATAGCCGCTTACGTAGCTCTTCCACGCGCCCCGCCTTTCCAGCCCGAACTCGTGGGCGATCGCCACCAGTTTTCTGAGTTTTTACTACTCACTCTAAGCTCAACCTCAACTCTTGTAGACTCTCGCTCGAGTTTCGTGTTTGGTGTCTGGGCAATTCTCGTTCCGTTGATTTATGTCGCTCACTTTTGTTCGTGTCTTTTCTGCGGGCTTATTTTCTTATATTTTTTTTTTTCCGTTTAAGTTTACCGATTTGACCAAAACCAAATAAATAAAAAACAAGTAAGAGGTTCTAGTCGGGAGCTCCCGACTAGGGAATACCCTGAACCCTCTTATTCCAACACCAAATGCAGCTCGCGCTAATAGATAGAGAGTAGCGGGGAGGTGGCGATAGGTAAAAAATGAAAGATACTTGATATATATATACTTTTCTAGAAGCTACAAAACGGGATTTCGATAAACATTTTTATCGATTACTTAGAAACGGGGCAAGTTATCGATTATCGGAAACAAACTCGATCTGCGCAGGCACTAGGAGCACCTACATCTAATTTCCAGTCTCTAGCTCTTATAGGTTCTGAGATCCTTGCGTTCATACATACGGACGGACGGACGGACGGACAGACAGACGGACATGGCTAGATCGACTCGGCTATTGATGCTGATCAAGAATATATATACTTTATTTGGTCAGAGATGCTTCCTTCTGCCTGTTACATACATTTGCACTTTGTACAAATACAATATACCCTTTTTACTCATTTTCAATGCGTTCAGAGTATACAAACTGCACTTAATGTCCGCTTAAATTTGGACCATTCCTCACTCCGCGCTATTTGTCTCAGTTCGTTATTATCCTGTTTTTTCCACTTAGATATTTTACTTGTTTAATTGTATATATTTTAATTGTATATATATATTTTTCTTTTCCTTTCCCCCTTTTTTTTTTTTTTTTTGCAATTCCTTTGTTTCCTGTTTTACGGGGGAAATGAATGTTTCGACCAAAGTATACCTCGCACTACTGCTGTCCTACCTACCTACCTACCTATTCTAGCAGGCCGGAGCCACGCACCAACTACACTATAGGGCCTTGGCCACGCACCACCTACATTATCGGGCAACTGTGGGGAGGCTAATCCTAGTAGCCGCCTCACACTGCCTAAAGAGAGAGCCCTGGGTAAGGGGCGATAGAAAGGGGTATTTCAAAGTATGTGTGAATTGTTCGTGCAGGTAACCAAATTTTAAGATTTTATATATACTAGATTACGATTTTATATATACTCTACTATACTATATATATACTATATACTTATATATATAAATAAATAAGTTAACCAGTAACCAAGAGCACCCGCCCCCGTGTGTTTGCTTTGCTACAAATTTGCAACGTAAGCATATCCACTGATCACGCGGCTCACATCCGTCGTTGTGCTTGCATTGCCGCGCTGCCAGCTGCTCTGCCACAACTTTTAGGGTTTATGATAAGATCAATGTTTATTTATAAGTTGTATTTTAATTTGGTTTTGACGAGAGCACAGCGTGCATCGTAATAAAAGAAAAATTATAATTATCATCGCCTTATTGCGAAGTCTCCGAATGGCTCAAGGCAAACCGCGTGGACATCGTTTTGTCCTCGATACACCCAAACCCGATATTTAACAATAATTAATCAATAAAAATGTGAGTGGGCTGATCGGCCAATGAAAAATAAATTTATTTTTTGGTTTTTGTGTAAATTCAACAAGTGCAAAAGTAAGCGAGGTTTAAGTGCAAAAATACTGCGAGCACATAATTACCAAAATTAATAAGTAAGAGGTTCTAGTCGGGAGCTCCCGACTAGGGAATGCCCTGAACCCTCTTATTCCAACACCAAATGCGGCTCGTTTGAATTAATAAAGATAAATTTAAACAAATAAGTTCCCTTGGCAGGGTTCGAACTCGCAACTGACCGCATTACTTGCTGCCGACTCTACTCAGCAGCTTCACCAGCCTCGGTAGGGCTCGAATGCGCGACAGACCGCACCACTTGCTACTGCCTCCACTCAGCAGCCACATTTATAACTGAGTCTTATTGAGAAAAAAACCAATTAAAATAGCAGCACAAAATCAATCGCAATTGTAATACGGATGACAGAATTCGAAGCAGACGCGCATGAATGTGTGTGTACATGTATACAGAAATTCTTGGAATTTGCGTCACAAACACGTGCGCAGTCAAAATATCGAAAAACAAAACAAAAACCGAGCTTAATAAAATTTTCTGCAGTATATCTTATTCTATCATAGAATATTTGTGTATTCTCAAAAAGTCAATTGCATTTAAATTGAGGAATAATTTGGTAAATAACCCAACTTGTATTACCAAGTTGGCTGTTTATTGTATTACCAAGTTGGCTTATTAACTTGATTTATAGCTCTGCGGTATGTATGAAAAGTTTAGGTCTGATGCCCTAAGGGTATTCATATCAGGATTAAAACGAAACTTGGTAAATGTACTCTACTCTTGAAGACCACCTGATCTGCCTTCTGCCTTGATGGTAAAAGAGGTAAAATTGAACCACGATAGGCATGCCTTGGCAGCAAACTTCGCGAAGTCCTAAGAGTACAAAACCAACAGACAGGATCAAAAGCCTCAGGCTAGGTCAGCCAGACAGGATGCACAAAGGGGTGTGGCAGCCGGTATACCAAAAGCCCAGCCTACGCTAGGCAGTGTGGGCAATGAGGTACTCATCAGACCTCTGCTAGCAACCAAGGACTGGAGCCCATAGAGATCGATACCTCCTCTAAATTTAGACAGCAGACTTCATTCCAAAAGAATAAGGGGCCCGGTCAAGCTAAAAAAAGAGGCAATAACTCCGAACGAATGACAGGTCAAAGACGACAAAGGGTGGATCACTTGTCACAAGATTCATATCAGGTACGCCGCCACATACGACAAAGCTGCTTCCGCTGCAGCCACTGAAATTTCCGACAACAGGACAGGAGAGCGTTACTCACTGCGTCCATTTCTTAGGGGAAGGTTCCTGCTGCCTTTCATACAAAAGAAAGTAGGGGGGAAAAATTTAATTTTTAATACACTGGGACTTCTAACAACTACATTAAACCTTATAGAGAATTAAAAGAGGTAGTTCCCACTCAGAAACCATTTACCGTAAATTCCATGCATGGCTCCGATACAATCCGAGAAACATTTTTTTTACCCATAGTTGGAGTGACAACTCCATTTTTCCTCCTAAGTAGCTTATCCACATTTAACGGGTTAATTGGTCTCGACCATATCCTATGGTGTAGCAGACTTCGTTGCCCAGGAAATGGAACAACTCCTTAAAGACGGCATCATCAGAAAGTCAAGGTCACCTTATAACAACCCGTTGTGGGCTCTAGATAAAAAAGGCGTGTACGAGCTTGGGGAAAAAAAGCAAAGTTTAGTTGTGGACTTCAGAAAACTTAACAAACAAACGATGGGTGATAAGTACCAATAACCAGGAGAAAATGGCTCCGTCAGCAAACACCGATCAACAAAAATTCCAATTGAACTAAAGGACACGCAAAGGCACTCATTTGAGAAGTTGAGAAACATTTTGGCGGCGAAAGACGTCAAAACAGTCGTCCGATAGAAATGATCTCGAGGACTCTAAAAGATAGCGATGTCAATACGCGACAAACGAGTGAAATTTACTTGCGAATGTCTTGGCCTTGTGAAAACTCCGCCACTACCAGTACGGAGCAAAAGTCATAAATATATTTACCGACCACCAACCACTTGCATATGCGGTTTCGGATTAGGCGTTGGAAGGCGTTCATCTGACGTGGCGACAGTACACAGCGAGGCATCGCTGTCATATACGATAGAGTCCACTGCCAAGCCCTTGAACTGCTTTAGGAACCAAATCATTATTGAAGAGGCAAAATTTTCCCACACGATAGATCTAAAATGCGCCACCTAATCAGCTTCACATACAAAAAGGCGTTACTCGACGTCTTAAAGAAGGTAGTTAACCCAGATGTTGTAAATTACACTGCAGTTTACGCGTACTGGCACAAATCCAGAATGAGTTGGTGATAGCATTCCCAGCCACCAAGCTTAGGCATTGTAAGAATATCGTTGGAGGCATTTTTAGTAAAGACGAAATGCTTGAAATCACCACAATCGTGCACATAGGGCGGCGCTAGAAAACATAAACCGAATTATGGGCGAATATTATTCTCCAAACATGACCAGACTAGCAAACGAGGTGGCCCTCAACTGCAAGCCAAATACGATAGGCACCCGGGCAAATTCTCAAAAGTTGATATCATACATCTACTGAACAACTAGTTCCGTGTACTGCGACAATGAACCAGCAATGAATTCGAAAACTATGCGAACGTTACTTTTAAATCATTTCGACGTTTTCGTAAGTAAAGCACCCCCCCAACGTGCAAGTAGAGCGCTTCCACTCTACCCTGAGCGAGTAAGCAAGATGCCTGGGGATCCACAACTGGAGTGCCAACACGGTAGAACTTATTCTAAGGGTCACCGTGCTGTACAACGGCACTATGCATTCCGTTACAAATAAAAAACCCATTAACATAGTTTATTTTTCAGCGTAGACGGGTTAACGAGAATTGACAGGGAAGGTCCTTCGATGTAGAAGAAAAAGTCCTTGTAAAGAGCAACAAAAGGCCTGTTAACATACTTATCCCCCTGTACGTTGAGGAGAGGGTCGAAGCGGACCTGGGGACATCGGTCCTAATTAAGGGGAGGGTAGGGTAGGGAGGGTAAGGACAATATCAAAAAAGTACCACACGCACGTTCTTACCCTACCTTCGTTTAAATTTGAGGACAACACACGCTCGGGTCTCGGACTATTCACATTCTGACTATATTCCAATTGTTGATGGAGAGGTGGCTTTTTGGAGGCAGTACGGGTACTTGTGGTACACCGTCAACCTGTCAGAGTATTCGTATATGCTTACAGAAATTAGTAAGATGATCACATTATTTCCCCGATCACACATGCAGAAATTATTAGATAAAGACACAGAACACATAACGAAACTTTTGTCCGCTTTAAGAGTCCACCACAGGAATGCGAGCAGTTTGACTTCATTGGCACGGCGTTAAAAGTTCTGGCAGGGACACTAGATGCAAGGTATTTAGACCATATTAGATCCATAAAGAGCCGGTTAATAGATTCCAACAAAAGGCAAATTGTCATTAATTCAGAAACACAAAATCAAATAAATCATATAACAAATACTGTTAACAAATTTTTAAGATATACCAAAAAAGAGGAAATAGACTCAGGTCACCTGTTCGAACTGTTATTAACAAGAAATAGAATTCTGATCACTGAAATAAATAATTTACTTCTAACCATTGCGCTTGCTAAATTAAACACTATACTGAACCATAGCGATACTAAAGAAATCTTGGTCGATCAACCAATAAAAGTATTTATATCTACCATTTTAGAAATATCAAAAATCAAAATCCTACAAGCCGAAGATGTAATATATTTTAAATTTAGTTTCCCTAAGATTAGATCTGCCTGTAAAATGCTTACCATATTCCCGTTGGCACACCACGGCAGAATTGTGTGCGACACCAAGGTTCTAGCGGTCACCAACTGTGCAGTGTCAACCATGACAACCTTTGGCGAACTAGCGGAGAACAGTACATGCGCCCAACAACCTCACTCGGGAGAGGTGGCCCACTCCAGAACGCAGCCTAGCCATTCTAAGCCGCGTCATGGTCATCGAAGATGGGATAATCATCATCAACGATAGCCCGGTCATGGTGGGGACAGATGGTGTTACAGCGCTTCTAAACAACGGGACGTTGCCGCGGTACGTCAATCGGAATAGTATACCGGGGCGTTCCCCAGGGGTTGCAATGTCGCTCATATCGAACACAACCGGGCTTGACGGTATACTGAGCATGCCGCTCTTACACCGATTTAGCTCTGACAACTTGGCCTACATCAGAGAACTCAGAGACGAAGCCACTGGCAGATCGAGCTCAATGATTGCCATGTTGGGGACATTGATCACCTTCATCATCGTATGGGTTCTCACCTTTCCGAGACGACGTCAGAGGATGATCCGAGAAGCGCAAGAGCTAACCGAGGTGATTGCGGGCAATGCCATAGCCGAGGACGGCAATGTCCTAAAAGGGGAACAGTTAACCAGTAACCAAACAGTGCATAAGCAGTGATCAGTGGCCACAGTTCTGGCGAACGTAACAAGATGCCTTGCACATGCTGCAAGGTCAGCACTTTTGGGCAACCACGACGACAGCAGTCCAGCCGCTTCGCCGCTTCAGTTATAAGTTAGATTTTAATTTAGTTTTGACGAGAGCACAAAGAGCCCCGAAATAAAAGAAAAATTATAATTCTCATCGCTTTATTGCAGTCTCCGCCTGGGTCGAGGCAAACCGAGTGGACATCGTTTTGTTCTCGACACCCCCAAACCGGATAATTTATATATATAACTTTTTTTTTTCAGGAAGCTCAAATTAGAGGCTTCTTCTGACTCTGCCTGTTGCCCGGGGCGAAGATGGGCCTTGCGGAACGGACTCACTTGGTTGATGTGGACATTGTCACGCCCGTTGCCATTCGCTCCCTGGTCCACTTTCGGTGTCAGCACCGGGACAAAATGAAGGCGGTAGTCATCGACGAGCACTCTTCAACGGATCCATCTCGCATCGATGAGATTATCCAGGCCACGGCTGACGGGCTTGTGGGTTTGGTGGACCAGCCTGTCGTCCTCTGCGTGGCTCCCTTAGGTGCTGGAATCACTTCTTGCTGCTAAGTTTCATTTATATTAATTGTATTTCGCGAGTCAATTGTACCTTTGTAATTTATTTACTTTTATTATTGTTCATTTTCGTAGTCATACCAGCCCACTGGTAATTTTGAGGCTGGGCTGGGCGATAAATATCTGAATACATTTCAGTGCTCGACACAACGAATTTAATATATTTTTTTTTGGGTTCGCCACGATATTAGATTTTTATGTATATGTATAAAAGCTTATTAAAGCTTATCGCGACCGATACCGTTTTTCGCGCTTCTATTTAAGATTTTTGTGTGGCCGGAAATTTTAAGCGGTACTTCTGCGCACCACCCTACTGTATTTGATCGCAACGCAAGTCAGACTCACCATTGCTATGGCCAGCAACGAAAGTTATGCACAAATCTGCATACCCATACTTTACAAAATGTTGGCACATTTCTGCCCATAGGCTCAACGGCATAATTGCGTCAACGATAGGCCAAGGCCATTTGTAGCACCCCATGATGGGTGGGAGCGCCATGGCAACAATAACGAAGCCACCAACTGACGTAAGTTTAAGAAGTTTTGCTACCTTTATTATGTATAGTAATAGGCTGCCCTTTTATAAGTTTTACGACTCATCGCTCATGTTTTACGACTCATCTGCTTTTGTTAACTTGTTAAATAAAACAAGTAAGAGGTTCTGGTCGGGAGCTCCCAGCTCCTGTGCCCTCTGATTCCAACAGCAAATGCAGCTGACGGTACGCGCTCGTTTGAAGTAATAAAGATAAATTTAAACAAATAAGTTCACTTGGCAGGGTGCGACTTTACTCAACTTTCTTAAATAACGTTTGTGTTTCTTAACCGATCTTGTTCAAATTTTCTACAGTACGTCTTATTGTGCCATAGAATATTTGGGTATTCTCAAAGTCAATTGCATTTAAATTGTGGGCAATACAAATTGGGTTATTAACTTGATTTATAGCTCCGCGGGCACTAGGAGGACCTACAGCTAAAATTGCCAGTCTCTAACTTTTATAGGTTCAGATATCCTAGCGTTCATATATACGGGCATACGGACGGATGAGCAGGCATACGGACATGGCTAGATCGACTCGGTTGTTGATGCTGATCAAGAATATATGTACTTTATGGGGTCGGAGTTACTTTCTTCTGCCTGTTATATACATTTGCACAAATATGTACATTATACCCCTTTTTCCCATTTTAATTGGTTCGGGGTATCAAAGAATTGTATAAATAAAACAATTCATATATTTAAACTTGCATTAAAATAAATTATAAAGTTAGCATCGGCGCAAGCCGTTTTCCCTTTTATAGTTGTGAAAGCGTAAGGTTTCCGATTTCGTCTAAGTGTATGATGTTACTTAGATCAGTATTTATATAAAGTATCTTTGTCTCAGCCGTCGAAAATTGTATTCTGGTAGGAAAGGAATTGTAATTCACCATACCCGATTCATAAGAGCGTTGCTTAACCGTTGCAATCATGAATCACCGGACGATAAAGTTATGCATCGAAAAAATAAGATTGATTTCAATTCGGTAAGTATCGCTTTGGTGATATTCGATACATCGATGTTCGTTGTTCTTTGCATAATATACGTACATATTTATATGAATATGTGTATATGTGCAACCTGGCCTATGTGCGGGAAATCCATATCTTCAATTTGTTGATGCAGTTTACAATTATAAAACTTGAGTAATTGTAACTTTACTACAAATCTAACTTTATATGGTATGTATGTACATACAATGGTACATTTTTATTTTGTACTAACCTAGTTCGTGTGCTGTTAGTGCGCATGTTTGTGTACATTCTTATGTACGTGCGTATGCATGCATACGTTTTTTGTAGGTGCAATAGTACGTACATACATATGTACATAACATATGAAAATCTTTTTTTTATGATAACCTGAACACATTAAATATGAGTAAACAGTATATAATGACTTTGTTCAAATATATGTTATAGGCTGAAGGATACATCTTCAAGTCATTTATTATGTACATATGTACATACGTACATATATGGTACATACATATACATATGCATTCTTGCTTAGTTTTAACAATAGATCTAGCCATGACTGCCTGTGTGAACGTGTTGAGTTCCGTGACTAAGAGCTAGAGACACCAAACTTGGTATGTAGACTCGTGCAGTTTAATAAAATAAATGAGCATACATATATGTTTATGACACTTTCGTACTTTGTCAGGCTCTGAAAAAGCTGGACAAATGTAGTTTTCCACGAACTTAAACGAAGAAAAAATTAAACATGTTTAATAAACGTTACAAATCGACAAAATCAATCACTGAGTGTCGGTTAAAAAATGAATCCTGTTAATAGAGGTCCATTATCATGTTTCAATTGACTTTACCAAAACAAGCAATAATAAACTTTGTGTACATGCATATGTTTTCTAGGGTAGTTAATACTCAGCGGCCGTGTTCTTCCTGCTTTGGTTGATAATGGACTACAAAGGTTTGCCATTAACCGTTAAAAGTTGTGTTGCCAATTCAGTTTGGGAAATTTAGCTACATATTTTCAGAGGTAGTCAGCCGCATGCAGCAATTGAAAGATTGACTATTTACATATATCCTTAACTTATTAATAATAAGCCTTAGGAGTACACCGATTTTGTTCAAATGTATATAACAGGCAGAAGCAAGCATATCCAACGCCAAAATATATATACATATATATTCATGTTCAGTCAACAACCTAATCCTAATCCAGCCTGGTTGGTATGTCTGTTAGTCCGCATATGTATATGAACGTGTCGATTCCCGAAAACATAAATGCTAGAAACGTGATCGCACGAATTAGGTATGTTGAATTAATCGATAACTTAAACCGTTTTAATGAAATTGATAAAAATCTGTCTTTTTCTATATTGACTCTCATCACTAATCATACAATATATACGAGTGAGCCCCATGCATGCTTGCTACCATATTTGTTATATTTTATATTATAATTTTGTTGTTATATTATATATTTATATATATATTTTTTGCTACTTTGTTTTATTTTCGACGAAAAGTTTGCACTTTTTGTGCGTCATCAGGTTAGCGCCATCAAATGCATATTGATTTTTTTTTTGCTTATTTTGGCAGTCACGACTACCAAATTTTTTTTGCAGCTTAAACTATAAAATTTCTTTAAATTAACGCTCAATATGGGAAGAAAAACAATCTTTTCTTTGGAAGAAAAATCAAAGATTAAAGCATACTTCGATTCTGGAGTATCCTTCCAAAAAATTGCTTTAAAAATGGGCAAATACAGAAAAACAATTTTCAGTTTTCTTCGGAATTAGGAAGACTATAAAAAAAAACTTCAGGGGTGGCAACAATCGAGTGATTTCTCAAGCAGATAAGAGACCTATACTGAGGGAAGCGTCAAATTCGCACGATTTGTTTTCCATAATCATATAAAAAGAGGGAGCTAAAGCGAGCTTATCAACGGCGCAAAGAGTGATTAAGAAAGCAGATCACTTAAAAAGACTGAAACTTAAAAAAAACACTTAATGTGCTTAAATTTTGCTCGAATACACATGTGGACTTTTGAGTGGCACTACGGTGTCTTTTCAGATGAAAAAAATGCATTTGGAAGGGCCCGATGACTATAATTTTTATTTTCATGATCTATGAAAAGAGGAGCATCAGGCGGTTTAAAGCCTCCACAGCCGTGAAGGGGGTGATATGGTGTGGGGAGCTATATCATACTATAGCACTTGCGAATTGCAGTTGTTAACATCGCGTATGAATGCAGATAACTACAACGGCGTTTTAAAAACTGCTTTTTCCCACTTCCAAAATGTATTTCGGGATCTGAAATGGCATTTCCAGCACGATAATACCCCAATTCATACTGCCCGTTCCTTTAAAACTTGGATTCAGAGCCAAAAAGTTTATGTCCTTCAGAGGCCACCGTACTCGCCTGATCTAAATGTCGTCGAGAACGTTTGGGGATGGATGGCACGAAAAGTGTACGAGCCCGGAAAACAATATTAAACACAATCTGATTTAATCGAAGGCATCATACACGCTTGGTCCACCATATCCTTACAGTATATTGAGCAACTCTATGAGTTAATTCCCAATCGAATTTACGAAGTGATTGTCAACAGAGGCGGGGCAACACATTACTTAATTAGTTTACAAATGCTTCAAAATAAAATTTAAGGGATAACAACCACTATCGTTCATCATTGATTTTGAAAAAATAGAATTATCGCAGTGGGCGCTATCCGGATTAAAATTTAATTAAAATATTATCATCAATGTTTGAAAAGCCATTGTTGGTTTATATTATGAAAAATTGATAAGAGTCAAATGGAAAAAATTTTGAGTTGATAGTTCAAATGGTTTTGACAATTTGGAACAATTACTAAGAATGTTGCGGGACGCTAATCTGATGACGCGCAGTTTATATAATTTCTCGTAACTTCACAAATTTCTTCGCTCGAAAAAGTTTTCATGGAAACCTGCCAACGTTCAGGTACCCTTACCATTAACAAACATGGAAAATAGCAATTTTGCGCATGGATGACCAAACCTTTTAATAATTTCACACAACAGCTCACTCGAAAGAAAATATGTGCATACTCTTATTAGAGCGCTCGTTGATATACATATATATATCGCAATAAAACGAAAAAATTTGAAATGTTCAGTTCTTGGTCTTTTTTAGAATTGTTCGACAAGGCGACGATTATTTACCTTTGCAGAAATACGACTAACAATTTTTATACCCTGAACCCATTAAAAATGGGTAAAAGGGGTATTATGTTTTTGTGCAAAATCCAAATGTATGTAACAGGCAGAAGGAGGCATCTCCGACCCCATAAAGTATATATATTCTTGATCAGCATCAATAGCCGAGTCGATCTAGCCATGTCCGTCTGTCTGTCCGTCCGTCCGTCCGTCCGTCCGTCCGTCCGTATGTATGAACGCAAGGATCTCAGAACCTATAAGAGCTAGAGACTTGAAATTTTAGATGTAGATGCTCCTAGTTCCTACGCAGATCGAGTTTGTTTCCGATAATCGATAACTTGCCCCGTTTCCAAGTAATCGATAAAAATGTATATCGATATCCTGTTTTTTAAGCAATTTTGGTAAATAATAAGAGCTAGAGTTACCAAACTTGACATGTTGCTTCTAGGAAAGTATATATATATCGATTATCTTTCATTTTATACCTATCGCCACCTCCCCGCTACTCTCTATCTATAAGCGCGCGCTGCATTTGGTGTTGGAGTATGAGGGTTCAGGGTATCCCCTGGTCGGGAGCTCCCGACTAGAACCTCTTACTTGTTTTTAATTTAATTTAATTTAAATATTTCATTTTAGTTTTCATTAAATAAAAAAAAAAAGATTCAGATGATTATGCCTGACTGGACGAAGAAATACATAATAGAGCATTTTAATGTGTATGCATTTTGCTACCGTAGCAGAAAAGAGTCTACAAAAAGTAGGTAGGCAGTAGGTAGCGTCAACCAGATGAAAAAAATATCTGTGGCTCGCGACAAACGTCGTCATCTAATTGTGCGCACATCTTCACAATACATATGTTTTTGTTTTTGAGTAGTTATGCAGGGATAATGAGATGCACACAGCATTGTGCACACAGCATTGAGTGAGAGAGAGAGGCACACTCTGCACATGTCTCTGGGCTGTTGGGAATTCAAAACTAGCATATATTGTGCGCTGAGCGAGATACGGCTTGGTAGCAGAAGGAAGCATCTCCGACCCCATAAAGTATATATATTCTTGATCAGCATCAAGAGCCGAGCCGATCTAGCCATGTCCGTCTGTCCGTCCGTCTGTCTGTCCGTATGTATGAACGCAAGGATCTCAGAACCTATAATAGCTAGAGACTTGAAATTTAAGCTGTAGGTCCTCCTACTGCCTGCGCAGAGTTTGTTTCCGATAATCGATAACTTACTCCGTTTCCAAGCAATCGAAAAAAATCGATATCGTCATCCTGTTTTTTGAGCAAATTGGGTAAATAATAAGAGCTAGAGTCACCAAACATGATATGTTGCTTCTAGAATATTATATATATATCAAGTATCTTTCATTTTATACCTATCGCCACATCCCCACTACCACCGCAAAGCTATAAATCAAGTTAATAAAACCTATTCACAGATATATAGAGTGTTATGTTGATAGGATAGGATAGAGAGATAGTAATGGGAAATCACTGACCCGGTGGCGGAAAATGTATAGCCTGTCCGGCAAGCTATGCCCCTGCTCATAGCTGGGAATGGTCAGTGACTTCCCGAAGGTATCCTGAAAGCAACGATTTTATTAGGGGAAGAGAGAGTTCGGTAGAGAAAACGTGATGCAAATTATTGTAATTTTTACATAGCACGCGAAAAGAATTAGATAGGTTAGTAGATAGGAATAATGGGCAATAATTTCTAGTTGGTCTGGACAGAACAGAGAATTGAAGACGCCCTAACAGAAAAGGAGAATCTATATCGCCAACAATCAACTTATGTAGGAAGACAACACCGAGAATTGTCCTATGGTTGGTTAACGACGGAAGATTAAGAAGAAGCAGCCTGCTGGAGTAACATGCTAACCGAAGATTAGGGTCCCAATTTAAACCTCGTAAGGCAAAAGCAGAAATTGCTTCTGAACAGATTCAATACGATCCTGGCCATTGTTATACTGCGGAGACCAGATGCAAGAGCAGTATTCAAGGATAGGGCGAACAAGAGAGATGTACAGAAGTTTCGTTATAAAGGGATCGTTAAACTCTTTAGACCATCGTTTAATGAATCCAAGTACACCTTTTGCCTCATTAACGATGGTATCTATGTGAAGATTGAAACAGAGGTTAGAATCAAAAAGAATGCCTAGTTCCTTAACTGTTAGTATACGTTGCAATATTTTCTCAATAATACTTAATTGTTGGTGTAGCTGTTGAGTAAAGGCATAGCAAGTGTTGCGGTCTGTCGCGAGTTCGAGCCCTACCAGGGAAACTATTTTTTTTTTTTTAATACGGTCAGTTGCGAGTTCGAACACTGCCAAGGGAACTTTTTTTTTTTAATTTATCTTTATTACGTCAAACGAGCGCGTTGCGCGAACTGCATTTGGTGTATTCGTTGGTATTCGCTAGTCGGGAGCTCCCGTCTAGAACCTCTTACTTGTTCTATTTGAACCCTCTATATATTTTATGCTCTCACATAGTATATTTAGATCCAGAATATTTCACTTTTTGCATTGCCCATAGTGAAAGGCTAGGGAACAATGAAGATCAGTCGCCCACCATTACCTTCATTTTTATACCCTGAACCCATTAAAAATGGTTAAAAGGGGTATTATGTTTTTGTGCAAAATGCAAATGTATGTAACAGGCAGAAGGAAGCATCTCCGACCCCATAAAGTATATATATTCTTGATCAGCATCAATAGCCGAGTCGATCTAGCCATGTCCGTCTGTCTGTCCGTCCGTCCGTCCGTCCGTCCGTCCGTCCGTCCGTATGTATGAACGCAAGGATCTCAGAACCTATAAGAGCTAGAGACTTGAAATTTTAGATGTAGGTGCTCCTAGTGCCCGCGCAGATCGAGTTTGTTTCCGATAAACGATACCTTGCCCCGTTTCCAAGTAATCGATACAAATGTATATCGAAATCCCGTTTTTTAAGGCAATTTTGGTAAATAACAAGAGCTAGATTTACCAAACTTGACATGTAGCTTCTAGAATAGTATATATATATATCGATTATCTTTCATTTTATACCTATCGCCAACTCCCCGCTACTCTCTATCTATAAGCACGCGCTGCATTTGGTGATGGAATAAGAGGGTTCAGGGTATCCCCTAGTCGGGAGCTCCCGACTAGAACCTCTTACTTGTTTTAGGTGATTCGTTGCTGGCAATGTACAATGTAAATACTCCATTTGAAACCGGAACAAATGACAAATATCCAAATATTTGGTCACAAGTTCGGGAACTAAAAACGATAATGTAAAAAATTCTTTATGGTAACTTATCCAATTTGCTATGTACAGAATTGACTTTGTTCAGAACAATTTAAATCAAACAAATTATTGGCCTCTTGCCTTCACATAATTTTGGTTCTTTTTTGCTGTTGACAGTGTTTTGCTTACTTTCATATTTTGTCGCTTGTGAAGCAAAGAGCATATGGAAGAACAGCCGACCAATTTGTAGACAAACACGCAAACACTTCGCTCATATACTTGCACACATCGCGGTTCCCATTGTCCCTCAAGCAAAGGCAATATCGATACACTAAAACAAGGGTATAAAGAACAACGCCAGACAACAAAATGCTACTATGATTGGTTTTCAAAAAATAAAGAAGGGAAACGTAGTCTGAGCTTCGGCTTTATGTGGGCCGTGCTTTTTGTGTGGTTTTATACACACATACATCAAAGTATATATTTAAGTGTTGTTAATCAATGAAGTTGTTTTTGCTACCGAAGAATCTAATTTCTATGTTTTCTCGCGCTGACCATGGTGCATCCCAAATAAGTACTCACTTTTGTATTTTGTGTACTAAGGTTGGGTCGGTAGAGAATCATTGTCTTAAGTGCAGAAAGCATCTCCCACCCCATAAAGTATATATATTCTTGATCAGCATCATAAGGTGAGTCTATCTAGCCATGTCCGTCTGTCTGTCCGTCCTTCCGTCTATCCGTATGTATGAACGCATTGATCTCAGAACTTATAAGAGCTAAAGACTTGAAATTTTGATCGTCGGACCCTTTTGGTGACCGCGCTTTACGAAGTCTGGTTTTTTTGAGCCAATTTGGTAAATAATCAGAGCTAGTGTCACTAAGCTTGACATGTAGCTTATCACCACCTCCCCGCTTCTAACTCATAGCTGTAAATCAAGTAAATAAACCAATTTATGCTGCCCATCAATTTAAGCCACGGTTTTCATGCAATTGACTTTTTGGAAACATACCAATATTCTATTTGGCTGGCCTCGTATTTTCGGCAAGTGCGAATTGCAAAAGTGTCTGTATATATGTACAGACACACATTCAGGCACGTCTTCATTGAATTCTATTAACAGCATTGCAATTGCGATTGTATTGTTTTCTGTTCTGCTATTTTGATCCATTTTTTTCTCATTAATACTCAATTATTGGTGCCGCTGTGGAGTAGAGGCGGCGGCAAGTGGTGTGTTTTGCTGCGAGTTCGAACCCTACCCAGGGAAATTTTTTTTTTTTAAATTTATTTTCTATTGCTGTTGCATATGTACTTGCTGCATTTGGTGTTTGTAGAAGAGGGTTCAGGTATTCCCTAGTCAGGAGCTCCCGACTAGAGCCCCTTACTTGTTTGGCCATAGGCACGGGCATTTTTTTTATTTGCGTGTGAGAAATTTTTATTTAGGTAGTTTTCAAACTATCGTATTCTATTGAAAAATTATAGTGTTATATATAATATTATTTATAGAAAATCTGGTGGCTTTAAAATAAGTCTATTATATGCGCTTCGTGCTTATCGGTTCGCTTCGTGCTTATAATGCGACAACTGACTTCATGAACTTCTAAAGACTAAATGAAGTTACGGCGGCGAAGTGTGGCGAATTCGCTCCTAGTGCGAGTTACAAAGCTTTTTTGCGCTCTTGCTCCGCCCTAAACTAAACTTACACTAGACTTTAAGTTTTTAATACATTAAATTAAGCAATGTACGGATCTGCCCGAACTCTTTTCGTTGTTAATCGCCATCGTTCTCGGGGAAAATTATATGTCTATGTAAAAATTCTAAATGAAAATTTGTGTTGTTTTAATATGGCATCCCAATGAAACTTTTACGATGACAGCCCCAGCAACATGTACTCGACCATCGGCTACTACATAAACTTTATTATTAAATCAGTTCACACTTATATTACCCCAAATTATTTCGAAAACAACTTGTGCAATTGCACTACCAACATTAACACCAACTCCATCAACGGGAACAACATTATCGAGTAATTCCCCTTCAAAGCTTTGAAGGAGATCCTTTAGCTACTAAATTTTCCCATTTTTCCATTTTTCCATTTTCCCACTTCCAAAATGTATTTCGGGATCTGAAATGGCATTTCCAGCACGATAATACCCCAATTCATACTGCCCGTTCCTTTAAAACTTGGATTCAGAGCCAAAAAGTTTATGTCCTTCAGAGGCCACCGTACTCGCCTGATCTAAATGTCGTCGAGAACGTTTGGGGATGGATGGCACGAAAAGTGTACGAGCCCGGAAAACAATATTAAACACAATCTGATTTAATCGAAGGATCATACACGCTTGGTCCACCATATCCTTACAGTATATTGAGAACTCTATGAGTTAATCCCAATCGAAATTACGAAGTGATTGTCAACAAAGGCGGGGCAACACATTACTTAATTAGTTTACAAATGCTTCAAAATAAAATTTAAGGGATAACAACCACTATCGTTCATCATTGATTTTGAAAAAATAGAATTATCGCAGTGGGCGCTATCCGGATTAAAATTTAATTAAAATATTATCATAAATGTTTGAAAAGCCATTGTTGGTTTATATTATGAAAAATTGATAAGAGTCAAATGGAAAAAATTTTGAGTTGATAGTTCAAATGGTTTTGACAATTTGGAACAATTACTAAGAATGTTGCGGGACGCTAATCTGATGACGCGCAGTTTATATAATTTCTCGTAACTTCACAAATTTCTTCGCTCGAAAAAGTTTTCATGGAAACCTGCCAACGTTCAGGTACCCTTACCATTAACAAACATGGAAAATAGCAATTTTGCGCATGGATGACCAAACCTTTTAATAATTTCACACAACAGCTCACTCGAAAGAAAATATGTGCATACTCTTATTAGAGCGCTCGTTGATATACATATATATATCGCAATAAAACGAAAAAATTTGAAATGTTCAGTTCTTGGTCTTTTTTAGAATTGTTCGACAAGGCGACGATTATTTACCTTTGCAGAAATACGACTAACAATTTTTATACCCTGAACCCATTAAAAATGGGTAAAAGGGGTATTATGTTTTTGTGCAAAATCCAAATGTATGTAACAGGCAGAAGGAGGCATCTCCGACCCCATAAAGTCTATATATTCTTGATCAGCATCAATAGCCGAGTCGATCTAGCCATGTCCGTCTGTCTGTCCGTCCGTCCGTCCGTCCGTCCGTCCGTATGTATGAACGCAAGGATCTCAGAACCTATAAGAGCTAGAGACTTGAAATTTTAGATGTAGATGCTCCTAGTTCCTACGCAGATCGAGTTTGTTTCCGATAATCGATAACTTGCCCCGTTTCCAAGTAATCGATAAAAATGTATATCGATATCCTGTTTTTTAAGCAATTTTGGTAAATAATAAGAGCTAGAGTTACCAAACTTGACATGTTGCTTCTAGGAAAGTATATATATATCGATTATCTTTCATTTTATACCTATCGCCACCTCCCCGCTACTCTCTATCTATAAGCGCGCGCTGCATTTGGTGTTGGAGTATGA
This sequence comes from Drosophila ezoana, assembly GCA_035045725.1. Lineage (NCBI taxonomy): Eukaryota > Metazoa > Arthropoda > Insecta > Diptera > Drosophilidae > Drosophila > Drosophila ezoana. The sequence goes on from JAWNOU010000162.1 coordinate 52,654, forward strand.
GGGTTCAGGGTATCCCCTGGTCGGGAGCTCCCGACTAGAACCTCTTACTTGTTTTTAATTTAATTTAATTTAAATATTTCATTTTAGTTTTCATTAAATAAAAAAAAAAAGATTCAGATGATTATGCCTGACTGGACGAAGAAATACATAATAGAGCATTTTAATGTGTATGCATTTTGCTACCGTAGCAGAAAAGAGTCTACAAAAAGTAGGTAGGCAGTAGGTAGCGTCAACCAGATGAAAAAAATATCTGTGGCTCGCGACAAACGTCGTCATCTAATTGTGCGCACATCTTCACAATACATATGTTTTTGTTTTTGAGTAGTTATGCAGGGATAATGAGATGCACACAGCATTGTGCACACAGCATTGAGTGAGAGAGAGAGGCACACTCTGCACATGTCTCTGGGCTGTTGGGAATTCAAAACTAGCATATATTGTGCGCTGAGCGAGATACGGCTTGGTAGCAGAAGGAAGCATCTCCGACCCCATAAAGTATATATATTCTTGATCAGCATCAAGAGCCGAGCCGATCTAGCCATGTCCGTCTGTCCGTCCGTCTGTCTGTCCGTATGTATGAACGCAAGGATCTCAGAACCTATAATAGCTAGAGACTTGAAATTTAAGCTGTAGGTCCTCCTACTGCCTGCGCAGAGTTTGTTTCCGATAATCGATAACTTACTCCGTTTCCAAGCAATCGAAAAAAAATCGATATCGTCATCCTGTTTTTTGAGCAAATTGGGTAAATAATAAGAGCTAGAGTCACCAAACATGATATGTTGCTTCTAGAATATTATATATATATCAAGTATCTTTCATTTTATACCTATCGCCACATCCCCACTACCACCGCAAAGCTATAAATCAAGTTAATAAAACCTATTCACAGATATATAGAGTGTTATGTTGATAGGATAGGATAGAGAGATAGTAATGGGAAATCACTGACCCGGTGGCGGAAAATGTATAGCCTGTCCGGCAAGCTATGCCCCTGCTCATAGCTGGGAATGGTCAGTGACTTCCCGAAGGTATCCTGAAAGCAACGATTTTATTAGGGGAAGAGAGAGTTCGGTAGAGAAAACGTGATGCAAATTATTGTAATTTTTACATAGCACGCGAAAAGAATTAGATAGGTTAGTAGATAGGAATAATGGGCAATAATTTCTAGTTGGTCTGGACAGAACAGAGAATTGAAGACGCCCTAACAGAAAAGGAGAATCTATATCGCCAACAATCAACTTATGTAGGAAGACAACACCGAGAATTGTCCTATGGTTGGTTAACGACGGAAGATTAAGAAGAAGCAGCCTGCTGGAGTAACATGCTAACCGAAGATTAGGGTCCCAATTTAAACCTCGTAAGGCAAAAGCAGAAATTGCTTCTGAACAGATTCAATACGATCCTGGCCATTGTTATACTGCGGAGACCAGATGCAAGAGCAGTATTCAAGGATAGGGCGAACAAGAGAGATGTACAGAAGTTTCGTTATAAAGGGATCGTTAAACTCTTTAGACCATCGTTTAATGAATCCAAGTACACCTTTTGCCTCATTAACGATGGTATCTATGTGAAGATTGAAACAGAGGTTAGAATCAAAAAGAATGCCTAGTTCCTTAACTGTTAGTATACGTTGCAATATTTTCTCAATAATACTTAATTGTTGGTGTAGCTGTTGAGTAAAGGCATAGCAAGTGTTGCGGTCTGTCGCGAGTTCGAGCCCTACCAGGGAAACTATTTTTTTTTTTTAATACGGTCAGTTGCGAGTTCGAACACTGCCAAGGGAACTTTTTTTTTTAATTTATCTTTATTACGTCAAACGAGCGCGTTGCGCGAACTGCATTTGGTGTATTCGTTGGTATTCGCTAGTCGGGAGCTCCCGTCTAGAACCTCTTACTTGTTCTATTTGAACCCTCTATATATTTTATGCTCTCACATAGTATATTTAGATCCAGAATATTTCACTTTTTGCATTGCCCATAGTGAAAGGCTAGGGAACAATGAAGATCAGTCGCCCACCATTACCTTCATTTTTATACCCTGAACCCATTAAAAATGGTTAAAAGGGGTATTATGTTTTTGTGCAAAATGCAAATGTATGTAACAGGCAGAAGGAAGCATCTCCGACCCCATAAAGTATATATATTCTTGATCAGCATCAATAGCCGAGTCGATCTAGCCATGTCCGTCTGTCTGTCCGTCCGTCCGTATGTATGAACGCAAGGATCTCAGAACCTATAAGAGCTAGAGACTTGAAATTTTAGATGTAGGTGCTCCTAGTGCCCGCGCAGATCGAGTTTGTTTCCGATAAACGATACCTTGCCCCGTTTCCAAGTAATCGATAAAAATGTATATCGAAATCCCGTTTTTTAAGGCAATTTTGGTAAATAACAAGAGCTAGATTTACCAAACTTGACATGTAGCTTCTAGAATAGTATATATATATATCGATTATCTTTCATTTTATACCTATCGCCAACTCCCCGCTACTCTCTATCTATAAGCACGCGCTGCATTTGGTGATGGAATAAGAGGGTTCAGGGTATCCCCTAGTCGGGAGCTCCCGACTAGAACCTCTTACTTGTTTTAGGTGATTCGTTGCTGGCAATGTACAATGTAAATACTCCATTTGAAACCGGAACAAATGACAAATATCCAAATATTTGGTCACAAGTTCGGGAACTAAAAACGATAATGTAAAAAATTCTTTATGGTAACTTATCCAATTTGCTATGTACAGAATTGACTTTGTTCAGAACAATTTAAATCAAACAAATTATTGGCCTCTTGCCTTCACATAATTTTGGTTCTTTTTTGCTGTTGACAGTGTTTTGCTTACTTTCATATTTTGTCGCTTGTGAAGCAAAGAGCATATGGAAGAACAGCCGACCAATTTGTAGACAAACACGCAAACACTTCGCTCATATCTTGCACACATCGCGGTTCCCATTGTCCCTCAAGCAAAGGCAATATCGATACACTAAAACAAGGGTATAAAGAACAACGCCAGACAACAAAATCTACTATGATTGGTTTTCAAAAAATAAAGAAGTGAAACGTAGTCTGAGCTTCGGCTTTATGTGGGCCGTGCTTTTTGTGTGGTTTTATACACACATACATCAAAGTATATATTTAAGTGTTGTTAATCAATGAAGTTGTTTTTGCTACCGAAGAATCTAATTTCTATGTTTTCTCGCGCTGACCATGGTGCATCCCAAATAAGTACTCACTTTTGTATTTTGTGTACTAAGGTTGGGTCGGTAGAGAATCATTGTCTTAAGTGCAGAAAGCATCTCCCACCCCATAAAGTATATATATTCTTGATCAGCATCATAAGGTGAGTCTATCTAGCCATGTCCGTCTGTCTGTCCGTCCTTCCGTCTATCCGTATGTATGAACGCATTGATCTCAGAACTTATAAGAGCTAAAGACTTGAAATTTTGATCGTCGGGCCCTTTTGGTGACCGCGCTTTACGAAGTCTGGTTTTTTTGAGCCAATTTGGTAAATAATCAGAGCTAGTGTCACTAAGCTTGACATGTAGCTTATCACCACCTCCCCGCTTCTAACTCATAGCTGTAAATCAAGTAAATAAACCAATTTATGCTGCCCATCAATTTAAGCCACGGTTTTCATGCAATTGACTTTTTGGAAACATACCAATATTCTATTTGGCTGGCCTCGTATTTTCGGCAAGTGCGAATTGCAAAAGTGTCTGTATATATGTACAGACACACATTCAGGCACGTCTTCATTGAATTCTATTAACAGCATTGCAATTGCGATTGTATTGTTTTCTGTTCTGCTATTTTGATCCATTTTTTTCTCATTAATACTCAATTATTGGTGCCGCTGTGGAGTAGAGGCGGCGGCAAGTGGTGTGTTTTGCTGCGAGTTCGAACCCTACCCAGGGAAATTTTTTTTTTTTTAAATTTATTTTCTATTGCTGTTGCATATGTACTTGCTGCATTTGGTGTTTGTAGAAGAGGGTTCAGGTATTCCCTAGTCAGGAGCTCCCGACTAGAGCCCCTTACTTGTTTGGCCATAGGCACGGGCATTTTTTTTATTTGCGTGTGAGAAATTTTTATTTAGGTAGTTTTCAAACTATCGTATTCTATTGAAAAATTATAGTGTTATATATAATATTATTTATAGAAAATCTGGTGGCTTTAAAATAAGTCTATTATATGCGCTTCGTGCTTATCGGTTCGCTTCGTGCTTATAATGCGACAACTGACTTCATGAACTTCTAAAGACTAAATGAAGTTACGGCGGCGAAGTGTGGCGAATTCGCTCCTAGTGCGAGTTACAAAGCTTTTTTGCGCTCTTGCTCCGCCCTAAACTAAACTTACACTAGACTTTAAGTTTTTAATACATTAAATTAAGCAATGTACGGATCTGCCCGAACTCTTTTCGTTGTTAATCGCCATCGTTCTCGGGGAAAATTATATGTCTATGTAAAAATTCTAAATGAAAATTTGTGTTGTTTTAATATGGCATCCCAATGAAACTTTTACGATGACAGCCCCAGCAACATGTACTCGACCATCGGCTACTACATAAACTTTATTATTAAATCAGTTCACACTTATATTACCCCAAATTATTTCGAAAACAACTTGTGCAATTGCACTACCAACATTAACACCAACTCCATCAACGGGAACAACATTATCGAGTAATTCCCCTTCAAAGCTTTGAAGGAGATCCTTTAGCTACTAAATGGAGCGTATTTTCACACATTTGGTTTAACAAATATGCGAGAACTATCGGCAACTCTGATCGCGCTGATTGAGAATGTTTTATCAACATATCTCTGCAAAAGTAAAGTTTGAATATTTTGAAATTTGTTGATGATGAGCTGAATATCTCAAAAAGTCATAATAAAGTCATATTATCATATCGATAAGTGATAAATTCTGTTTCAAATGGGCTCTCATGTCTGTCAATACATATATGCAGCTATACAGTTTCCTCTTTCTCTATCGGAGTTTTAGTATAAATGCGAATTTGAGGAGTAAATAAATGTGGTTATCGGTAACTATATCGTACTGCATGTTGAAAAGAGCATATACCTCCACTGATTTTGGAATCGCAAAGTATTGCACTTTTGTTTTATAAACCCTTTTGAAATAAGTGTATGTGCATGAATATACTTGAAATAACAGTAGCTTACATAAAAATAAGTCTAACTTTGTTTTTAATTTTTGGTTTAAATCAATAAAAAAACAAAATTAATAAACAAAATATACTCTTTATAAGTTTTATTAAATAATATATTATGAAAATATTATATTAAATAAAAAAAATGTGTGGGAAATAAGTATATGTGCATACTCTATTTTATTGTCTCCGAAGTGAAATGTCTGCTTTTTTTTCCCACTCTGATCTTTGATCTTTTCTTGTCTTTTGTCTTCTGGCAATTAGGTAATTACTGCGTTCTGTTACGGGCTTAAGTCCTTTAAAAGACTTCTCTTATTGTTTTTTTTATTTTTTATACCCTGAACCCATTGAAAATGGGTAAAAAGGGTATATTGTATTTGTGCAAAATGCAAATGTATGTAACAGGCAGAAGGAAGCATCTCCGACCCCATAAAGTATATATATTCTTGATCAGCATCAATAGCCGAGTCGATCTAGCCATGTCCGTCTGTGTGTCCGTCTGTCTGTCCGTCCGTCCGTCCGTATGTATGAACGGAAGGATCTCAGAACCTATAAGAGCTAGAGACTTGAAATATTTAGATGTAGGTGCAGATCGAGTTTGTTTCCGATAATCGATAACTTACTCCGTTTCAAAGTAATCGATAAAAATTGATATCGAAATCCTGTTGTTTAAGCAATTTTTGTAAATAATAAGAGCTAGAGTCATCAAACTTGACATGTAGCTTCTAGAATAGTATATATATTTGCATTTGGTGTTGGGAGAAGAGGGTTCAGGGTATCCTCTAGTCGGGAGCTCCCGACTAGAACCTCTTACTTGTTTATTTTATGTTATTATTGCTAAAGCAAAGCACAAACACAAACCAAGACCCCATTAGACTTAGGAACCTGAAGGCTGAAGGATTAGCTAGGTATTGCTCTCTGTTGAGGTCGACAAAAAAGTCAGCTGGTCAGTTGGTACAGCATCAGGTTGTTAACTACAGTTTTGGCGGTTGTGCAACGTCAAAAATTGGTTATCTTTGTTGACGTATACCTTACGGCTTATTATAAGGACCTTACTACCATCACTTTAAGATCTGGTTGTGCCCTTCGTCGCTCGAGTTGGCCGATCATCCTACCTACGACAATCACTCTGGGTTTTAGCGAGGAGGCTACTTGCAACTGGTAGAGGACATTGTGGTTGCGGGTCGACGTGACTGGTGACTTAAGAATTACGAAAGTTGTGCTTGCACTTCTAGATGTGTGCTCTGAGCCCCAGCGCCTCGAATCAGTGCATCAAGTATGGGAGTTGAGAAGTCTGAGTAATAAAAAGGGCTTAGGTTCAACTGGCTTCACCAGCCTTTCGAACAAGCCACACTGTTCAAGAAGACTATGGAACATAATGAGGAGAAGAAATTGGTTCGATATTAGATACATAAACAAAAAGTATGCTAACGAGAGATCCAGCTAATTGCCGCAGAGTCATGCAGGAAAGATTCCAACACGAAGTGCGCGATGTCGACAAGTCGACGACAGCAGACCAGTGAAAGATAGCATTCCTGTCGAAATTACGCCGAACACTATTACAGCCAGATTGTATTGCAATATAACCGAGACTCGCTGCTAGAAGCCGCTAAATGCATGATAGACAACTCTCAGTAGGAACTACACAGACTACAAGAAAGCTTACAAAACAAATCATCAGTCAACCCTACACGTGGATACACCGGAAGCGTTAAACAGCTTTACACAGCCACCGTGCCAACAAGTTAGGATTTATTAAAGCGAAATACGTACTTAGTACACAGCCATCGTAGAAAATATTGCACAAGACACACATAGCAAATTTCCGGTTTTCATCGGCGGCGTCTTTAATGCGTGGGCTACAGAATCGGACAGAAAATGAACATCACCGAGAGGAATTATTTTGCTGGATACGCTCGCATGTTATAATGCCTGTCTGTTGAACAGTGGCTGCAAAGCTGGCGGGGATAAGAAAGACTTTCAAGGTCATGTGACACACTTTGCTTATTGATAATTTACTTTACCCAACCTGGAAGTAGGGGCACACATTAAACAATCAAGCACGTTGGATTCAAGCTGAACGGTCTGCGTCTATAGGAATAAAATAAGGTGTTGACATCAGAAGCCGGCAGCTTTGTTGACGCGATATCAGAGACCAGCACCGATGCCTCAATAACCAAGGTCAGCAAGGGTGGAAACCCATGAGCAACGAAAAAATTTCTAAAGCGCGCAACAGCAAGACGTAGGAGCCGACGTTAAAGATCGTCAAAAGAAGCTATCAGGCGGAGCAAAACTCAGTTCTTATGGGAATTTTATTCCGCTGCCGATGTGGAGCCTTTTGGACTGGTATATAAGCTAGTTATGGAAAGACTACTAAGACGTACAATGCAAATGAGCGCGAATCAACTGTGAAGAAGAAATTTTTGTCAGGTGTGATAAACTAACCCGTGATATTATCAAATGCAATCTGTGTCACTTATCAATCTGCACATTAATATCGCTTTCCCATTTTTTTTATGAATGTCATAAGTAAATAGATTAGATCATTAATTGAAGAGCTAACTAGCAGCTGACTCGACAAATAGTAACCCTGACACATTACTGGATGTACCAGCCTGTTACACTATTAAGCACATCCACAGTGTAATTAGACTAATAAACCTCATAGTTTTACAACGTATGTATCACTACTACCTTATTTTTTTTACTGATCAGGTTCCACAATCTCGACAATGTTATTAGTAGTTAATGCCTGTAAAAGAATTCAGCTATTAAATATATTGTTAAACAGCCCTGTCAGATTGACAGCCTACATGGATCGACTCAAAACTGCTTTATTAATGTATTCTATATTATTTAAAATGTATTTTTAGCAATTTATATATATAAAAAGGATATCCTGCGCAGATAATGTATGTTAATCCGATGGAAAAAAGAAGGCCTTATTCGTACTATACGAGTGTTAGAGGTGAGATTCTTTTGAAATATTCAAACTTTTTCTGCTATTTTGAAAGTGTGATCTGATGCCTTCTAAGATTAAATGAAAAAAAAAAAAAAATTAAAAAACGTACGAGAAACAATAACAAAAATACTGATCCAAAAATGTAGAAAAGTTCGGTATAAACGTCTGGAAAATTTTGAATCACTGTTGTATGTTATGGCGTATAAAGCTTGCTAACAGTGTGCAGTGACAATTTTTTCCTCGATTTGTGTTGTAGGGGTCCAAATCTGAAGTGGATTCTCCGTCAGAACTACGACTTCAATTATCGTACCCTTGGGCCCCTTTGTGCTGATATAGGCGGTACAAGACCCTTCTACACAAATGAGGGTGACAGAAAGCCCGGGGCCGTTGCCAAGGCTACAATGATGCGACTCGTCTGACTTCGCGGATCAATTACCGCTCTACTCGAAGGAAACCCGCTTCGCATAAGCCACCCAAGTGAGGGGCGCTGCGAGGGTTGAAGCGGGGCGCTGTGAGGGTTGCAGCGCCTGTACAAATTTTGATGGCTGTAAGCTGAATTGATACACGTTTTCGCGGGCTTAACGCAATCAGACGATTAGTCTTTGGAAGCTCGAACGAACGTTTTGCCGTTGTCGTAGTACATTTGATGGCGACATCCTCGCCGAGAAACAAGCCGAGCGAAGGCGACGAGGAACTTTTTGGTCATAAGTGGTAATGATGCATGCTCGAGCTGTGTAGTTTTGGATGTCGAACCTCCCAGTAAAATCAACACCTGCATGAGTGAACTGACGAGAGAACTTTGCTCGTTCGCCGGGTAAGTCACCCATGAGTTGGCTTATAGTGGCATTGACTACATTCCTAATCCACCGGATTAGGCATATCATTATCTGGTGTCCACCATGGAGGGAGATGCGATACGTAAAGCGAAGGAGAAGACGTGTGATAGTGCTTTCATAGGGATGAAGACTCCGAAGCTCTCACATGCTTTCTTGATTTTGATCAATAAACGGATATACATTAATGATTGCTCTTGAACTTGGTATAAGTGACTTGTCGAGCAAACACTGATACCCCTTGGGGTAATCAATGCGTTGAGTATGTACAGCAAGCCGCCATTGCGCTTCGGATACCTCAGTGCTGTTGATGTCCTTCGGCAATTGAATATCAGGTTTTTGATTTTGGATTTTGAAGGCAACTTTGCTAAACTCTATGGACTGACTCGATAAGGGCTGGTCTTTGCGATTGTGGCAGATCCATTCTGGTCCATTAGGAAACAACTCTGCTAGCCAGATCAGCAGGGTTGCATTCAGAGCAAACGTGAGCCCATTTTCTGTAGTTGGTGGATTGAGTAATATTGATATGATATTGGTGGCTTGTAGACTAAAACTTTGATAGAGCGCTGTGGACAGTTTCGTAAGCAGGATTGATCCACACAACTCAAAGCGACAAAGTGAGATGGCCTTCACATCAGCGACCGTGGTTTTCGCTGTCAACAGGTTGACTGAACCTTCCTTAACTTTGAACTCATCTGGGGATGCGTGTCTTAGTGAGATTTGCATAGCTCGCGAGAATTCTTGCCACCTTTGGAGGAGTTGGCTTGACAATGATGCATTCCAACCCAGACCATGAAGCCAGATCCATTGCATAAAGATCTTAACTCACCTCACGTTTCGTATATTGATTCACTTCCATGTCGGAGTGGGTGAAATTCATTAGTGGCTGCTTTCCAGCGTATGCGTAGAGTCTTCGCAAGGTTAGTGTTGGGCTAACAAGCTTTTTTATTAGCACTTAATAGCGAGGAGTTAACAATATGCGAAAATGCACAATTTTTAGCGAAGCAATCGATAAGAGATCCGAGATAGCTAGCATTAATGCGCTAGCCACTTAAGACAGAGTGCAAAAAGTTAAAGAGCGCGATAACAGAAACTACGATGAGCGCAAAGCGGTAAGCGCTGGATAGTTATTTTATGACATGGGAGAAGCGCTAAGCAAAACAAAACAGTGACATTGCTTGCCTCGCAATACAAGTTGTAACTGAAATGTTATGCAAACATAATACTAATTCAATTTTTAGCTGCTGAACCCAACAACAGGATCGTTAAGGGTAAGCAGACACAGTTTATTAGTTGCTCGCTTTATAATTCCATTATCTGACTTGAGAACTGCAACGCGTTTGATGTCATCAGTTCCTTTGACCAACTCAACCACTCTAGCTAGTGGCCATTTCAAAGGAGGTAAGTTCTCGTCTTTGACAAGAGCGATGTCGTTACGAGCCACACCAGGCTTGGGAGTCCGCCATTTGGAACGCTGTTGCAAAAGATTTAAATATTCTGCGCCGTAATGACTGCCGTTATGTGGCACACAAGGGTACGAAGCTCTTCGAATCCCAGAACAGTTGATCCCACAACCCGATAGAAGTGATGTTTTGCAGCTATTACCGCCGCCTCCCAAAGGCAACCAAAGAGAGGGAAGCGGTGGAATTAAGCGCCAGTCAATTGTGTCCGCCAAACAAAACTGGAGCACCGCCTCTTGATGACAGCTACTGAGGAAGAGATTTTTTAGCTCCTACAGCTCGTTTTTGGCGCCGACAAAGTTGGTGGCATTGTCAGACCAAATCTGACGTGGCTTGCCACGAGTGCATATAAAGCGCTTTAGAACATTGAAAAATGCACACGAAGATAGGTCCTTGACCAACTCCAAATGAATGGCTTTCGTGGCGAAGCAAATAAATGCGCTGATGTAGCATTTTATAGGAGCTTTGTTTCGAGTGACAGGCTTGTAGAAGAATGGTCCGCAAAAGTCCACACCAGTTATATCAAACGCTCGAGTTTCAACAAATCGCTCCTTTGGAAGATTAGTCATTACATGCTCCATCAAGCGGGGCTTGTTCCGGAAACATCTGATGCATTTGTTTACTATGCTGGAAACTGTTTTGCGACCACCAATCGGCCAATATTGCAGACGAATTTCTCCCAACAAAGTTCGTGGTCCAGCATGGGGATTCCGCTCATGAAAGTGAGTGACAATGGCAATGGTAACTGGATGTTGTCTAGGTAGTAAAAGTAGTAGTAGTAAAAGTAAAAGGATGACGGGCCTCATAAGGAAGGGTTGACTTTTCGAGGCGCCCACCAACTCGAAGAATACCAAATTGATCCTGAAAGGGCAATAATGATGGGGGTTTGCTGGAACGAGCGACCACGCCCTTTGATTGCAGGTTCTTTATATCATCTCAAAGAGACCCCTTTTGAACGTTACGTAAAAGTTTGAACGATCCAAAACGTATGTCGGAGATCAAAAGTCCGGCGCGCCGAATACGATGGATAAACTTGTACACATAGGCAAAAACTCGTTGAATAGCAAAAAAGGAATTCACATATTTGCACCTTAATATGGATTCATCTGCAGGATCTGTGATGAGCAACACTCTTTTGCGTAACTCCAGTATTGGTTTTTTAAGAAGACAAGTCGCAGGCCAGCACCTTTGCGGACCAGTCAAAAATTCAGGACCACATGACCAAAGTTTTGACTGTATAAGCTCGTCGGGAGTGGCCCCTCTGGAGAGAATGTCAGCTGGAGTACTGGCTTGGAACATAATGCCACTAGAAGCCCACTGTGAGCTCCGGGATGGTGGCGATCCGATTTGCAACGAATACGTTGAACTTTGACGATTCATCTCGGATCCATGATTGACATATTGATGAATCTGACCAACAATGGAATGTACCGGTAAATAATTTCATTTCAGCTACTTCCTGCATCAATTGGGCTAACAAAAGTGCGCCACAAAGCTCGAGTTTTGGTACCGTAAGAGTTTTAAGTATAGCCTCTCGTGATTTAGAGCAAAATAGGCGTGAACTCTAATGATGTCCCTTTGAAACCACATTAATGCAAGCTCCGTACGCGATAATGCTGGCGTTACAGAAACCGTGAACCTCTACAGTGCACATTGTATTGCAAACCAACCGGGGGAAGGCTGATAATTGGACATTGCTGAAAGTTTGGCAAAACTCCTGCCAGGCAGTATTTAAAGAAGTTGGAAGACTTTCATCCCAATCCAAGTTTTCCTTCCAAAGAAGCTGCATAAAGATTTTGGCCCTAACGTTTTTACGATCCAATTAATCCTAGTGGATCGTAAAAACGAGCTATAGTGGACAGAACAGATCTCTTGCAAGGCTTAAGTGTCTGATTGGCAGGCGTGAGAGAAAACATTAATTTATCAGTTGAAGGATCCCACGCAAGGCCCAAAGTTTTGGTAATATCGCTAAATTTCAAAAACGAGTCCTTATCCTTGTCAGGAACGCCTTTTAGCACTGCAAAGTGACTCGAGCACCATTTTCTGAGTTCAAAGCAACCTTTAGAGAGGATGCCCTTTGTTTGATTTAATACGTCGATCGCCTCTTGGACCGAGGCACCGCCAGGTATAAGGTCATCTACATAGAAATCTCGTCTAAGAGTTTTGGCACCAATTGGAAATTGGGCCCAGCCATCAACACTTCATTCAGCAAACATCCAGGGCTGGTGACAGCTGAACCATCAAACACGACACGAAGTTTTGGTGCTCGTGCTTTGTTCCTTCAGCACGCAATGATGAGGGAGAAAATATTTGCATAAACTTAACGACACTGGAGGGACAAGAGTCATATGTCCGAGCTCCATATACTCCTGAATGAACGCGTAATACTGGGATTTAAGGTTGGGATGACGATGCAACTTTCTCTCAAGCGATATAAATCTGCGAAATGCCTGTTGATAAAATTCACCTAATTGATCCAGAGTGAGTTTGAGAGGGAGTCGCAGGAAATATGCGCCTGTTGGCGACCTTTGGAGTCAAGCTCTTCCTTTTTTGCTTTAGCAACACTCTCTGGAAAACTTTCTTCTTCCCAAAATCGTTGAATTAACTTATCGGTTCGGCCATCAGACTCAGGTCGGGCATCAGACGATACGCGATTTGCCAAAAGAGAGGTTCCGCCGCCACCTGCAACTATCCATCCAAGCGTGTCTTCTGCAGAAGAGGCAATCCCGGTAGCATTTGCTTTATTTGCCCGACACACATAAGCTCGTAGAAAAGACCAGCTCCGATTAATAAGTCAACTCGCTGCGGCTTGTAAAAGCAAGGATCAGCGAGGCGAATATTTCTCAGCACATTCCAATTAGTTGTATTAATGGCGATGCTTGGCTGGCGATCTGCAATAGTGGCTGTGATGATTGCAGAGTACTCTAACGTTTGAGATTGTAGATTGACGGTCACAGTGCATCCATCAGTAGCGAAAGGAGCTTTTCCCAGGCCAGCAACTGCCGCTGAAGATGAACTTTTCTTTAACTGAAGCTGTTAATCGGGATCGAATTAAATGCAGTTGTGACCCACCATCCGATATAGCACGACACGGAACTAGAGTCCCAGACCGATTTTTAACTGGTACAATAGTAGTATGGAATTAAATTTGAAAAGGCAGGATCCTCTTCCCACTTCGCCTGCGTAGCAGGATCCAGTTTTTGCAGTAGCACCTGAACAAGGATGTAACCAGCAATTTGCTCCTTGCTACCCAAACTGGTGAGAGCACGAATATGGCCATTAAACTTATCCGACAGTTCACGCAGCATGACAGCGGAGCCATTCTCTACCTTCTTGAGCCCCATCAGTTCAACGATGTGTGCCTGAAATACTAATCGACGGTTATCAAATCGTTTTTGTAATAAATTTAATGCTATGGAATAATTAGCCTCTGATATTTCATATGACCGAATGGTATCCAGCGCAGAGTCCCTTAAGCAGAGCCGCAAATGCTTCATTTTTTCAATGTTTGTGAGTTCGGGTTGATTTTCGATTAAAGTTGTGAACATTGAAAATAAATCTGACCACTCCGTATAACCTCCAGAAAACGTTGGCTATTTGATTGGCGGTAAGGTCGGTAACGCTCTGGATCTAGTCATTGACGGAGCAGCAATAGGCAATTTACAAATGTGGACCTGGACGGCAATGGTCTACTGCGCTTAGACATTTCAAACCTCACGGAAGTCTCCAAAGTTACTGAAAGCTCATCAAAAGCCTCACTCAACGTTTGGTTGAGGCTAGATTCAAGCGCCTGCAACCGCTCATACGAGGACGCCACCTAGCGCTTTAAAAATGACACCCTGCTTGTAGGCTGGGCCAGCAATTCAGCACTAGAACTTTCCATGGCAACCAAAGCAAACAAAAAAAGGGACAAAAACCGAATTAAAACGGCACACGAAAGTTCGTTGACCGTTGACTTATTGTCAGCACTGAACTCTTAAGCGCATGAAACAGCTAGTCGAATAAAAGCATAAGCAGAATGCAGATAGCGAGAGCCAACGCGTCTGTGTGTATGTGTATATATGCTTATGTACACAGACTCCGCTTTACTGCAATTTACCGCACGACACTTGCTTGTACATATGTATGTATGTATATACGAGCGGTTTTTAATTGCTGCCGAAACTAGTAACAACCAGCTCAATTTTAATTTATATAATTTTATGCAACAATATAATGTTAAATACGAAGAAATTCACCAAAATGTTGGGCTAACAAGCTTTTTTATTAGCACTTAATAGCGAGGAGTTAGCAATATGCGAAAATGTACAATTTTTAGCAAAGCGATCGATAAGAGATCCGAGATAGCTAGCATTAATGCGCTAGCCGCTTAAGACAGAGTGCAAAAGGTTAAAGAGCGCGATAGCAGAAACTACGTTGAGCGCTAAGCGGTAAGCGCTGGATAGTTAACAGCAATTAATATTGAGCTATTTTATGACATGGGAGAAGCGCTAAACAAAACAAAACAGTGACATTGCTTGCCTCGCAATGCATGATGTAACTGAAATGTTATGCAAACATAATACTAATTCAATTTTTAGCTGCTGAACAGTTAGCTTCTTCAAATTCATAGAAATCGGCTCGTGTAGATATTCTTGGAAGTTCACAGCCTAGTCGCTCGCCAAAGAGTATTGTAGGCGAACTTCAGTGGACAGCTGCTGCATGACCCGAATCTCCACACAGGAATTAAATCGCAGTTGACAACGAAGGTGACAGTGTTGAGCACATAATCACAGAGCTCGACATCACTATTCCGGTCGAGGATTCTTTAAAATAAGGTGTGCTTTGAGTCAACAAGGATTTGCCGATTTGGTAATATTGCGGAAGAACGCGCTTCAAGATTTGGATAATTAAATTGGATAGAAGAACAGGTCCTGTGTGTATGACATCGTTCATACTTTTGCTATTTCAGGAAGTGCTGGATGCGTAAAACAAAGCGCGAAGCTTTGTGTAAGCACTGTCTAGTTTACATACAGCGTGATAAGGGAGATAAAAGTTATTGAAATCGGTTCTAGGAGGGATTTGTTTCATATGATCCTTATCACAGAGTCCTACTGCTCTTTTAGTGAAAGGTTTCTCATTAAACGATTTTCGTTTCTTAGAAACTGAGCAAGTGCAATGGACCTTGAATGTGCCAAGTTGATGTGATCTAGATTTTAGAAGGGTAACGTAACTATATATCTGCCTGTCTCATCCCTTTTGGTGGTGCGAGTAAATTTATTTTCACCAAGGAAGTCAAACTCTTTGCCAGTTATTCTGGCAGATCTTCCACCTCCCAAAACTTTGTATGAAGATCATTCAATAGTGGTTGCGGGCTGACCGAAATCATTATGGATTAGGCCAGTAGGGATCCAACCGAAGATGGTCTCCATTTCCAGAAGCAGGTCGTATATGTTGGATTGTGTACCCCTGGGGAGGATTGACGGAATAATGTCTCCTCCTAACAACACGTCAATCTGCGAGCACGAGTGGAATGGGGGTCTGCCAATAAGATGTTTGGTAGGACCCTTTAAATACTGTGTGGAATCGGATGGAAAGGCAAATTGCCTACCAGATTGGACAAGGCAGAGGTTTTTATTTGCATTCTCAGTTTTGTTGGGGAGAATTGGATGAGATAGCTTGGCTTAAACCGGTCACTTCGGTTCGGGCTGGTTGGATGTGAAGCTTGATGCAATTCAACAGTCAAAGATGAACGTCGCGAATCGATAAGTGTAATAATGGCAATGCCTAGGAGCACACCTTGTCTGTTTTCAACAAAATAGCCCATTGCCATGGGAAGTTTCAGATGCAGTAGGGCTGTGGCGACCCTTACACGTGAAACAATTATATTGACTCGTGCAATCTTTTAAATGATTCTCTTCCACAAAATAGTTCAGGCAGAGTTTTTGGTGTTTGAAGTAGGTGGGCCTATCACCAGCAAACACCTGCGGAAAACGGATGGTTCTCCTTTGATCAACGTATTAAATTGGTTAAATTGGTATTTAATTGGTTAAATTGGTTTATTATCAAAAGCAATAATGCTGCAAATTCCAATTTGCGATAAGTGCAATTATTTGTCAGAAGTACTTTTTTATACTCTGAACCTATTAAGAATGGGTAAAAAGGCTTTAATGTATTTGTACAAGCAGTCAGAAGAAAACATTTCCGACAGCATAAAGTATATATATTCTTGATCATCATCAATGGCCGAGTCGATCTACCCAAGTCCGTCTGTCTGTACGTCCGCCCGTCGTCCGTCCGTATGTATAAACGCATAGACCTCAGTCCTGAGACCTATATGGGCTAGAGACTAGATATTTTGAACGGAGGTCCTACTAATGCCCGTGAAGTAAAAGTGTGTTTCCGATAATCGAAAACTTGCACCATTTCCAGACCCATTGAAAAGAATCGATATCGATAATCTGTTTTTAAGGTAATACTTGTAAGTTATAAGAGCTAGAGTCACTACATATAGTCACATGACATAAAGTTTAGAATAGTATATATATATGTCAAGCATCGTTAATTTTATAGACTTTGCCACCCCCACCACCACCCCGTAGCAGGAAATCTAATGAATAAACCAATTTGAACTACCCACCTATTTGGACCACCATTTTAATGAAATTGGAGAATATCGGAATATTCTATAGTACAATAAGATCTACTATCAAGATCAAGCACAACTGTTGAAAAATCGGTTTAGTAACAAAAAAGTGTTTGCGGCATCTGGCACAAATTGGAGGAATTTCTCAATACATGTATAAGCACACATTCACGGGCGTCTATTAAATTTTGTAAATGCGATTGTATTGTTTTCTGTGCAGTGTTTATGTGTTGCAATTCTAAGGCGTTTTTGTTTCGTATGATGTTGAGTAGGGGTCTTTGGAAATTGTGCGGCTTGTTAAGGGTAAGACACCTATAAAAGGATATATATTTTTTTTTAAATTTTTAAAATAAGCAAACGAGTTCATAGTGCGATCTGCATTTGGTGTTGGTAGAAGGTGGTTCAGGATATCCCCTATTTGGAACTCCCGACTAGAGCTTCTTGGTTTTTTTTTATTCTTATAATTTTAATTCATTTTTTCTTATAGTACTTAAGCAAATTAGCTTGTAGCACGAGCTGTATTTGATGTTGGTAGAAGAGGCTTCAGAGTGTCCCTTAGTCAGAGTATCCCCCTCCTGCTTAAAGACACTTGTTTGTTTCTTTTTGTGTTCTTTGGGAACCTGATTCGGATTATGTTCGGATCGCATGTGCATATACGTTAATATATCTATGTGTGTATGTTAGTTTGTGGACCTGAGCGAACTGTAAGAACTTATGTGTGCATGAACAAAATAAAAATTGCTTATGTAACAAAATATATACATATCTCTATGTATAAAACTGTTTGTCTTGACTGACTGACTGATTGGTGATCAGCGCACAGCCCAAACCGTATGAGCTAGGAAGCTGAAATTTTCACTGTAGTAACCTTATGTGATGAAGGTACACCTTAGGACGGGGTTTCGGGGAATTCCACCCGCAAGTGTGGAAAATCGCGAAAAACGTTTGTATGAAACTTTTTGTTTACCACCCGATCGGACTCAAACTCGTTTTTAAAGATCCTTGTACAAATTCATTTGATAGGGGCTTCACACTTTTCGATAAATTTTTCTTGCTCGGTGGAAATGGGGGTCAATGATTTGGTGAGTGACGTTTCGAGCTTAAATTCATTTTCCAAGATCTATATGAAAAATCATTTGATACAAAGGCGATTCTAAGATTTTTTGCCGCTCCTGCGCATTATTATTGGCGCAGTCTGCGGGGTTTTTGTTGTTTGTTTTTTAATTATTTTTCGAAGCATTGCAGTTGTATCAATTAATTGTTTGAAACATTATATGTTTCTTAAGTCTTGTGTGGATATATATTTATTTGCAGATCAGGTTTTTGCGGCAGCTGGCGCAAATTGCAAGAATTTCTATAAACATTAACATAACACGTAAGAGGTTCTAGTCGGAAGCTCCCGACTAGAGGATACCCTGAACCCTCTTACTCCAACACTAAATGCAGATCGCGCTACGCGCTCGTTTGTAGTAATAAATATAAATTAAGCCAAAAAAAAATGTTCCCCTGGCAGGTGCGAGCCTCGCAACTAACCGCACTACTTGCCGCCATCTCTACTCAACAGCCACACCGGCCAAAAAAAATACCTCAAAAGCCACACCAATCGTTAAGTCATAATGAGATAAAAACGAATTAAAAAAGCAGCACAGAAAACAATACAATCGCAATTGCAATGCTGTTGATATATCTATAGAATTCGAAGCAGACGCGGATGAATGTGTGTGTGTACATGTATACAGAATTTTTTTAATTTACACTAGTTGCCACACATGTTTCTTAACCGATCTTAATGAAATTTTCTACAGTATATCTTATTGTACCATAAAATATTTGTGCATTCTCAAAAAGTAAATTGGTTTAAAATTGTACCTTTAATTCGTGGGCAATACAAGTTGGGTTATCAACTTGATTTTAAGCTATGAGGTAGTAGCCGGGAGCTAAAATTTCTAAATTTCTAAATGTATCTAGCTCTTATAGGTTCTAAGATCCTTGCGTTCACGGACGGACGGACAGACAGACGGACAAGGCTAAATCGCTTCGACTGTTGATGCTGATCGAGAATATATATACTTTATGGGATACTACCTTCTGCCTGTTACATCCATATGCACTAATACGTTATACCCTTTTTACCCATTGTCAATGGGTATAAAAACACACGTGCATACACACAAATAGAATTGGAATTGCGGTGTATCGTATGATGTGCTCAGTGTATGTGCTCATAATTTAGTTCACTTTTTATACCCTGAACCCATTAAAAATGGGTAAAAGGGGTATTATGTTTTTGTGCAAAATGCAAATGTATGTAACAGGCAGAAGGAAGCATCTCCGACCCCATAAAGTATATATATTCTTGATCAGCATTAATAGCCGAGTCGATCTAGCCATGTCCGTCTGTCTGTCCGTCCGTCCGTCCGTCCGTATGTATGAACGCAAGGATCTCAGAACCTATAAGAGCTACAGACTGAAATTTTAGATCTATAGTGCTTCTAGTTCCTACGCAGATCGAGTTTGTTTCCGATAATCGATAACTTGCCCCGTTTCCAAGTAATCGATAAAAATGTTAATCGAAATCCCGTTTTTTAAGCAATTTTGGTAAATAATAAGAGCTAGATTCACCAAACTTGACATGTAGCTTCAAGAATAGTATATGTATATCGAGTATCTTTCATTTTATACATATCGCCAACTTCCCGCTACTCTCTATCTATAAGCGCGCGCTGCATTTGGTGATGGAATAAGAGGGTTCAGGGTATCCCCTAGTCGGGAGCTCCCGACTAGAATCTCTTACTTGTTTTTTCATTGGAACTTGATTGTTTGTATAGTTGAGAATAATGAGGTGGTACCAAGGTTGAATGGAGTCTGATACAGGGAAATATCAAATATTTAATAAAATGCTCAAGCAAAAAAGCGCGTACAAACTATTTTTGGTGCTGGTAGAAGATGGTTCACGGTCTTTCATAGTCGATCATTTCCGACTAAACCACTCTTACTTGTTAATATTAAGATAACTTGGTCTTACCCGGCATTAATTCGATCCACTATGATCCTTTTATAGATGCAAAATCTTTTCAACATCGGACCACTATATAATAATAAATAAAGCAACGATCTGTGAATAAAAATATGTTTTATCTTCGGCAACCCGAAAATAATTTTTATATTCTTATGTTATGTGTATTTATGTTCTCAAATAATTTAATTACAGATAAAATTCCAGCTCGGTTGGTTTTATATTTTCTTTCCTGGTCTGGTTTTCTGGTGTCATTCATGATGCGAAATGATATGAATTTTGCTTTGGTTGCCATGATATCAAATGGCAATGAAACACTGATTGAAAATCAAAATGTGTCTAATACATTATATATGGTAATAGCTTCATAAATTGTTACACATTCGAAACATTGAACTTTATCTTACGTTTTAGGGCAGTGGCTCTGAAGACCATTCATCAATAGTGAAATCTGTGATAATAAGTTCATTCTATTGGTGTTACGTGCTATCTCAAGTAGTTGGCGGAGTTTCTACTCAAGCATTTGGAACTAAGTGTGTATTCGGGTGGTCACAGTTGGCAACTGCATTATGCAGCCTACTTATGCCATTAGCTGCAGAATTTCATTATGCTGTCGTAATTTTTTTACGATCAATTCAGGGATTTGCTTCTGGCTTAACTTGGCCTGCAATGTACGCGATGGTGGGCTATTGGATACCCACGACGGAACGTTCACGGTTTATGTCAAGCTTTCAAGGATTTAGTATTGGGATTGGCTTAACGTATCCACTGTGTGGGTTTATTATTACAAATTTTGGTTGGCCACTGGTTTTTTATACAACTGGTGCATTAGGAATTGGATGGTGCATTTTATGGTACATGTTAGCTTTTAACACACCACAGGAACATCCCAGAATAACCAAAGAAGAACTGAATTACATTGAGCTTAATATTGGTGAAGATGTACGAAACGCATACACAGTGAAAGTTCCTTGGGGGAAAATATTTAGATCCTTGCCAGTTTGGGCAATTGCAGTTACAACATTCGGCAGAATATTTATACATTATGTTTTTATTGTTAATGGACCGACTTTTATGAACCATATTCTTAAGTTTGAGTTTGGAACAAATGGAATTCTTTCGGGAATGCCGTTTCTTTGCTCTTATATTTCGTCGGTATTTTTTTGTTATATTGCAGATAAACTGTTATATCATAAAATTTTGGTTCTTACAACAGTGCGAAAATTATTTACTGCCCTATCGCAAGTTGTTCCAGGATTGCTTATTTTGTGTATAGGTTATATAGATAACATTCCTTTCCTCTTGACTACCTGGTTCATAGCAGTTATTTTTATTACGGCATCCTACGCGGGAGCAATGGCCAATATTATCGACATCGCGCCAAACTATGGACACTCAGGAGCAGTTTTAGCCTTCTGCCAAACGATTCATATGTCGGCGTCATTCCTATCACCATTGACCGTTGGATTTTTAGTAACTAAAGAGGTAAAGTATAATCTGCCCTATTAGAATTCAATATATATGTCATGAAAATGTTTATTTACTTTTATAATAGTCTGCAGACTTTTCATTAAGACTCTTGATTATAATTATAGATTATAAACTGTATAGATTATAAACAGTTTAAAAAAGATAACATTCCAGTTGTCTGAACTTTTTATTCAGATTTTAAACTTAACCAAGTACATTTTAAACTTAACCAAGTTTCTTATTTGTAGTTAGCTTGCATCGGCGTTTTTATACCCTGAACCCATTAAAAATGGGTAAAAGGGGTATTATGTTTTTGTGCAAAATGCAAATGTATGTAACAGGCAGAAGGAAGCATCTCCGCCCCATAAAGTATATATATTCTTGATCAGCATCAATATCCGAGTCGATCTAGCCATGTCCGTCTGTCTGTCCGTCCGTCCGTCCGTATGTATGAACGCAAGGATCTCAGAACCTATAAGAGCTAGAGACTTGAAATTTTAGATGTAGGTGCTCCTAGTGCCCGCGCAGATCGAGTTTGTTTCCGATAAACGATAACTTGCCCCATTTCCAAGTAATCGATAAAAATGTATATCGATCTCTACTGGCATGTACGATCTCTACCATGCTCTCTTAAATGTAAATATCATCGTATTAACATCGGTCAACAATATATATCGTGTACCCCTGAGTTCAAAGTTTTCCTAACATGACTGCATAATCTTAAATGATATGTCTTAAAAGGGCATTTTTATTTCTTTCATCCAAAAAGAACCGTTTTTACTTGTTGCGTATTGCTTTCCTGGTAGGTCTGACTTTTATTTTTAAAGAGGTTATCCCTTCAAAATAATTGCAAAAATGCGAACAGAGTTGATAGCTGTTTGCATCTCTGAGCATATGCTAAAACTTCCTGTGATTTTTTGAGTTCAAAAAGCAACTAGACTTCTTTTTGTATTGCAGTCATTTTCGCTTGAAATGAAATGCAGTCGTCGGAGTCTGAAGGAGATCTTAGTCTGAAGCTAGGGGATAAGGGTTAATAATCGCTTCGTGTCGTTCGTAGTTAGCATTTTGCATAGCTTAGTTACACAGGATTTTTTCTCTAAAGCCTGTGACTATATTAAGACCCCGCTAAGTAGGATCAACCAGATGATTGTATAGCCATTGAACAATGTATGGTGCCTGTAGAAAGCGACTGTCGTTTTCCTAATACAACCTTTTGTATCCAGGTTCTAGCCGTGTTTCCTAGATGGCAGATTAAGTAACTTTGCTGACCTTCTAAAGGAGAGAGCTACTCCAATAAGCATTAGAGAGGTAAGGGGCACCCCTTATCATTTTTCTTACCGAAAAGGACCAATTCGGCTTGCGCTTGATTGACTGCCAGTCCAACGCGAGCCTCGGATATTGCGTGGAACTGGTGCGCCGTTTTTATGACGCACGGCAACAAAGGCGTGCACCATGAAAAGTGCGTCACAAGCTGAGCCAGCGTTCATTCGGATACGGGTACACCTCTTGTTTACGACGTAACAAGACCCTGGCCTGAGTTTCAGCTTTATCTAGATAACATGAAACAGGAGTACCACTAGTCGGAGAATAAAAAATGGCGGAAGCTCCGCTTTCCTACCGGAATCCACGATGCGCTTCTATGAAACATTGACCGTAGCCATGCAAAAGACTTGGATCGGCTGGGACGAGCTGTTTTCGGCGAGCTGCTGCCGACTACCTACCACGTCATTAGCTCGGGTACCTTGCCATAAGCGCTCAAAATATCCAATCCTCTAGGCGCACATTGCCAACAGAGGACCACTGGCACCGTGCTGAACGTGACAAGGGGGGCGTCTGCGACTCAGACGCGCTCTCCAAGAAAGAATGACAAGCCCTCGCGCCAAAACACGATGGGCGACTTGAGTAGGCCCCAAGCGCCGGCTACTCTTGCGGAAAACAGGCGAATCTTCAGGGGCTAAGGTTGGTCATTAACCAAAACTGCCCCGGCGTGCACCTGTACGCATTGCCTGTACTTTCGGAAGAGTACCCAGCGCTTGCAACGACTCTTACACGACCGATGCACCGTTTGAGAAAAAGGCAAAGCAGGCCCATTGCCGCTGCGTCAATGTCTAGCGATTCACAGAAGCACCTAGCCGTGATTAAGCTACCGCTCAAAAAACCCAGTCCCGAACCACCTTCTCCTTCTGAAGGATTTAAAGTTGCCTAAGCCACGTAGTTTGAGGATTCGCCGTCGGTGTGTGTGGTTGGCTGACGCCGTTTAGCCCACTAGTCTACAAAACATCCAGGCCACCCGGAGTGATTATCCACATTGCTGTACTCCACCTACTACAAAAATTTAGTTTCGCGACTAGTGACTATTAGGTTTCAGAGTATTCCCTAATCGGGAGCTCCCGACTAGAGCCTCTTACTTGTTTTATCATCAAAAATTAAATGTTGGTACGGCTATCGAGTTAAAATGGTGGTTAGAAGTGCAGTCGGATACGGGTTCGATCCCATTTAGGGAAACTATTTTTATACCCTGAACCCATTACAAATGGGTAAAAGGGGTATTATGTTTTTGTGCAAAATCCAAATGTATGTAACAGGCAGAAGGAAGCATCTCCGACCCCATAAAGTATATATATTCTTGATCAGCATTAATAGCCGAGTCGATCTAGCCATGTCCGTCTGTCTTCCGTCCGTCCGTCCGTCCGTCCGTCCGTCCGTCCGTCCGTCCGTATGTATGAACGCAAGGATCTCAGAACCTATAAGAGCTAGAGACTTGAAATTTTAGATGTAGATGCTCCTAGTTCCTACGCAGATCGAGTTTGTTTCCGATAATCGATAACTTGCCCCGTTTCCAAGTAATCGATAAAAATGTATATCGATATCCTGTTTTTTAAGCAATTTTGGTAAATAATAAGAGCTAGAGTTACCAAACTTGACATGTTGCTTCTAGGAAAGTATATATATATCGATTATCTTTCATTTTATACCTATCGCCACCTCCCCGCTACTCTCTATCTATAAGCGCGCGCTGCATTTGGTGTTGGAATATGAGGGTTCAGGGTATCCCCTAGTCGGGAGCTCCCGACTAGAACCTCTTACTTGTTTAAGTATATTTTTATTACTGATAAAGCAGTATTATTATTATTATCATACATGTTATTCTTAGTAATATTATTATTTTCCCCATAGTAGTTGTGTTACTTGTTTAAGCGTGAAATAGTAGAAACATCGCGTCTAGCAAAAGGCACAGAAGGTCTACCAGGTTTTTATGTATTATATTTATTACAGTATTGTACAGCATTTGTATATAATCTGGAACTCCAATGACTCACTTCTAATTCTATCTTATTACTTCTTATGAAAAATAACCTAATTATCTGAATAAAACCTTGTGATTACCTTTAAAATCAAGCCAATTAGTGTGCATGAACTCGCTCCTTTTTTTATGGAAACATAATCATAATCATTCATCAACTTGTATAGCTATCATCAAAGAAATGCAATCGGCAGAAAAGTAGGTTATTGTATGGAAAAAGTTTTGTTTATCAAGATATCTTGATCAAAATCGGCATTTGCTAGTTTCACAATGCTCCTCATATATATATATAAATATATTAATATCGGCCTTTGTCATATAGCTGCCATAGGAACGAACGGTTAAAAATTAAGAACTTGTATGAATGCAATTTTTTTCTAGATATCTTGACCAACCTCAGCGCTTATACGTTTTTTTCTGCTGCCTATTTATATGCAAAAACCTTTCAATTTAGGGCCACTTATCATATAGCTGCCAAAGGAACGATCGGTCGAAAAGTAGGTTTTTGTAAGGAAAACTTTTTTTTTCTTGATATCTTGATTAAACTTTATAAGATTCTGTTTGCTTCCTACATATATATGCATAATCCTGTCTACATCGGATCACTTTATCATATAGCTGCGATCGGCCGAAAAGCAGGGTTTTGTATGGTTAAATATTCTGTTTTCCAACATATTTAAATAAAACTCAGGATTTAAGATCGTCACTCTTCAGAAATAAATGCAATAGGAACATGTCTACAAGGGTATTAAATCTTTGGTGTGCCGATTATATCCTTCTCGTTGGGTATGTAATTTGGATTAATTCCACAAGTGAACAAATTTTGTAACTCTAGTAGTTTGGATGTCCAAAATATGTAAAATCTGTGTAGGGATAGGCAGCCCATTCCAATCATTTTAACACAACCACAAATTTGGTAATGTATAAACACATTTGTAAGTGTGCGTGCCTGCTCGCCGAAAATAGTGTTCAGGCAAATTTTTCCACGTTCAGGTACCAACAAGAAGCATGTATAATGAACAATTTGTACATTGATTGACAAACCGTTTACTAAGTGCTTACTCGAAAGGGAAGGGATTTGATCTCAGTGCTCTCATTCTATCTTATCACCGATATAAAGTTTTGTATGTTGTCAGGGCGCACAATTTGAACATTTTTAATGTTCCTGTTTTGTTTAGACTTCTTCTAATAACGAAATTGGTTTCTTTAGAAATCAACAAAAATAACACCTTAAAATTATAATTTTTTAATTCTTTTCATTAAGCTTTTATTAAATTAAAATTGGTTATATTTTCTCATGATGCCTGACTGTGTAGTGCCGCAGGCACTAAAGGCAGCGTCCACCCATCCACACAATACATAAAAATTTCTGTAGATCTCATGGATGTTTTCCAAAGCACTCTCAGCAATCGGGCATAACAAAATGAACTTTCTCAGTGGGTTCTGACGCAACAGAAAATTGGTTCACCACTTTTTGGTCGGTTTGAAAACTCTATTTATTGAATTCTTAGATGCATCGCCAAGTGTGTGGTAATAAATTAAAGCCGCTCATCTTTTTATTGTAATAGTACAACTCTCCCGAATTTAATGGATAAACTGTCAACATGTATGAAATTCAATTTATATAGAAACTATAATTTACTTGATCTGTTTCTTTTTTTAGGATTCCATTGATCAGTGGCGAACAGTTTTTGAAGTATCGGGAATTATTGCTGTGGTGACTTATTTGTTTTATCAGTGGTTCGGTACTGCAGATATACAATCGTGGAATATCCAAAGGCCACTCAGTAATCAGCTTCAAGAGGCAGAAAAAATGTTTTCCAAGGAGAATGGAGGAACACAGTTAATTACCAAGGCAAAATGAAAATTAATAATAATATGTTACCATTATAGTTAAATGTTCAGCCCTTATGTATAAAGTCTTTTTAGCATTAAGCTTCACTATAACTTGTACTTTTAATTTAGATTATGATTATAAAAAAATGGTTATTGTTTAAATGCGCAGTTCTTGCAAAGTTTCTTAAATGGGGCTATACCACGAATCTTTATGACGCTGTTATAAATTTAATATTATAATATTCTAATCTCTATATATAAAACTGTTTGTCCTGAATGACTGATGATCGACGTATAGACCAAGCCGTAAGAGCTAGGATGCTGAGTAACCTTTTGTGTTGAAGGTGCACGTTAAGACGGGGTTTCGGGAAATTCCACCCGGAAGTGTGGTAAAATCGCGTAAAACGTTAGTATGAAACTTTTTGTTTACCATCCGATCGGCCTCTAACTCGTTTTCAAAGAACTTTGTCAAGATTCATCTGATGGGTGTTTAGCATTTTTTGGAAAGTCCATCGCTCCTTTGTGGAAATGGGGGTCAAAGATGTGACGTTTCGGGATCAAATTCCTTTTTAAGGATCTATATGAAAAATCATTTAAGACGTGTTTCATACTTTTCGCAGAATCCAAGCTTCCTCGGTAAAAATGCGTTCAACGACTTATTTGGCGAAGTTTCAAATTTGGTTCGATTTGCATCAAAATAATTTTCAAAGTTCTATGTGTTTTAGCGATTTGGGAAATTCCAAATTTATTAGCGAAGAGCGGTTGTATGAAGTTTTTTGCTTACCATCCGATGTTCATAATTTAGCGAGAGTTCCTTTGCTACGCTCTTGGATGTCAAATACGCTTAATAAACGAAAGTTTATTAGACTTACATGGGCGGAAACAGTTGATTTCAACCCTAGGTACTATATTCGATGCACTTATATAGAAGTGGAGATGAAGATGATAAGATTTGTATTTTCTACGGGCGTGTACTTAGTGGAAAAGTAAAATTTTTAGCACAAAATGTTTCACGGGCAAGGCCGGCCACATTACCCGCTAATATAATTACCATTACCCGCTAGTATAATCAGATTAGATGCATCGCGACGTTTTTGGGTGCTACTTGATGCATTCAGCTTATGAGATACGTTAATAGTGTTGAGGGTTAATTTTTGCCACACCATAAAGGAAAATTTTCCTAGTTGTTATAGCCAACCGCATCGATGCAAAAAAATGTTTTTTAAATGTTTGGTATACTTCCAGGATGATAAGCAAAA
Organism: Drosophila ezoana; assembly: GCA_035045725.1. NCBI lineage: Eukaryota > Metazoa > Arthropoda > Insecta > Diptera > Drosophilidae > Drosophila > Drosophila ezoana. The sequence goes on from JAWNOU010000162.1 coordinate 80,577, forward strand.
AACATGGCTGAGTAGTATTATAAAAGTGTCTAATGTCATCTGCACGTAAGTACAGCGGTAAATTGTATACATTTATATGGATTATGTTTATTCGATTCGTACTCTTCGATTTCAAAATGAAAATTTGCGGTTGAAAATTTTGTCTGTGAACAATTGTTATCAATATTTATATGTATAATAAATATGTGTGCAGATCTGGCACATACAATTATGTTTTTATTGTTTTGAATGTATAAATATTTGTCCAGAGACCACAGTTGGATATGTTAGTGGGAGCTTGCTCATTTCACGATTTTTGATTGCAAAAGTCGCTGAAGATAACTACTGAAAGCGCTCGGATAGGATACGAGTCTTGCGACTACCATGAGTACCTCAAGCAGGCTCAAAACGTACTATAGGAAAACACGTAAGTGCCTGCTTACTATCACAAGCGGTTTATTTATAATTGCACTAGATAACAAGATTTAATTTTTATTTTATTCGTTACCAAACCTACTTTTTTAGATACATGGAGCCCAAGATTTTAAGGAAAATCATATTTCTAAGACGAGACTTTTTAAATTTTTATACCCTGAACCCATTGAAAATGGGTAAAAAGGGTATATTGTATTTGTGCAAAATGCAAATGTATGTAACAGGCAGAAGAAAGCATCTCCGACCCCATAAAGAATATATATTCTTGATCAGCATCAATAGCCGAGTCGATCTAGCCATGTCCGTCTGTCTGTCCGTCCGTCCGTCCATGTGTATGAACGCAAGGATCTTAGAAACTATAAGAGCTAGAGTCGGGAGCTCCCGACTAGAACCTCTTACTTGTTTAAATTTGGTGTGCTTAAAGCTTTTTTTAAGAGGCGCCCAAAGCTAATAAATACATCTACCAATCATTTATAAACATTTAATTATTTGTATTATTAGATTTGAAATTTTGAATTAAGCAAATTGTGATTTTGATGATGATGATTTATGTTTTTTTTTTATATAATGTCATTGAGATTCCAAGAAAATAAATATATATATATATATATATATATATATATATATATATATATATATATATATATTTATATATATATATATATATATATGTATATATTTTGCTTTCCTTATATAAATAAAAAAGGTTTAAGATTTAATCATTGAAATTGGTGGAAGGACTCGGATCTAACAATATATAAAGCTAGATACGATTTTGACGATATATGTAGATTTCTTTGCGGAATGCTATAAGAAGCTATACGAAGCCACCCCAAATTAAATATTCTATAATAATTGATAAGAAAATCATAATAATATAAAAGGATTTTTGATGTTTTCATTCTGACCTACAAACCAACAGTTGAACGTTCGGCTCCTTGCCTAACTAATTCCTTTTTATATATACTAACAAAATAATTGAACTATAAGACTAACGGCTTCTTGCTTTACTTGCTCATAATACTTCTAATGCTTATATACTAAAAGAACAATAAAACTATTAGACTAATGGCTCCTTGCCGTGACTCTAGCTCGTTTAAACTATAAACTTAACCGCTCCTTGCCATGGATCAAGACTGCGGATTTCCCTCAACCTATCTGCACCCAGGGACTCCAGAAAAGACTTGGACCTAAGGTTCGTAAACTGTGCCCCGTTGTCCCATACAAACTTCCTGGACACCCCGAACCTACTCAAAATCCTCTCCCGAATCGCCGTCTGCATTTACGCCGCCGTAGCCCTCCTGAGCGGGACCAGTTCTACCCACTTCGATAAGGCAACATAAAACACCAGTAATATTGTGTTGCCATTTCTCGACTGTGGAAGGGGTCCGAAGAAATCCGCGCAGAGTACTGCCATTGGCTCTGCTACCTGTCTCGACAGCATGCGACCAGCCAGTTTGAGTTGTTCGCTCTTGAACTTCCGATAAACTTCGCAGCACTTCACGTACTTTGCGGCGTTGCGGAAAATACTCGGCCAGTATGGGCCAACCTTGATACTGTTTTCCTTACGCCTACTTAGATGCCCGCCCGTGGTAGCGTCATGACATTCCCGCAATACCTTCTGCCGTTGACCACTGGTCACACATATCTTCCAGGGAATGCAGTACTCTTCGACCGTCCGGTGGCCCAAATCCCTTTATAGTTACCCATTCTTATCTTTGTAGTCCGGGAACTTGGCTGGCTCTTCGGCGATCCTAGCACGCATGCTCGCGACCCATTTGCGGGGGGGACTCGGTCACCAATGCCTGCTGACAGGTCTCTAGAAGATGCCTTGTTATTGCAAGTGCAAGATAGTGAAGATCAAACTGAAAAAGTTGCAGTTCCAGTTCCCATACCACGATTCTTCCGTTCTCTCGATCGAGTTGAGCCACTTGAGCGCCAGATGATCCTTTATCACGTCGAACCGGTACCCCTATAGGTAGCAACCTTCGGATCGACCATACGATTGCCAGACACTCTTTCTTGGGGGCGGATTAGTTCACTTCAGCTTTCAGGAACTTCCGACTCGCGTATACTATCACCCGCTCCTATACCTCTATCGTCTGCGTCAGCACTGCGCCGAGGCGGTAGCCTGCAAGACGAATTTGGCGGAAAAGTCCGGACAAGCCAACACGAGGGAAATCGTCAAGCTATCCTTCAATTGACGCAATGCCTCCTCCTGTTCTTCATTCCATGCCAACTTTCGCCTCTTCTGTGAGCGGCAGAGCCTGAGTCGCTAAGTTGGGAACAAAGCGCCTGTACCAATAAAGCCATCCCGAGACACTTCCGCAACTCCTTATAATTAGTTGGGGCCCAGATAGAATGACCTCTCCCTGAAGAAGCTTCATTTCTTCTTATTTAGCCTTAGATTGGCCACCCTCAGCTGGCGGAACACCTCCCTCCAGATAGGCGAACGCATAAGGCTCCATCTCCGGCCTTATTACCGTGTCCAATGCTCGCTGGAAGGTCGCACACGCTGATTGCAGTCCAAAAGGCATCACCCGCCATTGGAATATACCTCTTCCTGGGACTGTGAATGCTGTGTACTCCCTGCTGTTGGCTGGCATCAGTCGCCAAAACTTGTGCTTCAAATCTTAGATACAAATGAATCTGACCTGACGCAACCGCTCAAGGATGTGAGCTATCCGGGGGACAGGATAGGCATCCGGAATTGAATGCGTGTTGAGTTGCCGGTAGTCGATGCACATGCGCCACTCGACAGTCTTCTTCTTGACTATGATAATCTAGATGCTGTGTGGAGTACGCAACGGAGTACAATGGCACCTTCCTGAATCAGTTCATCTACCTGTTCGTCGATCACCCTCTGCATGGCCGGATTCTTCGGATAATACCTTTGCTTCAATGGCTTGTCATCCTTCAGCCGGATCTTATGCTCCGCGATGTGCGAGACCCCCTGCAGACCCTCGAAGAGTGCCAGTTATAACACCAGGAAACTCATGAAGCTGCGAGTGGCTCCGGTGTTGATTGTTGCAGGCATCGCATACCCAAAAGAACACGACGTATGGCGGGGCGGAGACCCTTCTATCCACAACGGTCGCTCCGGACCCGCTGGAAGTAGACCGGAATAGATTAAGGTGTCCCCCCGTGGGCTGTACAGTCCTCTCCCATTCTGCGCTACTCGGACTCTCCCGAGTGTTCCGCCTCTGTCTCATGACCATCTGATTGAGTCAGATCATCATAGCTCATACTCCACTTCCGAAGCGTTTGCAAGTGGCCTAACCTCTAACTGAGTATATGGCCTGGGAATATAAGGAACACTACTCGGTTCAGCAGGGGTCCGCCCTATCTCTGCGTCGATCGCTGTTGCTCGGCGGGCTTCATTTCTTCTGACGTCATGATAATAATTATTATCATCGCCAGTATTCCGGGTTGTAGACATATTGAAAAAAAAATTGTTTTCCATTACTTTAAATATATCGCTATATATAAAACTGTTTGCCCTGAATGAATGACTGACTGTCTGACTGATTGGTAATCAACGCAGAGCCCAAACTGTAAGAGCTAGGAAGCTGAAAATTTCACTGTAGTTACCTTATGTGATGAAGGTGCGCGTTAAGAAGGGGATTCGGGAAATTCCACCCGCAAGTATAGAAAAATCGAGAAAAACTTTTTTTCGAAACTTTTTTGTTTACCATCCAATTGGCCTCAAACTCAATTTCAAAGTTCTTTGTTCAAATTCATTTGAGGGGTGTTTCACACTTTTCCAAAAATGTATTCCTCCTTGGTTGAAATGGGTTTCAAAGATTTGGTGGATGACGTTTCGCGCTCAAATACATTTTCATTTTCTATATGAAAAATCATTTAAGACGTGTTTCACATTTTTCGCAGAATCAAAGCATCCTCAGTAGAAATGCGATTCAAAGATTTTTTCGGCGAAGTTTTATGTGGTGTCCAATTTGCTTCAAACTTGTTTCAAAGCTCTACATAGAACTTAACGAATTCATGTTTCAGCGATTTGGGAAATTCCACACACAACAATGGTTAATTAGCGAAAAACGTTGGTATGAAACTTTTCTGTAAACCATCGGATCGGCCTCAAACTCATTTCAAAGATCTTTGCTCAAATTCATTTGAGGGGTGGCTTGCACTTTTTGGAAAATCCATCCCTTTTGAGTGGAAACGGGGGTCAAAGATTTGGTGGGTGACGTTTCGCGCTTAAATTCATTTCCAAGAGTCAAAGCATCCTCGGTTAAAAGTGCAACTCAAAGATTTTTTTTGTGACGTTTTATTTTTTTCCGATGTGCTTCAAAATTATTGTCAAAGCTCTACATAAAAACTTAATTTAATCGATTTGGGAAATTCCGCCCGCAGCATTGGGAAAAGGGCGGAAAACGTTTGTATGAAAGTTGTTTGTTTACCGTCCGATCAGTTTAAAATCATTTTTAAAGCTTTTTGAGAACATTTATTTTATACGTGCCACGGGCAAGGCCGGGCTATACCCGCTAGTTTACTTATAATTTCCTTTTGTTCTTTATTTTATACTTGTTTATTCACTTATCTTTTGTTTCTTATTGTTTTATTCTTCACTTCGGTTTCCATGCTTCCACTCAAACCAAAAGAGACCGTCGACTCCGGCGCGCGTCTGTGCGCGTCTGTGTGTATGCAAGCGTGGTCTCGAAGTAGCGCGCGCGCTGTACTTTTCGACTGACCGTTATATATCTTTTCGTCCGCTTTGTGCTTTCAATTCCGCACTAATTTTCAACGCCTTACTTTTACGGGAGTTCACTTTGTCCACTAACACAGGGTATGTCCGACTGTCTAATACTCTAGATATCTATTTAACTCATCTATTATACTTTCTTTTCTCCTTATCTACTGTTAGGGTACATACACTCTAGGTTACACTCTGTGTTACTTTATACATCTCACTTTCTTTTTGAAAATACTTATGTGGGCGTTCTTGCGGGGCTTTAATCCGCAAACATGCCGCGCCCATAAACGCCTCTTAGTCCTGTTCGGGCGCCACTTGTAAAGGAGCTACTGGCTGGGGTACAATCTCAATGTCACCAGGGTCAGTAAATTACGCGACATTTGTTTGTTGCTAGGTAAAGGGCTTAAAGGGAAGGAAGAGTGCTTCAAACGGCCAACCTTGTACTTTTTTAACAGGGTGTAGCGAGGTGTACGCCCACCAGCCGCTCGAAGCTCAGTGGCCATCCTCGTCGTCGCTACCCTGACTCTTCATCTCGCTTAAACTATAAACTTAACGGCTCCTTGCCGTGAATCAGGACTGTGGGGTGGCTCACACAACCTCCATGTGAAAAAACGTAAACGTGTAGAGCAATGTATGTTTTAAATAGCTTAAGTAATTGTCTAATTAAATTTACTTTATCTTAATGTTAGTTGTTTCTGTTTTTGCGATAGTGTGGTGAAAACTTATAATGAATAAAAATCCCGGACCTCGAGCCAGCCAAACAAATATTCATAAAATGGAAATGTGGCCAAGAACAGCATAAGATCTTCGAAAATGATTTTTAAAGCGGATGGTGCGTAAAAAACTTTCATACAAACGTTTTTCACTAATTCACCTCTATTGTTTGTGGAAATTAAGTTCTTATGTAGAGCTTTGAAATAAAGTTTGAAGCAAATCGGACAAAACTTCAGACTTAGCCCAAAAATCCTTGAATCGCGTTTACCGCCGAGAAAGCTTGGATTCTGCGAAAAGTGTGAAACAAATAATAATTCATATAGATCCTTGGATCCTTCACCCACTACATCTTGACCCCCATTTCCACCAAGCAGCGATGGATTTGCCAAAAAGTGAAAAACACCCCTCAAATAAATTTGAAGAGCGAAAATGAGTCTGAAGTCGATCGGATGGTAAACAAAAAAGTTTCAATCAATCGTGATTTTTCACACATGTGGGTGGAATTTTGATCACATAAGGCAACTACAGTGAAAATTACACCAATTTTATTTTCTTCCATTTTTGCTCTAAACATTTGCATTTTTTCATTTTTGCACACTTATTGTCCGTTAAGTCACTGACACGAAAGATTTAATTTTAAATATTGAAAAGGCGTTCGAATAATAAAGATTTCATATATGGAAAAATATCGGCAGAACGATGCAATCGTAGGCTATCGATTAAATTTGGAGCTCCATTTTTGTAAAGCTTGGCAGGTGCGTCAAAATCATTCACTTTTGAATGCATTCACTTCTGTTTAAAAGCACAAAACCAAATAAGGAATAATGTAGAATTGCATATTATTATATTATTAATTGTCTACATTTATTTGTTTGAATTTCAGCTTACAATATGTGGTTGAAAATTTAGGTTTTCAACATTCTTTAAATTACCTAATTCAGGGACAATGGACACGAAAACCGCATATACACGATTAGAGCCTATAGTTTCACCTAGCCAATTGTAAAAATTTGGCCAAAATCGTCGGTACCGTTTTTAAGGTATTTCGAAAAGCGTGCAGCAATCCATTGTAAGCCCGATATAAAATGACCGGAAAAATCAACCTTTTTCTTGATCCATAATATCTTATCTCAGAGACAATGGCATTCAATACACGCTATACCATTTTGTATATACATGTTTTAAAAAGCTTGAGGCATTAATTTTAAACAGTTCAGTACAGGTCGATACAGTTTTTGAGAAAATTATTTTATTAACCAAGCTCATATAATATAGTTCATTCATATGTTCTATCGAACTGCTAGTTCCTACGTGAACTAAAACATTGTTTAAATTCAGTGCTTAACAATTTTTAACAATATTGGGCGGGAACATAGCAATTCGAATTTAATTTACATATGTATATATAAACAAGTTGAAACAAAAACAATGTTGCAAGTTTAAAATATATATATATATATATATATATATGCAATACATACACACATATAAATATATACATACTATACATATATATATATATATATATATATATATATATATGTATATGTAATATAACACACTACTCCCAGATCGTTTATTTTTTTATAAGAATATATATTTAGGGCGACCTGGTCGCATGATTCTTTACTAAAACTCAATATAGCGCAGTCTTCCAGGCACTTGCCACCTTTATTGGAAGTTCTAATTAAAACAGTATTTCGATTATATTATGGCCTTTCCATTGTAGCAACTGCGACTAGTGGGTCCCGCCGAGTTGACGGTCCAGGTTCATCGCCAGGTGGAGAATTGCCATCATCTGCCTCAGGCTTTGATGTTGTACTCGATGCACCTCCCTGTTTAGCCATGTTTAGGTAATAAATATTTTCTTCCTCATTAAGTATCTTAAATGGTTGATCTTTGCCAACAATTGCAATAGTAATATTCTGTAAAAATAAGGTTATTTAAGAATGTGAAAGTAATCTTAGTTTAATATAAATATATTTTACCAATTGAGTTGAGCCCTCATCTTTGCTCAGTTCATCATTTGGTAATGAACTACGAATGGCATTAATGCCATGACAAATAATTTCGTCTTTGGAACAATTAACGAATTCTAAAAGATTGCGCTCCAAATAAGTGCGTGCACTTTGTGATCGAGACCCAATAGTCATAGCCACACAATTAAAAAAATTTGCTGAAGGTTCTACTTGATAAATATGCGGTCCCTTTTCATCATATCCGGCAATAAGTAAACCAACTCCATATGGTCGACGGTCGTAGCGCTGAGTTGTCGTTTGCATTTTGTTACCCAAATTGGTAATTAATCGAGAAACAGGATACGCCGATTCATAAGAATGTTTGTAGCTTAAGCACTCAGATCTGAGGTATTTGCTTAACACCCGCGCATCAGCTGTAATGCCCGCAATTGATATCCCTAAATGATCATCAATTGGAATTAATTTACGTTGAGACGCCGATAACTCAGATGGTGGCTTTGAAAGCGCTACAAGAACAGCATAGTCACGATTTTTTAAGCCGACAGTTGCAGTTCCGAGCTTAACGGCAGCTACGGCGTATTCGACCTGATGTAGGCGCCCTTGGGGACTCCAAACGGTAACATCACTATCATATTGATTCCGAAACTGAAATTAAAAACATGTTTTATAAAATTAAAATACAAATTGGAATTTATACCATGATGATTTAGCCCAATAATAAGACAATTCAATTCAGTATATTCAATGATGACAATCAAATTGTCTTAGTGATGGGTTCTTTGAATTTATAAATAAAATTATCGATAAGATCATAAACAAAAGGTTCTTTATCAAACTTGTCGTATACACTAGCATATATGTTGGAACGCAGAAACAGAACATCATAGTCTTTGCATGTATATCATTTTGACTACATACCAACTGTAAAAAGTCCCAGCTTGCGGCATACGATCCTTAGCTACGTGTGTAAGTGTATATGAAATTAAGAAGCTGACAATTAATTTTGAGTAGGAGTGAATATCTATTAAATCGATTTGAGCTCACTCGCAAGTCATTAGTGTTTATACACTGAATCCATTGAGAATAACTGCAAGTATTATTATGCCTGAGTGCATATATATGTAACTGGCCGAGGGAAACATCTCCGACCCCATCAGGTATAAAAATTCTTGAGCAGTAACAATATCCAAATCGATCTAGCCTGTTCATCCGTGAATGCGTCGATCTCAGAAGCTTTAAGAGATGAACACTAAAAATTTTGAACGTAGGTCGTACTAGTTCCTGCAACGTGCGAGTTTGTTTCCGATTATCGATACAAATCGATATCGAAATTTTTTTGTGAAAAACGGTCTTTGGTTTTATGAACTAGAATTTCCAAACTTGGCATCTAGATCTAAAATAGTATATATAAATGAAGTATGTTTTATTTTATAGCTATCGAATATCCCAGGCCCACCAAAGCCACGTAGCTACAAATCGAATTTGTTTAAGCATTAAGTTGTAAGTTAAGTCTTAGTATGCAGAAACAATGAGTTACACACTCAATTGTAAAAATAACTCTTACCCTTTACTTCGGAACCGCCGGTGCACCGTTAACGATTTTGCTGCCTCTTTAGGATGGGTACTGGTCACAAACCGTGGAAACAACAATTCGTACGACTAACGAATTAAACATAGGGATGTCATTGATGCGTACCGAGCGGTACGACGTTGCATGACGTTGACCTATCGATTTACCTGGTGCAAGAAGGTTGATGATTTCGTAAATTCAATTAACTTAGCGATTGTGCTAGAGCAAAGATGCTAGTGATTTATCTGATCCAAAAGGGTTAACTTCTTCACCAGCCCTTTTTACTTAACGATAATGCTGGTGCAAAGGTGCTAGCAGTAAAGCTGGTGCAAAGGTGTTGACTCTTTCGCTAGTGTAAATAATACTCATACTTTTCTAAAACAAATTAGAATTTCATTTAGAAAATTGCCTTCTTGGCAAGCTAATAACATTATTATTAAGAAGCTGCATTGATTTTGAGGCTGGTCTTCTGGAGATCGAGCAAAAGTTTAAGTTTTATTTCTAAGGTATTTTTCGGAATAAAACATACAAATGTAACTGGTAACTGATTAAAAAAACAATTACAATCATTATGAGTTTATTTAAAGTTTTCTAGTTGAGTAAAATTTTCACATGCAACTCATAACTTCACTTCACAAATGACACGTTTTAAAGTTGACTCGTGCCAGACAGAATTACAAGTTAAAGGAAACTACATAATTAACAAAAGACGGGCAGGTCGTTCATTGACTTTGTTGCCCATACAGTTCTTGACTGCAAAAGCTAGGGAGCTCCGGCTACTTTTATTTTCACTTTGATCGGCATGCATAGAATGACCATTCGCTAACATATTTCCAAATATTGAACAATTTAATAATGGCTTTTGAAAAGGGCGACTTTTTTTTAGCCTGGATACCTGTGAAATTAAACTAAAGTTTTCATTGCAATAAATAAATTTTCTAAAAAGGTTATAGAGGTTATAAATTATCGATAAGAAACAAACTCTTGGTATTTAAGGTTTTGACATGAAGCTATTAGAAGGGTATATACCGATCAAGAAACTTTATTACTATGGCGACCGACCCTTCCCCCCACTTCCGACACCACCCTTACGCGCAACCAAATAGTTAATTCTATTAGAACTACTCACTTATGTGAGCATACGAATAATCTACAGCAAAAAAGGAACTATTGCAAATGTCATTAAGATCAAGGTTGATAAAGAAAGCGTGTGGTTCTGTTAGCAAGCTACGTAACCAGCGCAGAACACAGAAAATGTTGTATACATGTTTTGCGAAACATTGTGTAGATTTAAATGCGCAATTTTTTTTTGGAATTGCAATTCAAATTTTCAGCAAGTTCAAAATTTCAGCCTCATTAAAGATCGGCCATACAGTGTTGAACTCTACAAAAAGTAGAATACCCGTTTTTGCTGAAACTACAATAACAGTGCAATATTAATATTAATAATATGTTCAAATGTTCATGCTTCGTGTAAAGTTTATACTAAATTCGTGTTTTAGAGCGTTTAGCGTTTATTTAAAAGCCATCAAAAAGTAGATCATAAGATGAATTTAGTCACTGTTACTTTTGAAAATGGAAAGGCAGTAACTAGTTACTTCTAAATACTTGATACTTGCAATGGTTTAAATAAATATCGATCATCACTATTATTATTACGAATCCTCTATTATTACTTAATCAAGTATAAATAATTGAACTTATAGTAAAAGTTGTTGATATTTAGAGGTAATTGGTAATGAATGAAAACCAAAAATATATGTTTATTTACTTAAACGTACATATTTGTACATATTCACAGTTAGTGTATCCATTTCTTAAGAGGCGGACATAGAAGTATACATACATCGTATGTCACCATCAAATCTTAACGCAATTATTTTTCATTGAACCCTTTAAGCATCGGTTAAAAGTGTATAATGGTATTGTGTAAACGTATGTGAGAGGCAGCGTAAAGCATCTGCGACCCCATCAATAGCCGAAGCGGTCTAGTCATGTTCGTCTGTCTGTCCGTACATATGCATGAACGCGTCGATCTTGGAACCTATAAAAGATATTGACTTTGAAATTTTGAACGTAAGTCCTTTTAGTGCCCGCGCAGTACGGACTTATTTCCGATTATCGATAACTTTCCCAAATTTCAGGCAATCGATACAAATCAATAACGAAAGCCGGTCTTGTAGAAAATCTCATTAATCAAAACGCTAATCACCAAATTAGATATATCTGTAGTTTCTATAATATATGTATATAATATAATATACAAATTAGGTATCTTACATATTATAAATATCAACACCCCCGCCTCTACCCATATCTATGAATCAAATAACCTACCTATTTGAGCCCGAATTTTATTACCGTTGTTCATTAGAGCATATTTTATTGCACAGTAAGATCTACGTCTAAAAATTTCAGAATACAGAAGTTATTCAAAATAAACATGTGGACACATTGGAAAGCCAATTTGCTGTAAACGCAAATCACAAGAACTTTACACATGTGTTTACATACATACATACACTCTCATTCATATACAAATAGAATTGCAATTCTGATTTTATTATATACCGTGCTGTGTGTGTGTGCTCCTATTTAGGTTCTGTTATTATACCCTTGTAGAGGGTATTATATTCTATATATAATTCTATAGCTGCCATAGGAACGATCAGTCGAAAGTGAGGTTGTTTTTCCCACCACTATATCATATACATAGCTGTCATAGGAGAGATTGATAGATACAGCAAAATATTGCAAGTATTTTCTATTCTAAGATATTTAAATCAAATGAAGCATTTACGAGCTTCACAAATCTCACATATCTGCAAAAATGGAAGTGTCTACCAGGGTACAAAATCTGCGCCTTGCTAAGATATCATTACTTTCTATTTTTCATTAAGATGTGTAGGGGTATGGTTGACTGGAGTTATGCGATCGACTCCGTTGACTGGAGTTATGAGATCGACTCCGGTACATGGACTTACTTCTTTTTTTTTTTCATGCTATAGCAAACTAGCGAACGAGCTGCATTTTGTGTTGGTAAAAGACTAAAACACTCTTACTGTTAAAATTTATTTGATAGGTGTTTCATACTTTTCGCAAAATCCATCCCTCAGTTCAAATGGGGCTTATCGATTTGGTGGGTAAACATTGTGTTTCAATTCCTTTGACAGAAATCAAATATTTTCATATATATATATATATATATATATATATATTATATATATATATATATATATTATATATATATATATATATATATTATATATATATATATATTATATATATATATATATATATTTGAAATATATTTTTGCTGAAGTTACATTATCGTCTGATCTGCTTCAATAAAATTGAAAAAACTAATTTTGTAGTTGACAGTTAACGATGACACATGCGGAAGGACAGACAGACAGACATAGCTAGGTCGACTCGGCTATTGATGGTGATCAATAATATATACTTTATGGGGTTGGAGATGCTTCCTTCTGCCTGTTAAATACATTATATAACATTCAGGGTAAAAAAATCACCCACAAACCATTTATAATGTGGTTTTTCAATATATGTAACCGAAGAAGTAGGCTAGGTTACTGATAAAACAAAAGTTCTTGAATTGGAGAAAGTTGAAGAATTGGTGATTGCCAAACAAAAAAATTTCCACTCATTGAAATATTAGGCTATCTAGACTCATTTATTGTGTGGTTTTAGATTCAACGAATGGCTTCTTAGTTAAAAATGATATTGTTGTGCTTGTGGCAGTCTCATCGACAGTGCTCAGTTTCCCACGCGACTCGTTCAAAATAGATGCCAGATTTGTGAAATTACATTAATTGTAATGAAATTTTGTTGTAATAAGTAAGATTGGCAAACTACTAAATAAAAAAGGTCAAAGCACATCGCACTCTCAGGCTAATCGTGAAATTTTTCGGGTTTGCGTCAAGCCGCCATTATTTTACAAGGAGCAGCCGGACTTATACTTCACACAGATGGAGCCACAGTTCGCAGTATTGGGTGTATCTATTGACAGCACAAAGTATCAACAAGTATGAAGCAAGCAAAGTAGCTCTCATCAAAAGATTCCGAAAAGCGCAATTCCGATAAGCGCAAATTCAGCAAGCTCCTACACCAAGTGCAATCGGGCGATTTCGTGACACGCATGAAATGCAGGCAAATGCAAACCCAAATTTCCGACGAAGCCAATAAGGTCTTTGATTGTATCGATTGTTGACGGCGACTCGGCTAGAATCTCTGCGAGCCGACGAAATACTGGCAGCCCAGCGCAAAAATTACTACAGTCAAAATGGATCGGCATTTTATCATCGCTGATGTTGCAAAACCAATTATAGGAGCTGGTTTCCTTCACGAATATGGGCTACTGGGGATAGCTTAACAAAGCTATAGATAAGGGGCACGACGTGCAGTATGGAATACTAATCATTACGTTTTCGTATTACTTTTACGCCAATATAGCGACTTGACCATACCATACAAGTACTCAGCATACGAAGTATAGACTTCAGTGCAGTATCTCATCTTCACAAAGGACCGGTCCTTGATATCAAAAGCGAGTCGGGTAACCCCTTAAAAATTAGCAATAGCTATGCGGATATTCTACTATATGCTTATAAAGGGCATTTTTTGTCCAAGCAACAGCCAAAGGATAAGCCCCTTACATATGTCAACTAAGAAACACATAAAAGCAGTTGCACTGTATTCACCGACCACAAGCCGCTCACCTTTGCTTTTCAGCAGAGTCCAGACAAAACCATACTAAAGCAAACACGACAGCGTATATACAACGCATGTTCAGCACATTCTTGCAAATTTTTGCCTGCAGCTAAAACAAGTCCAATGCGTCAATCGTAAGTATAAAACTTTTTCGCTTTATGTACTTCAAAAACAAAACGATGCAAAGCACCATCGACCAGCTTTGCTGAAGGCATTCGGCGTTCGTTCGTTTGGCTTTTGGAGAGCAAAGAGCCAGTCGCGCAAAGAAAATAGAGCACGTAAATTGATTTTACTCTTATTTTTGTTTAGTGTGTACTGGAGAGAAGTTCTTGTCAATAGCATGCAAGCAGCTACTATGTTTGTAATACTGAATTATGCATGCATTCATAAAAATATGAATATATGTGTTGTTATTCACTGCAATGGCACTGGCTCTGCCAAAGTAATAAATTTTGTAATTTTTCTAGCGCTAACCATGACCTTTCCCAAGTTTTTATTAACATGTGAATGTATTTGTCTTAAAATTAAATTATTATTATATCCCAACAGATTAACCAACCCAACCTTATGAATACATTAGAATAGTGACTAAAAATAATTATTTTAAAATATAGACATTCATTTATATTCAAATAAGGAGTTTTTATAGTTTGGTCGCTGCCAGACAAACAATAATATATTTATTTGAAGAAATTATATACGAATCGGTTTAAAAGATATAGATTTTCTACTAAACCAACAAACATATGCAAATACAAATTTGAGATCAGATACCTAACTAAATTAGTTTTTTCGGTAGCAAAAGCCACTGGAAGAAATAACAACCCTTTCAATTATGCTGTTATGTATGTATACTTACACACATACAAGCATAATTGCTCGCCTGGCCCTCAAAGAGCCGAAGCTGAGAGTACATTATTTTTCTAGGTTTTGCCCTCTTTCGTTCTTAATTTTCAAAAAAAATTAAGCTGCATATTATTATTTGTTGTATGGCGTTACTCATCTTAGTGTTTGTATGGTATTTGGTTCAACCATGTCCTACTGAAGCCTGCTAATACATCACACCAAAAAGGATATCTAAGCATGTAGTCACATTTTCCTACGAGATGACACAGGCCCGACTCGTCGCGGCCGTAAAGCACGCACACCATTTTCCAACTTATTCGCTGCATTGCAGGGGGAGTGGATGTGGCAATCCCAACGACTTTATTTAATATCTGAAAACCGACAATTTAGGGCTAAGACATGAGCAGGTGCGAAACTTGATCAAATAAAGCTTCCTCAATCGTCTCGTTCGAGATAGTCAGTCATTCGAGAAAGTTGCAATTTTGTTGACTCGTCACGAGTTCAATGTTAGGTATTTCGATAGTTAATTTTTTTAGCGAAACGTTGTTTTATTAAATTTAGTATTGTAATTTATGTGTTATGTAATTAATTTTCTTTTGTCATTTAAGATAAGATGACCTGGACGGAGCTGTTGTCTAGTCTTTCCACAAATCCATACTTTGGTGCGGGTTTCGGTTTATTTGGAGTTGGTGCCAGCGCAGCAATCCTTAGAAAAGGTCTACAAGGAGCCTCAATTTTATTTCGCCGTCATTTAATGATAACATTAGAAGTACCATGTAGAGATAAGTCGTATCAATGGCTTTTAAAATGGATAACCGTTAGGGGAGCTAAAAAAACACAGCATTTAAGTGTAGAAACATCTTTTTTACAAAACGACAACGGCCAGGTTAAAACAAGCTATGATTTTATTCCTAGTCTTGGAAAACACGTATTTCGGTACAAAAATAATTGGATTCAAGTTGAGAGGACAAGAGAACAGCAAACATTAGATATACAAATGGGTGTTCCTTGGGAATCCGTAACATTGACAGCGTTCGGTAACAATAAGCAAATATATTTTGATATTCTAGAAGAAGCGCGTGAACTAGCATTAGAGGCTACAGAAGGAAAAACACTCATGTATACAGCTATGGGTTCTGAATGGAGACCATTTGGGCATCCTCGAAGACGTAGACCTACGTCTTCAGTTGTGTTAGACCTTGGGATATCCGAAAAAATAATTGCTGATTGCAATGATTTCATTTCAAATTCATTGTGGTATACAAATCGTGGAATTCCTTACCGTAGGGGGTACTTGTTATATGGACCACCAGGATGTGGTAAATCAAGTTTTATTACTGCCCTGGCGGGAGAGTTAGAATATGGAATCTGTTTGCTTAATTTATCAGAAAGGGGGCTTACTGATGATAGATTAAATCATCTTTTAAATGTAGCTCCAGAGCAAACAATAATATTACTTGAAGATATTGATGCTGCCTTTGTCTCTCGAGAATCTACATTACAACAAAAATCTGCGTATGATGGTTTAAACAGGATAACATTTAGTGGATTGCTAAACTGCCTAGATGGCGTTGCGTCTACCGAAGCGCGCATCGTTTTTATGACGACTAATTATATAGATCGTTTAGATCCCGCATTAATTCGACCTGGTCGAATAGATTTAAAAGAATATATAGGATATTGCAGCCAATATCAACTTGAAGAAATGTTTAAAAACTTTTTTGGTGAAAATGAAACTTTAAAATCTGTAGAATTTGCTCAAAAACTTATCGCTTCATCTCGTGCAGTTAGTCCAGCTCAAGTACAAGGTTTTTTCATGAAACATAAATCTTCCTCTCCACAGCATGTAGTTAACTGTTGTCAGAGTATTTGGGAAAATTAGTATAAGTCTTAATTGTTTTAATATAATGTAGTAAAAATACAATTAAAAAAACATTTTTTTACCGAGTGGAAAACGTAGTTAAAAAAAAGACTGCATTTATAAGAATAATAAAAGTAAGAACCAATTTATATTCCGTGAAATATTTGAAAAATGTAAATGAACAAAATTCTGAATATATCTGAAAGACAAGGAGACTCATCTCTTAATATAGGGTAAATATGGTTGAGTCGACATAGTCATATCTGTGTATCTATTCGACAAAGTCGACCATGAGAACAGATATTTAGAATATTCTTTGGTTGTGCTGTTTTGATTTTGCGTGATTGGAACAATGACAAATTAAGGACACTTGAAGTGAACACATTCTTTAATTGGAGTAGCACCAAACGGCAATGGAAAACGTTTATGTACAGATTTAATTTTGTTTTCATTTTATAGGGACCAGACAAATAAGGCCATGTTACGAGTGTGTCCAACAAGAGACACAAACATTTTTTTTTGTCGTTTACGGATTGTCGAATTCTTTGGACCATATGATACTCAAAACGGTCCTGGCCTTGCTAATCATATAAATAAATATATAATGAAGAACGACACCTAAATCATCAACCGTTACTGATGTCACGCTCAAGCGGTCAAGCTTGAAAAATAAGTTAGAGGCCGTTATTCCCCTCAAAAAAAACGTTGACCCACATTTTTCATAAAAGTGGCCTGCATTTTGCAAAAACTGTAAGACACATCACAAATTAATTTTCTTAGAGATCATTGCTATTGAGCTTTCACCCGAAACTTCGCTTATTCGATTTTTGACCCGAATTTATCATACAATAAGGGTAGATTTTGCGAAAAGTGCGAAAATACAATCGCTTTCCACGAATTTTACACTGCTGTTGATGATGGAAATACCAAAATCGCTGAAACACTTATAAATTAAGTTTTTTAGTCAAAATATTTGTTGGATTCTGCAGGAGTTAACTTGGCTATAGTTTAAAAATAGTTGCTAAAAAACATTGGCAACTCAACATTTGGAGGCCCGGCAAGGTTTAACATAGATGTTAAAAATTTATTGTAACTTAAATTCCCAAATTTCGCATATGCAAAAATGCCGCTAGTCGACTTTCGCGCTCTCCCTTTTGTGTGGTTATTCGCCGGCTCAGCTTATAGACATACGCTTGTAC
>JAWNOU010000163.1:0-210000 GCA_035045725.1 Drosophila ezoana
ATACACAAAATTGAGTAATAAACAGACAGAGCTGAAGGCTTGCTCCGAGCTTTTTTTACCGTTTTGAAAATCCCGAGAGGTAGATCGGGTTGGTCCGCAAACGCAAAATCAAACCCAAAAATAAAGCTCATTTACTATAGGAAGCAACAACAAATCACTCGCAAAACAACAACAGTGCGCATGAAAACCCATTTTTTTTTTTTTCGTCGTCCGTCTTGATCAAAAGTTTCT
This sequence comes from Drosophila ezoana, assembly GCA_035045725.1. Taxonomy (NCBI): domain Eukaryota; kingdom Metazoa; phylum Arthropoda; class Insecta; order Diptera; family Drosophilidae; genus Drosophila; species Drosophila ezoana. Next base: position 232 of record JAWNOU010000163.1, read on the forward strand.
GCGCGATGATGAGGACATAGGAAGCTCAGTGCAAAGAAAAGGGACAAATAATGCCACTGTGTTCTTTGCGGGTTTCTCTGTCGTTCCTACAAGGCAGCGCGTAGAAACAACAACAGCACAATTTGGGTACTAATGTTGTTGTTGCAGAGCCGAGTCTCGGCGCAAGTAGGTAGAAAATTTGAATCCCAGCAAGCCATGGCATTCAAATCAAAGGGTTACGCGCACGGCGCGTTTACATAAGAAATTATGACGTCACATTTTATGGAATTCTATTTCTAGTCTTGAGTAATATATATTTCTACCTTTATTACGTACATTTAAATAATTTATTAATAGGGTCCTTTAGAGTAAATAATTGAATAAATACGAAATTATATTTTTCATAGACATTGGATAAAAATGTATTTATAAGAAGTTTTGTGCTATTTGGTTACATTGCTTATGAATAATTAAAATACCCTATTTTGAGAAAGGGTGCCTTGCTGGTCGAAAAATGAAAAATTATAAAAATCTGCCGAAGAAGACATGACTATGCGAATTATAGGCATAGCAGTGCTTAGAAACCACAACAATGAGTTAGAAGGGTGCAGCAGCTAAGATCATAGGCTGTAGCCTCAAACAAAAAAGGGATAGAATTTGTGGTGTGCTTTTTTCATTGTCGAGTCGTTTGTTTTGTTTATGGTTGTTGTTGGTTCTTATGGAAAATGTTTTGAAGTTGTCTTTGAAATTTGGGCATCGGCAGAAGTAGCTGCAGACAGCCGGGCGTTGTGTTTGCAATTTTTGTTTGCAACCGCGCTATCTCTCGTGAACTGTTTCGAAAAAGAGCTTTTGATCGAAAAGCCTCCTCTGTCTCTTTATTACTCAATGAGCTGAACTGAAGCTCTGAGCTTTTTTTACCGTTTTAAAAACCGCGAGACCTAGATCGGGTTGGTCCGCCAACGCAAAATCAAACCCAAAATAAAAGCTCATTTACCATAGGAAGCAACAACAAATCACTTGCAAAACAACAACAGTGCGCACGAAATCCCATTTTTTCTGCGCCCCCCGTTTTGATCGACAAGAGGTTTGTGAGCCAGGATGAGGACATACGAAGCTCAGTGCAAAGAAAAGGGACAAATAATGCCACTGTGTTCTTTGCGGGTTTCTCTGTCGTTCCTACAAGGCAGCGCGTAGAAACAACAACAGCACAATTTGGGTATTAATGTTGTTGTTGCAGAGCCGAGTCTCGGCGCAAATAGGTAGAAAATTTGAATGCCAGCAGGCCATGGCATTCAGATCAAAGGGTTACGCGCACGGCGCATTAACATAAGAAATTATGACGTCACATTTTATAGAATTCTATTTCTAGTCTTGAGTAATATATATTTCTACCTTTATTACGTACATTTAAATAATTTATGAATAGGGGCCTTTATAGTAAATAATTGATTGACATATGTATGTAATCATTTTAATTACGAAATGATCGCACGGAAAAAGCCTTAGGCTGTGACGTCACATACGCAACAGAATATTGCAATCTTCTTAAGTTTAAAGACTTCCCTTGGCTTGGCAGACACATACATACATATGTGCAGATTTGCACCAATATGTGTGCGATGAGACACACATACAACAACTATTAGCCGCGTCGCGGCATTGATACCCTTATTTATAGAAATGGTATATAATGTTTCAAGAAAAAAATTAAGCAGATTAGATGCCACGCCCTCATATATCGATTTTGCAATATACAAAGGCGTACCCCACGCAATGCTTAGAATATCCGATAGTTGGGACCTGGAGTCTGACCATCTTGCATTGGTCATTGACTTAGACTCCGAAGGAACTGAGATGACAACGAACTCGCGGCTCCTAACCAGAAATGCCAATATCGCAGCATTCAGAAACTCACTGAATAGGTCCATCCATCTCAATTTGGATATAAACACCGGGGACGACATAGATCATGCGGTAGATCTCTTTACTAGTAAGGTGTTGCAAGCAGCCGAAGAAGCAAACAATAACGGTAGCAACTCTGAATCACGTTTTAATCGACCAGTACGTCGCTCTTCCCCCGAAATAGCAAACCTTTTAGCCATCAAGAGATTATTAAGAAGGCGCTACCTTCGGACCCACCTTCCCGAAGACAAAATGCTTTGGCGAAGAGCTGCCAGCGAGCTGCGTGAAGCCTTACAACTTCTCCGCAACAAGCATTTTGATACATTGCTGGCGAACTTGGACTACACCGCTGACTCCCACTACTCGATATGGAAATTTACAAAAACTATCAAACGGCAACCACAGCAAGTAATTCCCCTGCTTAATAACTCTGGAGAATGGTGCAAATCATTTGAAGAACAGGCGACAACTTTTGCGGAGCACCTAGCCGAGCGATTTACGCCACTGGACACAGCCACAACAGCTGATAAAGAAAACACCGAGGCAATTCTTTCAACGCCGTTACTAACGTGTCTACCAATCAAAGCCATCCGTCTAGAAGAGGTCAGCAAAATAATCCGTAAGCTTAAAAACAAGAAAGCCCCAGGTCTTGATCTTATAAATAATACAGTACTGAAAGTCCTTCCAAAACGAGCAATTCTTATGCTCACGATAATATTTAATGCATGCTTAAGATTGCAACACTTCCCCACGCATTGGAAAGTCGCAAGAATAACAATGATACTGAAACCTGGAAAACCTGAAAGAAACACCGACTCATATCGACCTATAAGCCTTTTACCCTCCATCTCCAAAGTCTTCGAAAGACTTATTGCTCCGCGGCTACTGGATCACTTAAACCAACATAAAACGATTCCCGAACATCAATTTGGGTTCCGCGCTGGTCATAGCACAATAGAACAAGTGCATCGGGTAACTGATCACATTCTTCAAGCGTTTGATAAAGGCGAATATTGCAACGGAGTATTTCTGGATATACAACAGGCATTCGACCGTGTTTGGCATCCAGGATTACTAGCCAAAATTAAGCAAACCACCCCAGCTAATATGTTTAAACTACTAAAATCATTTATGGAAAATAGAAAGTTCCTGGTACAAGTCCAGGATAGTCAATCGCCAATCAACCCACTACTTGCTGGAGTCCCACAAGGCAGCGTTCTCGCTCCTATTCTATATACAATATTTTCAGCCGACATCCCACAAATTAATAATTCTGGCATGTTATTGGCTTCTTACGCCGATGATGTCTGTGTTTTAAACTCAAACACATCAGAAAGTGAAGCAACAACAGGTATTCAGCGATACCTCGATGAATTTGGTAATTGGGCCAAGAAGTGGAACATGGGAATTAACACCAGCAAATCGATTAATGTCTGTTTCACATTACGACGTAAACGAACTGCACCAGTTTCTCTCAACATGCAACCAATTCCACAAGCATCCTCGGCCAGATATCTGGGCATCACCCTCGACCAACGACTTACTTATCGAGAACATTTTGAAAAAGCTGCGACAACCTGTTATCTGAAGAGAGACAAACTTCACTGGATGTTGAACCGAAGAAGTAAGCTTCCATTACGGTGCAAAACTCAAATCTACCAGCAAATCATTGCGCCAACTTGGAGATATGGCATCCAGATTTGGGGCACAGCTGCCAAATCAAACAGAAGACGTTTCCAGACAATCCAAAATAAAGCTTTACGCCTAATAACTGGCTGCAGCTGGTATGTCAGTAATCTAACCCTTCACAGAGATCTGAATATTACGCTAATAGAAGATCAGATCTCTTTCTACTCCAGTCGCTATAACGAAAGACTGATAAACCACCAAAACAGATCTGCACAAGCCCTTGTCGGATCTATTCCTATAAATAGACTGAAGAAAAGACACTTCGGTCTTTTACAAAACAATTAAAAACAATTCTTAAGAAGACAGCTTAGCCTTAACCTTATGTAGAGCAGGAGAAAATAAACTAAGAAACAAACATTGTTAAATGCAAATTTTGAAGCATGTACATGTTTAAAAACTCATATTATCTGTTAATATAATAAAGATTTTCATAATAAAAAAAAAAAAAAAAAAAAAAAAAAAATTAATAATAATTATACCAATAGTTGCACACTAAATACGAAATTATATTTTTCATAGACATTGGATAAAAATGTATTTATAAGTAGTTTTGTGTTATTTGGTTACATTGCTTATGAATAATTAGAGTACCCTATTTTGAGAAAGGGTGCCTCGTTGGTCGAAAAATGAAAAATGATAAAAATCTGCCGAGCTGCTTGCAAGTTGAAAGTGAGCGGAGAAGAAGAAGACATGACTATGCGAATTATAGGCATAGCAGTGCTTAGAAACCACAACAATGAGTTAGAAGGGCGCAGCAGCTAAGATCATAGGCTGTAGCCTCAAACAAAAAAGGCATAGAATTTGTGCTTTTTTCATTGTCGAGTCGTTTGTTTTGTTTATGGTTGTTGTTGGTTCTTATGGAAAATGTTTTGAAGTTGTCTTTGAATTTGCAGCAGACAGCCGGGCGTTGTGTTTGCAACCAGAAGCCAGATACCAAGGCTTCAGAATTTTTTAAAAACAGCTTTTGATCCAAATGCCTCGTCTTTGTCTGTTTATTACTCTATGTGCTCTGGCAAAGTCTCTGGCTAGCAAAGAAGCAATTTTCTTAGTTTTCTAGCGCAGATCACGACCTACCCACAATTTGTGTTGATATATGAATGTATTTTGTTTACTGAGGTTGGCTCCGTACAAAATATGTATTTTTAAGTCGATGCAAATATTTATGTAAACTTTTTCGCTTAACGTACTTCGAAAACGAGCTCTTAAAACGTAGAGATTTGCTCAAAAAACACGATTTCGATTTGTATCTTTTTCTTGGAAACGGGGCAAGTCATTGATTATCGCACACAAACTCGTACTGCGCGGGCACTAGGAGGTATCTAGCTCTTATAGCTTCTGATATCCTTTCGTTCATACATACGGAGGGACGGGTGGACAGACAGACGGAAATGGCTAGATCGACTCGGCTGTTGATGCTGATCAAGAATATGCATACTTTATGGGGTCGGGATGCATCCTTTTGCCTGTTACATACATTTGCACAAATACCAACCCTGTGGCAACTTTTATTGAAGACATTTGTATGGTTCTCGATTCATTTACTCTTTGTGGAAAATGGCGGAGAAAACTCCTAACGAATACCGCCACTCCTCCGACGCCGTAATTGTGACGTGATAGCTTGTAGGCTGGATAGAAGGTATACCCGTGTATTTTGACTGTTTCCCCTAGGCTCAGTCTGATCTCACCTGATCTATCCCCGGTCCATTGCTTTATCATGCTGGCCATTTAATAAACCATTTTTTCGAGCCGATCTAGCCGTTGACTGTTTTGCTTGTTTTGTTGTTGTTGCTCTCGTTGCTGCTCCTGACTGCTGCTGTAGTTGCAGCTGTTGTTGCCATTTCAGAAATTGCTGTTGTTCCAATAGTGACTGAACGTCAACTGAATGTTGCTGCTGCATAATATTATCTTTTGGCTTTAATAACTGTGGTTGCGCTTAAAGACCATGTAGACGGCGCTGGGCAGATTCGTTGCCGTTCCTTGCTATTGAGGCATAGGACTTGCCTCCAGTATTGACTCTAGGAGCGTTAGGTATTTGCTGTGTTTGTTGTTGTCGAGTTGGTTGCTGCTGCTGCTTTCGTTTTGGTTGTTGCTGCTTTGCTCGATTTTGATCCCTCCTGATCTGTGTAGACGGTTGCGTGTGCGACTGTTGCTTCATTAAAGAGCCCATTGATCGTCGAAGATAGTCCTGGTACCAATGGCATCCTTTGTAGCTTGCCATTTGATTCCCTCAACAGTGCATACAGGAAGGCTGTTCATCTTGGGGACGTACGCATAGCTTGGTGAGATGATCTTCACCACATCGTGCACAATTGGGATGACGACGGCAGTATTTGGCTGTGTGAGCATATTCCTGACATCGTATGCATTGGGCGATTTTAGATGTTTTGCGCATCCTTTCTATCCTCACTTTTTGCCGGCAAAGAGTTTTGATATCATTTATCATGGCCTTATATTAATGAAAAATATTGTGAGTTTTCCAATCATTATTCTGCTGAGCAGCCTCGAAAGCGCTAGTAGGGCCTTCATTTGCAGCTCTGGAAGTTTCGTCTACATGGTGTCACTTGTTACATCCATGTCCATCTCCGTGTCTAGCAAGGCAAACCTGTTGCCAGAGTTTGCCATGCTTGTTGGTGCTGAGGGCGCGACTAGCTTCAAATCTTTATTCGGCCTCTTAGATTTTTGGGAAAAATTTGATTCTTCCTCTTGTTTTTAAAATTTCTTTGGGCTGCCACCAATTTTGTAGCAGCTTCACTGAGTACTGATGAATATACTTTAGAAGCTCCACTGATTATTGAAGAGGTAATGTCTGAGGAGCATTGGGTAAAGCTATCTCCATAGTCATAGAGTAATAAACAGACAAAGAGCGGAAGATTCGCTCCGAGCTTTTATTACCGTTTTAATTCTGAAGCCAGGTCGTTAATTTCGTTAATTTTTTCTTCGTCCCCCGTTGTGATCTATGAAATTCTGAAGCAAGATTTAGAGGACATAGGAAACTCAGTGCAAAGAATAGGGACAAATAATGCCACTGTGTTCTTTGCGGGTTTCTCTGTCGTTCCTACAAGGCAGCGCGTAGAAACAACAACAGCACAATTTGGGTATTAAATTGTTGTTGCAGAGCCGAGTCTCGGCGCAAGTAGGTAGAAAATTTGAATCCCAGCAGGCCATGGCATTCAAATCAAAGGGTTAAACGCACGGCGCGCTAACATAAGAAATTATGACGTCACATTTTATGGAATTCTATTTCTAGTCTTGAGTAATATATATTTCTACCTTTATTACGTACATTTAAATAATTTATAAATAGGGTCCTTTATAGTAAATAATTGATTGACATATGTAATCATTTTAATTACGAAATGATCGCACGGAAAAAGCCTTAGGCTGTGACGTCACATGCGCAACAGAATATTGCAATCTTCTTAAGTTCATAGACTTCCCTTGGCTTGGCAGACACATACATGTGCAGATTTGCACCAATATGTGTGCGATGAGACACACATACAACAACTATTTGGCGCGTCGCGGCATTGATACCCTTATTTTTAGAAATTGTATATAATGTTTCAAGAAAAAAATTAATAATAATTTTACCAATAGTTGCACACTAAATACGAAATTATATTTTTCATAGACATTGGATAAAAATGTATTTATAAGTAGTTTTGTGCTATTTGGTTACATTGCTTATGAATAATTAAAATACCCTATTTTGAGAAAGGGTGCCTTGCTGGTCGAAAAATGAAAAATTATAAAAATCTACCGAGCTGCTTGCAAGTTGAAAGTGAGTGGAGAAGAAGAAGACTTGACTTCGCGAATTATAGGCATAGCAGTGGTTAGAAACCACAACAATGAGTTAGAAGGGTGAAGCAGCTAAGATCATAGGCTGTAGCCTCAAATAAAAAAGGGATAGAATTTGTGGTGTGCTTTTTTCATTGTCGAATCGTTTGTTTTGTTTATGGTTGTTGTTGGTTCTTATGGAAAATGTTTTGAAGTTGTCTTTGAATTTTGGGCATCGGCAGAAATAGCTGCAGACAGCCGGGCGTTGTGTTTGCAATTTTTGTTTGCAACCTCGTTTTCGCTCAGGAAGTATTTCTAAAAAGCGCTTTTGATCCAAATCCTCTTTATCTGTTTATTACTCTATGGCACTAGCCAATAAGAGCACAGCCAGTGCTGGCAAGTCACACACTGACCGTGACAGTGCTGACACTTTCTAGTCATTGTTTTGCCTCCTATTCAAGGTGCCCAGAATAACGGTGCCAGACATCGTTAGCTTTGCCACGTTCTGCAAGGATCTAGACAGCATCCTAAGCCCGGACACCTACACCGTGAGAGCGGTCAACTCTAGTGACTGCACAGTCCACTTCCGTGTTGAGAAACATTCACCACGAGGTCCCATCTGAAGATATTTCAGCGCAACTAGCAGACAAGGGGCACCACGTTGTTCCCATATACACCCCGCTCAGCAGAGTCAATAACTAGCCACTCAATATGAGGTTTGTTGACCTGAGGAAGGCGGACAGCAACAATCTCATCAAACTCATAACTGTGTTTTGAAGACATAAAGTCTCGTGAGAGAAGCCTCGCAAGACGTCGGGCCCAGTCCAATGTAATAGATGCCAAGAGTACGGGCACACCAAGTGAAATCAATCTATGTGTGCTATTTTCCTATCGTAGTTATTGCACAAGATGCGCCTTGTGTAAAAATTATTTTATTCTTAAATTTTCCTGTACAATTAATCGTTAGTATTTGGAGTAATATATCATTTAAATAAAGCATGCATTTTATGGATAAAGCACAAGCACTTTGCGTCGATCGTAAGTTTTAAACTTTTTCGCTCAATGTACTTCGAAAACGAGCTCTTAAAACGTAGAGATTTGCTCAAAAAACACGATTTCGATTTGTATCGCTTTCTTGGAAACGGGCAAGTCATTGATTATCGCACACAAACTCGTACTGCGCGGGCACTAGGAGGTATCTAGCTCTTATAGCTTCTGATATCCTTTCGTTCATACATACGGAGGGACGGGTGGACAGACAGACGGAAATGGCTAGATCGACTCGGCTGTTGATGCTGATCAAGAATATGCATACTTTATGGGGTCGGGATGCATCCTTTTGCCTGTTACATACATTTGCACAAATACATTGTACCCTTATTACCCATTTTCAATGGGTTCAGTGTATAATTTAGTTTATAATAATAATTAAAGCGTTATGATTACTTACGCGTTTAAAACTGTTTATAATAATATTTCGATTTTTAACATTATCTGATAGTTGAAAATTTGTCCAATTTCGCTCTGTAAACTTATTGTTAACAATAAGTAATATAGATTGAAAATTAGTTGGACCTTAATTTTTAACTGGACATATTTTATTTCTGGCAATGGCTTCTGTTATGGCATCACGAAATCCAATAAAGTTGTTCCTTAAATAATTTTCATATATTAATGGTAAAATAATATTTGTTGGCTGGCTCGAGGTCCAAGCTTTGGCAGATATTTGCTTGAGAATCCGGTATCCCATGGTGTAATGCGAAATTGATGCAAGTAGGTGTGTGACTGGAAACATATGGGTATCTAGTTGGTGATCCTGTTGCAAGAATATTAGCTCCTCTGGCTGTAATTGCTTCGGCTAGTTCTCGGCCCCTGAGTGAGTTGTAGGTATCTCCCCACAGCCAACGTCACGCATTCCAGTCTCCACCAACCAGATACCTTTGGCCGCAAGAAGCCAGTATGTCACTGAAGTGCCCTTCTTCAATTATATTCCTTGGTGGGCAGTATATGGCGTTAAATTCCATGTCTCCCAACCCTGTGGCAACTTTTATTGAAGACATTTGTATGGTTCTCGATTCATTTACTCTTTGTGGAAAATGGCGGAGAAAACTCCTAACGAATACCGCCACTCCTCCGACGCCGTAATTGTGACGTGATAGCTTGTAGGCTGGATAGAAGGTATACCCGTGTATTTTGACTGTTTCCCCTAGGCTCAGTCTGATCTCACCTGATCTATCCCCGGTCCATTGCTTTATCATGCTGGCCATTTAATAAACCATTTTTTCGAGCCGATCTAGCCGTTGACTGTTTTGCTTGTTTTGTTGTTGTTGCTCTCGTTGCTGCTCCTGACTGCTGCTGTAGTTGCAGCTGTTGTTGCCATTTCAGAAATTGCTGTTGTTCCAATAGTGACTGAACGTCAACTGAATGTTGCTGCTGCATAATATTATCTTTTGGCTTTAATAACTGTGGTTGCGCTTAAAGACCATGTAGACGGCGCTGGGCAGATTCGTTGCCGTTCCTTGCTATTGAGGCATAGGACTTGCCTCCAGTATTGACTCTAGGAGCGTTAGGTATTTGCTGTGTTTGTTGTTGTCGAGTTGGTTGCTGCTGCTGCTTTCGTTTTGGCTGTTGCTGCTTTGCTCGATTTTGATCCCTCCTGATCTGTGTAGACGGTTGCGTGTGCGACTGTTGCTTCATTAAAGAGCCCATTGATCGTCGAAGATAGTCCTGGTACCAATGGCATCCTTTGTAGCTTGCCATTTGATTCCCTCAACAGTGCATACAGGAAGGCTGTTCATCTTGGGGACGTACGCATAGCTTGGTGAGATGATCTTCACCACATCGTGCACAATTGGGATGACGACGGCAGTATTTGGCTGTGTGAGCATATTCCTGACATCGTATGCATTGGGCGATTTTAGATGTTTTGCGCATCCTTTCTATCCTCACTTTTTGCCGGCAAAGAGTTTTGATATCATTTATCATGGCCTTATATTAATGAAAAATATTGTGAGTTTTCCAATCATTATTCTGCTGAGCAGCCTCGAAAGCGCTAGTAGGGCCTTCATTTGCAGCTCTGGAAGTTTCGTCTACATGGTGTCACTTGTTACATCCATGTCCATCTCCGTGTCTAGCAAGGCAAACCTGTTGCCAGAGTTTGCCATGCTTGTTGGTGCTGAGGGCGCGACTAGCTTCAAATCTTTATTCGGCCTCTTAGATTTTTGGGAAAAATTTGATTCTTCCTCTTGTTTTTAAAATTTCTTTGGGCTGCCACCAATTTTGTAGCAGCTTCACTGAGTACTGATGAATATACTTTAGAAGCTCCACTGATTATTGAAGAGGTAATGTCTGAGGAGCATTGGGTAAAGCTATCTCCATAGTCATAGAGTAATAAACAGACAAAGAGCGGAAGATTCGCTCCGAGCTTTTATTACCGTTTTAATTCTGAAGCCAGGTCGTTAATTTCGTTAATTTTTTCTTCGTCCCCCGTTGTGATCTATGAAATTCTGAAGCAAGATTTAGAGGACATAGGAAACTCAGTGCAAAGAATAGGGACAAATAATGCCACTGTGTTCTTTGCGGGTTTCTCTGTCGTTCCTACAAGGCAGCGCGTAGAAACAACAACAGCACAATTTGGGTATTAAATTGTTGTTGCAGAGCCGAGTCTCGGCGCAAGTAGGTAGAAAATTTGAATCCCAGCAGGCCATGGCATTCAAATCAAAGGGTTAAACGCACGGCGCGCTAACATAAGAAATTATGACGTCACATTTTATGGAATTCTATTTCTAGTCTTGAGTAATATATATTTCTACCTTTATTACGTACATTTAAATAATTTATAAATAGGGTCCTTTATAGTAAATAATTGATTGACATATGTAATCATTTTAATTACGAAATGATCGCACGGAAAAAGCCTTAGGCTGTGACGTCACATGCGCAACAGAATATTGCAATCTTCTTAAGTTCATAGACTTCCCTTGGCTTGGCAGACACATACATGTGCAGATTTGCACCAATATGTGTGCGATGAGACACACATACAACAACTATTTGGCGCGTCGCGGCATTGATACCCTTATTTTTAGAAATTGTATATAATGTTTCAAGAAAAAAATTAATAATAATTTTACCAATAGTTGCACACTAAATACGAAATTATATTTTTCATAGACATTGGATAAAAATGTATTTATAAGTAGTTTTGTGCTATTTGGTTACATTGCTTATGAATAATTAAAATACCCTATTTTGAGAAAGGGTGCCTTGCTGGTCGAAAAATGAAAAATTATAAAAATCTACCGAGCTGCTTGCAAGTTGAAAGTGAGTGGAGAAGAAGAAGACTTGACTTCGCGAATTATAGGCATAGCAGTGGTTAGAAACCACAACAATGAGTTAGAAGGGTGAAGCAGCTAAGATCATAGCCTGTAGCCCCAAACAGAAAAGGGATAGAATTTGTGGTGTGCTTTTTTCATTGTCGAATCGTTTGTTTTGTTTATGGTTGTTGTTGGTTCTTATGGAAAATGTTTTGAAGTTGTCTTTGAATTTTGGGCATCGGCAGAAATAGCTGCAGACAGCCGGGCGTTGTGTTTGCAATTTTTGTTTGCAACCTCGTTTTCGCTCAGGAAGTATTTCTAAAAAGCGCTTTTGATCCAAATCCTCTTTATCTGTTTATTACTCTATGGCACTAGCCAATAGGAGCACAGCCAGTGCTGGCAAGTCACACACTGACCGTGACAGTGCTGACACTTTCTAGTCATTGTTTTGCCTCCTATTCAAGGTGCCCAGAATAACGGTGCCAGACATCGTTAGCTTTGCCACGTTCTGCAAGGATCTAGACAGCATCCTAAGCCCGGACACCTACACCGTGAGAGCGGTCAACTCTAGTGACTGCACAGTCCACTTCCGTGTTGAGAAACATTCACCACGAGGTCCCATCTGAAGATATTTCAGCGCAACTAGCAGACAAGGGGCACCACGTTGTTCCCATATACACCCCGCTCAGCAGAGTCAATAACTAGCCACTCAATATGAGGTTTGTTGACCTGAGGAAGGCGGACAGCAACAATCTCATCAAACTCATAACTGTGTTTTGAAGACATAAAGTCTCGTGAGAGAAGCCTCGCAAGACGTCGGGCCCAGTCCAATGTAATAGATGCCAAGAGTACGGGCACACCAAGTGAAATCAATCTATGTGTGCTATTTTCCTATCGTAGTTATTGCACAAGATGCGCCTTGTGTAAAAATTATTTTATTCTTAAATTTTCCTGTACAATTAATCGTTAGTATTTGGAGTAATATATCATTTAAATAAAGCATGCATTTTATGGATAAAGCACAAGCACTTTGCGTCGATCGTAAGTTTTAAACTTTTTCGCTCAATGTACTTCGAAAACGAGCTCTTAAAACGTAGAGATTTGCTCAAAAAACACGATTTCGATTTGTATCGCTTTCTTGGAAACGGGCAAGTCATTGATTATCGCACACAAACTCGTACTGCGCGGGCACTAGGAGGTATCTAGCTCTTATAGCTTCTGATATCCTTTCGTTCATACATACGGAGGGACGGGTGGACAGACAGACGGAAATGGCTAGATCGACTCGGCTGTTGATGCTGATCAAGAATATGCATACTTTATGGGGTCGGGATGCATCCTTTTGCCTGTTACATACATTTGCACAAATACATTGTACCCTTATTACCCATTTTCAATGGGTTCAGTGTATAATTTAGTTTATAATAATAATTAAAGCGTTATGATTACTTACGCGTTTAAAACTGTTTATAATAATATTTCGATTTTTAACATTATCTGATAGTTGAAAATTTGTCCAATTTCGCTCTGTAAACTTATTGTTAACAATAAGTAATATAGATTGAAAATTAGTTGGACCTTAATTTTTAACTGGACATATTTTATTTCTGGCAATGGCTTCTGTTATGGCATCACGAAATCCAATAAAGTTGTTCCTTAAATAATTTTCATATATTAATGGTAAAATAATATTTGTTGGCTGGCTCGAGGTCCAAGCTTTGGCAGATATTTGCTTGAGAATCCGGTATCCCATGGTGTAATGCGAAATTGATGCAAGTAGGTGTGTGACTGGAAACATATGGGTATCTAGTTGGTGATCCTGTTGCAAGAATATTAGCTCCTCTGGCTGTAATTGCTTCGGCTAGTTCTCGGCCCCTGAGTGAGTTGTAGGTATCTCCCCACAGCCAACGTCACGCATTCCAGTCTCCACCAACCAGATACCTTTGGCCGCAAGAAGCCAGTATGTCACTGAAGTGCCCTTCTTCAATTATATTCCTTGGTGGGCAGTATATGGCGTTAAATTCCATGTCTCCCAACCCTGTGGCAACTTTTATTGAAGAATTTACTCTTTGTGGAAAATGGCGGAGAAAACTCCTAACGAATACCGCCACTCCTCCGACGCCGTAATTGTGACGTGATAGAAGGTATACCCGTGTATTTTGACTGTTTCCCCTCGGCTCAGTCTGATCTCACCTGATCTATCCCCGGTCCATTGCTTTATCATGCTGGCCATTTAATAAACCATTTTTTCGAGCCGATCTAGCCGTTGACTGTTTTGCTTGTTTTGTTGTTGTTGCTCTCGTTGCTGCTCCTGACTGCTGCTGTAGTTGCAGCTGTTGTTGCCATTTCAGAAATTGCTGTTGTTCCAATAGTGACTGAACGTCAACTGAATGTTGCTGCTGCATAATATTATCTTTTGGCTTTAATAACTGTGGTTGCGCTTAAAGACCATGTAGACGGCGCTGGGCAGATTCGTTGCCGTTCCTTGCTATTGAGGCATAGGACTTGCCTCCAGTATTGACTCTAGGAGCGTTAGGTATTTGCTGTGTTTGTTGTTGTCGAGTTGGTTGCTGCTGCTGCTTTCGTTTTGGTTGTTGCTGCTTTGCTCGATTTTGATCCCTCCTGATCTGTGTAGACGGTTGCGTGTGCGACTGTTGCTTCATTAAAGAGCCCATTGATCGTCGAAGATAGTCCTGGTACCAATGGCATCCTTTGTAGCTTGCCATTTGATTCCCTCAACAGTGCATACAGGAAGGCTGTTCATCTTGGGGACGTACGCATAGCTTGGTGAGATGATCTTCACCACATCGTGCACAATTGGGATGACGACGGCAGTATTTGGCTGTGTGAGCATATTCCTGACATCGTATGCATTGGGCGATTTTAGATGTTTTGCGCATCCTTTCTATCCTCACTTTTTGCCGGCAAAGAGTTTTGATATCATTTATCATGGCCTTATATTAATGAAAAATATTGTGAGTTTTCCAATCATTATTCTGCTGAGCAGCCTCGAAAGCGCTAGTAGGGCCTTCATTTGCAGCTCTGGAAGTTTCGTCTACATGGTGTCACTTGTTACATCCATGTCCATCTCCGTGTCTAGCAAGGCAAACCTGTTGCCAGAGTTTGCCATGCTTGTTGGTGCTGAGGGCGCGACTAGCTTCAAATCTTTATTCGGCCTCTTAGATTTTTGGGAAAAATTTGATTCTTCCTCTTGTTTTTAAAATTTCTTTGGGCTGCCACCAATTTTGTAGCAGCTTCACTGAGTACTGATGAATATACTTTAGAAGCTCCACTGATTATTGAAGAGGTAATGTCTGAGGAGCATTGGGTAAAGCTATCTCCATAGTCATAGAGTAATAAACAGACAAAGAGCGGAAGATTCGCTCCGAGCTTTTATTACCGTTTTAATTCTGAAGCCAGGTCGTTAATTTCGTTAATTTTTTCTTCGTCCCCCGTTGTGATCTATGAAATTCTGAAGCAAGATTTAGAGGACATAGGAAACTCAGTGCAAAGAATAGGGACAAATAATGCCACTGTGTTCTTTGCGGGTTTCTCTGTCGTTCCTACAAGGCAGCGCGTAGAAACAACAACAGCACAATTTGGGTATTAAATTGTTGTTGCAGAGCCGAGTCTCGGCGCAAGTAGGTAGAAAATTTGAATCCCAGCAGGCCATGGCATTCAAATCAAAGGGTTAAACGCACGGCGCGCTAACATAAGAAATTATGACGTCACATTTTATGGAATTCTATTTCTAGTCTTGAGTAATATATATTTCTACCTTTATTACGTACATTTAAATAATTTATAAATAGGGTCCTTTATAGTAAATAATTGATTGACATATGTAATCATTTTAATTACGAAATGATCGCACGGAAAAAGCCTTAGGCTGTGACGTCACATGCGCAACAGAATATTGCAATCTTCTTAAGTTCATAGACTTCCCTTGGCTTGGCAGACACATACATGTGCAGATTTGCACCAATATGTGTGCGATGAGACACACATACAACAACTATTTGGCGCGTCGCGGCATTGATACCCTTATTTTTAGAAATTGTATATAATGTTTCAAGAAAAAAATTAATAATAATTTTACCAATAGTTGCACACTAAATACGAAATTATATTTTTCATAGACATTGGATAAAAATGTATTTATAAGTAGTTTTGTGCTATTTGGTTACATTGCTTATGAATAATTAAAATACCCTATTTTGAGAAAGGGTGCCTTGCTGGTCGAAAAATGAAAAATTATAAAAATCTACCGAGCTGCTTGCAAGTTGAAAGTGAGTGGAGAAGAAGAAGACTTGACTTCGCGAATTATAGGCATAGCAGTGGTTAGAAACCACAACAATGAGTTAGAAGGGTGAAGCAGCTAAGATCATAGGCTGTAGCCTCAAATAAAAAAGGGATAGAATTTGTGGTGTGCTTTTTTCATTGTCGAATCGTTTGTTTTGTTTATGGTTGTTGTTGGTTCTTATGGAAAATGTTTTGAAGTTGTCTTTGAATTTTGGGCATCGGCAGAAATAGCTGCAGACAGCCGGGCGTTGTGTTTGCAATTTTTGTTTGCAACCTCGTTTTCGCTCAGGAAGTATTTCTAAAAAGCGCTTTTGATCCAAATCCTCTTTATCTGTTTATTACTCTATGGCACTAGCCAATAGGAGCACAGCCAGTGCTGGCAAGTCACACACTGACCGTGACAGTGCTGACACTTTCTAGTCATTGTTTTGCCTCCTATTCAAGGTGCCCAGAATAACGGTGCCAGACATCGTTAGCTTTGCCACGTTCTGCAAGGATCTAGACAGCATCCTAAGCCCGGACACCTACACCGTGAGAGCGGTCAACTCTAGTGACTGCACAGTCCACTTCCGTGTTGAGAAACATTCACCACGAGGTCCCATCTGAAGATATTTCAGCGCAACTAGCAGACAAGGGGCACCACGTTGTTCCCATATACACCCCGCTCAGCAGAGTCAATAACTAGCCACTCAATATGAGGTTTGTTGACCTGAGGAAGGCGGACAGCAACAATCTCATCAAACTCATAACTGTGTTTTGAAGACATAAAGTCTCGTGAGAGAAGCCTCGCAAGACGTCGGGCCCAGTCCAATGTAATAGATGCCAAGAGTACGGGCACACCAAGTGAAATCAATCTATGTGTGCTATTTTCCTATCGTAGTTATTGCACAAGATGCGCCTTGTGTAAAAATTATTTTATTCTTAAATTTTCCTGTACAATTAATCGTTAGTATTTGGAGTAATATATCATTTAAATAAAGCATGCATTTTATGGATAAAGCACAAGCACTTTGCGTCGATCGTAAGTTTTAAACTTTTTCGCTCAATGTACTTCGAAAACGAGCTCTTAAAACGTAGAGATTTGCTCAAAAAACACGATTTCGATTTGTATCGCTTTCTTGGAAACGGGCAAGTCATTGATTATCGCACACAAACTCGTACTGCGCGGGCACTAGGAGGTATCTAGCTCTTATAGCTTCTGATATCCTTTCGTTCATACATACGGAGGGACGGGTGGACAGACAGACGGAAATGGCTAGATCGACTCGGCTGTTGATGCTGATCAAGAATATGCATACTTTATGGGGTCGGGATGCATCCTTTTGCCTGTTACATACATTTGCACAAATACATAATACCCTTATTACCCATTTTCAATGGGTTCAGTGTATAATTTAGTTTATAATAATAATTAAAGCGTTATGATTACTTACGCGTTTAAAACTGTTTATAATAATATTTCGATTTTTAACATTATCTGATAGTTGAAAATTTGTCCAATTTCGCTCTGTAAACTTATTGTTAACAATAAGTAATATAGATTGAAAATTAGTTGGACCTTAATTTTTAACTGGACATATTTTATTTCTGGCAATGGCTTCTGTTATGGCATCACGAAATCAAATAAAGTTGTTCCTTAAATAATTTTCATATATTAATGGTAAAATAATATTTGTTGGCTGGCTCGAGGTCCAAGCTTTGGCAGATATTTGCTTGAGAATCCGGTATCCCATGGTGTAATGCGAAATTGATGCAAGTAGGTGTGTGACTGGAAACATATGGGTATCTAGTTGGTGATCCTGTTGCAAGAATATTAGCTCCTCTGGCTGTAATTGCTTCGGCTAGTTCTCGGCCCCTGAGTGAGTTGTAGGTATCTCCCCACAGCCAACGTCACGCATTCCAGTCTCCACCAACCAGATACCTTTGGCCGCAAGAAGCCAGTATGTCACTGAAGTGCCCTTCTTCAATTATATTCCTTGGTGGGCAGTATATGGCGTTAAATTCCATGTCTCCCAACCCTGTGGCAACTTTTATTGAAGACATTTGTATGGTTCTCGATTCATTTACTCTTTGTGGAAAATGGCGGAGAAAACTCCTAACGAATACCGCCACTCCTCCGACGCCGTAATTGTGACGTGATAGCTTGTAGGCTGGATAGAAGGTATACCCGTGTATTTTGACTGTTTCCCCTCGGCTCAGTCTGATCTCACCTGATCTATCCCCGGTCCATTGCTTTATCATGCTGGCCATTTAATAAACCATTTTTTCGAGCCGATCTAGCCGTTGACTGTTTTGCTTGTTTTGTTGTTGTTGCTCTCGTTGCTGCTCCTGACTGCTGCTGTAGTTGCAGCTGTTGTTGCCATTTCAGAAATTGCTGTTGTTCCAATAGTGACTGAACGTCAACTGAATGTTGCTGCTGCATAATATTATCTTTTGGCTTTAATAACTGTGGTTGCGCTTAAAGACCATGTAGACGGCGCTGGGCAGATTCGTTGCCGTTCCTTGCTATTGAGGCATAGGACTTGCCTCCAGTATTGACTCTAGGAGCGTTAGGTATTTGCTGTGTTTGTTGTTGTCGAGTTGGTTGCTGCTGCTGCTTTCGTTTTGGTTGTTGCTGCTTTGCTCGATTTTGATCCCTCCTGATCTGTGTAGACGGTTGCGTGTGCGACTGTTGCTTCATTGAAGAGCCCATTGATCGTCGAAGATAGTCCTGGTACCAATGGCATCCTTTGTAGCTTGCCATTTGATTCCCTCAACAGTGCATACAGGAATGCTGTTCATCTTGGGGACGTACGCATAGCTTGGTGAGATGATCTTCACCACATCGTGCACAATTGGGATGACGACGGCAGTATTTGGCTGTGTGAGCATATTCCTGACATCGTATGCATTGGGCGATTTCAGATGTTTTGCGCATCCTTTCTATCCTCACTTTTTGCCGGCAAAGAGTTTTGATATCATTTATCATGGCCTTATATTAATGAAAAATATTGTGAGTTTTCCAATCATTATTCTGCTGAGCAGCCTCGAAAGCGCTAGTAGGGCCTTCATTTGCAGCTCTGGAAGTTTCGTCTACATGGTGTCACTTGTTGCATCCATGTCCATCTCCGTGTCTAGCAAGGCAAACCTGTTGCCAGAGTTTGCCATGCTTGTTGGTGCTGAGGGCGCGACTAGCTTCAAATCTTTATTCGGCCTCTTAGATTTTTGGGAAAAATTGAATTCTTCCTCTTGTTTTTAAAATTTCTTTGGGCTGCCACCAATTTTGTAGCAGCTTCACTGAGTACTGAAGAATATATTTTAGAAGCCCCACTGGTTATTGAAGAGGTAATGTCTGAGGAGCATTGGGTAAAGCTATCTCCATAGTTATCCACTGAGTAATAAAGAGAAAGAGGTGAACTGACGCTCTGAGCTTTTTTTACCGTTTTAAAAACCACGAGACATAGATCGGGTTGGGCCGCAAACGCAAAATCCCATTGAGTAATAAAGAGAAAGAGCTTAACATAGATCGGGTTGGTCCGCAAACGCAAAATAAAAGATCATTTACCATAGGAAGCAACAACAAATCACTTGCAAAACAACAACAGTGCGCACGAAATCCCATTTTTTCTGCGCCCCCCGTTTTGATCGACAAGAGGTTTGTGAGCCATGATGAGGACATACGAAGCTCAGTGCAAAGAAAAGGGACAAATAATGCCACTGTGTTCTTTGCGGGTTTCTCTGTCGTTCCTACAAGGCAGCGCGTAAAAACAACAACAGCACAATTTGGGTACTAATGTTGTTGTTGCAAAGCCGAGTCTCGGCGCAAGTAGGTAGAAAATTTGAAACCCAGCAAGCCATGGCATTCAAATCAAAGGGTTACGCGCACGGCGCGTTAACATAAGAAATTATGACGTCACATTTTATAGAATTTTATTTTCTTGTCTTGAATTGTAAATATTCAAACCTTTATTATGTACATTTAAATAATTTATGTTAAGGGTCTTTTATAGTAAATAACTTGTTGACATATGTAATAGTTTGAAATACGAAATAATTGCACACAAATAGCCTTAGGCTGTGACGTCACATGCGCAACAGAATGTTGCAATCTTTTTAAATTCATAGACTTGCCTTGGCTTGGCAGACACATACATGAACACTTGCACCAAAATGTGTGTGTTGAGACACAACATACCCTTATATATCGTACCCTTATTTATATCGATGATGCATAATGTTTAAGGAAAATAATTTTCTTTGATTATATATAATTATATTTTACTCAGACATTATGTCTGTGTATATAATGTATATTTAAGAAGGCTTGTGCTATTTGGTTACACCTCTTATGAATAGTTATTTTGACAAAGGGTGCCTTGCTGGTCGAAAAATGAAAAATTATAAAAATCTGCCGAGCTGCTTGCAAGTTGAAAGTGAGTGGAGAAGAAGAAGACATGACTTCGCGAATTATAGGCATAGCAGTGCTTAGAAACCACAACAATGAGTTAGAAGGGTGCAGCAGCTAAGATCATAGGCTGTAGCCTCAAACAAAAAAGGGACAGAATTTGTGGTGTGCTTTTTTCATTGTCGAGTCGTTTGTTTTGCTTATGGTTGTTGTTGGTTCTTATGGAAAATGTTTTGAAGTTGTCTTTGAATTTCGGGCAGAAGTAGCTGCAGACAGCCGGCGCTGTGTTTGCAACTTCTGTATCTGGCTTCAGAATTTTTGAAAAAGAGCTTTTGATCTAAATGCCTCCTCTTGGTCTGTTTATTACTCTATGCTCAAAATCAAACCCAAAATAAAAGATCATTCACCATAGGAAGCAACAACAAATCACTTGCAAAACAACAACAGTACGCACGAAATCCCATTTTTTCTGCGCCCCCCGTTTTGATCGACAAGAGGTTTGTGAGCCATGATGAGGACATACGAAGCTCAGTGCAAAGAAAAGGGACAAATAATGCCACTGTGTTCTTTGCGGGTTTCCCTGTCGTTCTTACAAGGCAGCGCGTAGAAACAACAACAGCACAATTTGGGTACTAATGTTGTTGTTGCAGAGCTGAGTCTCGGCGCAAGTAGGTAAAAAATTTGAATCCCAGCAAGCCATCGCATTCAAATCAAAGGGTTACGCGCACGGCGCATTAACATAAGAAAATATGACGTCACATTTTATAGAATTTTATTTTCTTGTCTTGAAATGTACATATTCCAACCTTTATTATGTACATTTAAATAATTTATGATTAGGGTCGTTTATAGTAAATAACTTGTTGACATTTGTAATATTTGTAAATACGAAATAATTGCACATAAAAAGCCTTAGGCTGTGACGTCACATGCGCAACAGAATGTTGCAATCTTCTTAAATTCATAGACTTGCCTTGGCTTGGCAGACACATACATGAACACTTGCACCAAAATGTGTGTGTTGAGACACAACAACTAAGCGCGTCGAGGCATTGATACCCTTATTTATATCGATGATGCATAATGTTTAAGGAAAATAATTATCTTTGATTGAACCAATTGTTGCACAGTAAATGCGAAATTATATTTTACTCAGACATTATGACTGTGTATTTAATGAATATTTAAGAAGGTTTGTGCTATTTGCTTACACCTCTTATGAATAGTTAAAATACCCTATTTTGACAAAGAATGCCTTGCTGGTCGAAAAATGAAAAATTATAAAAATCTGCCGAGCTGCTTGCAAGTTGAAAGTGAGTGGAGAAGAAGAAGACATGACTTCACGAACTACATATAGGCATAGCAGTGCTTAAAAACCACAACAATCAGTTAGAAGGGTGAAGTAACTAAGATCATAGGCTAACATAACAAAAAAGGGATAGAATTTGTGGTGTGCTTTTTTCATTGTCGAGTCGTTTGTTTTGTTTATGGTTGTTGTTGGTTCTTATGGAAAATGTTTTGAAGTTATCTTTGAATTTTGGGCATCGGCAGAAGTAGCTGCGCAATGAGCAATAAGTGAGAGCGAGGCACATTCTGCACATGCATTAACACATATGTATGTATTTGGGCTGTAGGATTTACATATTTATATTATGAAAAGGCATCAGCCGCATCGACGTTGCGCGCTGAGCGAGATGCGTCTTCATACTGAACGTTCGGCTTTCGAGGCCGACGTTCGGGTCCACTCTCAGCAGTCACTATCTGGGCACACTTAACTGGTCGCAAGCACCCGTGTATCTATGCATTGTAAGGTTAGTGCCTGTACTCAGGCTGTTCCTTTCGTACTGGCTACAAATCTAAGAACTATGAAACTGATGTGTACTTGGTTGTTATTTTGAGCTTGCAACTATACGGCCTCACTTACAAGAACCCTTTAAATTTGTGTGTTTTTATTAATTTATTTTAAAATGAATAAAATCGAGAAAGAAAGGCTATCTTCGGCACGCCGAAAATCTAATACCCTTGCAGACCCAACCTTTTCATAATGCTCATAGTGATTTGCACGTATCTAAGAAGCACAGGGAAAATAGTTAATGCCGAGTTTGGTGAAGGTATCTTGATAAACAAAAAAGGTTTTTAATCAAAAACATAGTTTTCGACCGATCGTTCCTATGGCAGATATATGATATAGTAGTACAATGTAAATAATATTTTGCAAAAATGAAGGGAGCATAGTGAAATCTTTAAATGCCGTGATTAATCAAAATATCTTGATTGACTAAAAGTTTCCATCCAACAACTTAATTTTCGACCGACCGTTCCTATGACAGCTATAGGATATAGTATCCGATCTTAATAGTATTTTGCATATATATGATGAGCATAGTGAAACTAATAAATGCCGCGTTTGGTCAAGATATCTCGATAAACAAAATTTTTTTTCATACAACTTAATTTTCGACCGATCGTTCCAATGGCAGCTATATGATATAGAGGTCCAATCCAGCTGGTTTTGACATATGTGCTGCGTGTAACAGAAAGAGGGACTTCTGCAAAGTTTCATAAAGATAGCTTTAAAACTGAGAGACTAGTTCGCATAGAAACAGACAGACGGACATGGCTATATCGACTCGGCTGTTGATACTGATCAAGAATATATATTATATGGGGTCGGAGATGTCTCCTTCTATGCGTTACTCATTTCATGACAAAATTATAATACCCTCTGCTAGGGTATAAAAAACAAGAGAAATTTGGACCCTATTTAAGGCAGTAGACGACAAATTTGCAAAATGCAACATATGCAATGAAAAGCACTCTTACAAGACATCAACTAGTTATTTGCAAAAACACATTTTGCGCAAGCATCCAACATGTGTTGTGCTAAGAAAGCTACGTACTTGCACACATGTTTATTTTGTTAACAGCAAATCCTGCGTTTGATATCATTCAAATCAATGCAAACGATGAAAATGATCCGGAAAACAAGGAAGAAGAAGATTTGCAGATTTGAAGATGTGCAGATTTGAAGATGTGCAGAGCAAGAGCAAATGTGTCGTAAACCAACAATCAAAACTCAATTTGGTGCTTAAGAGCTTACGCCAAAGCAAAAGCAATATATAGACACAATTTTATGCGAAATGTTTTTCAAAGACTTGCCATTTAATATGTAGGACGACCAAGGATTTAGCAAACTTATTGCTGTGCTTAATCCAAAATATGAGCTGCCAAGTCGCCATAAAATGTCGCGCACCATGATTCCAGCTCTTTATAAAGAGTCTAAGCTAAGAGTCCAGAAATAACTTTCCAATGAGAAGTTCTTTTGCTTGACTACGGACTGCTGGACGTCCCGTAGGAATCAGAGTTTTATTTGAATAATGTATACAGGATTTCGATATACATTTTTATCGATTACTTGGTAACGGAGTAAGTTATCGATTATCGGAAAATTTGATTTTTGTTAAAAAAATCATTGCAGGCTTTAAATATTTGTAAGCCAATGTTTGTTATACCCTGAACTCATTAAAAATGAATAAAAGGGGTATTATGTTTTTGTGCAAAATGCAAATGTATGTAACAGGCAGAAGGAAGCATCTCCGACCCAGTAAAGTATATATATTCTTAATCAGCATCAATAGCCGAGTCGATCTAGCCATGTCCGTCTGTCTGTCCATCCGTCCGTCCGTCCGTCCGTCCGTCCGTATGTATGAACGCAAGGATCTCAGAACCTATAAGAGCTAGAGACTTGAAATTTTAGATGTAGGTGCTCCTGGTGCCCGCGCAGATCGAGTTTGTTTCTGATAAACGATAACTTGCACCGTTTCCAAGTAATCGATAAAAATGTATATCGAAATCCCGTTTTTTAAGCAAATTTGGTAAATAATAAGAGCTAGAGTCACCAAACTTGACATGTAGCTTCTAGAAAAGTATATATATATCGAGTATCTTTCATTTTATACCTATCGTTACCTCCCCGCTTCTCTCTATCTATAAGCGCGAGCTGCATTTGGTGTTGGAATAAGAGGGTTCAGGGTATCCCCTAGTCGGGAGCTCCCGACTAGAACCTCTTACTTGTTTTAATATGCATTTGTCGGTGCATACGTTTGAGAGTGTGTATGTGTGTTTTCGGGTATTTCACAATAAAAGTAATTTCATCATTATGGAAATATTGCATCAGCTTCTAATTGAGCTGTGATTGGATGGTTGCATTTTGAAGTTTTAGAAGAACCGTTTTAGCGGGGCGACAGCGTTCTGTCGCTGTCGCCGAGTGTGGTTCGGTGGAAGACGCGCACAAGAATTGTGCGTCTCGAGTTAGTAGTTGTTAGAACTCGAGTGCGACCGAAACTCGCTGCGCTAACGAAATGAACGAAGAAAATAATGGTAATCCGACATCAGAAGTGGGATCTGGCCCTTCACCTACAACATTATAATAAAAATCTAATTGAACTTGTGCGGGCTTTACAAACAACGGCATCTGACGCAGGGCAGAGCAAATCGGTGCAACTGCCGAAATTCAACCCAGACATCGCAGGCGCCAACGCTTCATCGTGGTGTACTACCGTAGAAATTATTCTACAAGAAAATTCATTGAAAGGGAGTGCGCTGGTCGTGGCCCTAAGTTCAGCATTAGAGGGAAGCGCTTCACAATGGCTTTCTCACGTGTGTTACGCAGATATCACCTGGACCGAGTTTCCAGATCTGTTCATACAGCGTTTCGACACTATAGAAACACCAGCTGCCATGTTTCTAAATATGTTGTCAAGTCGACCGACTGACGGCAAGAATCTTGCAGTGCACGCAAGCCGCATAGTTACAGAACTATCGACGAAATGGCGCCAAATGGAAACAGAAGAAATCGCTGTGTCTGTGACTCTTGCGTTGCTGGCAAGTTCTGATGCTCGCTTGCAACGCTTAAGCTTCACATCAAATGTTCGAACCAGAAGCGAGTTGCAGTCCGAAATCGAGAAAAATCAAGTGTAACTTGCTACAAGTGCGGAGAGTTGGGTCACATATCCACCCAGTGTACAAGGAAGGAAGCTGACAAGAACAAAACATTCAACCGGGAAAAACGAGAGGAACAGTGCAGCGTTGCAGTACCGAAGAGATATCTGGACCATAGAGGACAAGTTTTCGAAATAACCTTCGATTCTGGTGCGGAGTGCTCACTGATGAAAGAAAAGCTAAGTAAAAAATTCTCTGGTAAACGATTTACGAATATTTTTATGTTAAAAGGTAAAGGCAACAGTGGAATATGTAGTTCTGTACAAATATTAAGTAACGTAAGAATTGATGATAATTGTATGGAAATTATGTTTCATGTAATAGCAGACGATCAAATACAAAGTGAAATTGTTATTGGCCGAGAAATACTAAATCAGGGTTTTGATATTGTCGTTTCATCAGATCAATTTAAGATTGTAAGAACTAAAATCGTTAATTTATGTACCGGCAATGAGTCAGCCGACATTGATACTGAACTTGAGGGGACAGATAAAATAAAGTTGCAGTCACTGTTGACAAACTACGCAGATTCTTTTATAACAGGCATTCCATGTACTAAAGTTAAAATTGGTGAAATGAAAATTAGACTAATTGATTCAAAAACAAGTAAGAGGTTCTAGTCGGGAGCTCCCGACTAGGGGATACCCTGAACCCTCATATTCCTACACCAAATGCAGCGCGCTCTTATAGATAGAGAGTAGCGGGGAGGTGGCGATAAGTATAAAATGAAAGATAATCGATATATATATACTTTTCTAGAAGCTACATGTCAAGTTTGGTAACTCTAGCTCTTATTATTTACCAAAATTGCTTAAAAAACAGGATATCGATATACATTTTTATCGATTACTTGGAAACGGGGCAAGTTATCGATTATCGGAAACAAACTCGATCTGCGTAGGACCTAGGAGCACCTACATCTAAAATTTCAAGTCTCTAGCTCTTATAGGTTCTGAGATCCTTGCGTTCATACATACATACGGACGGACGGACGGACGGACGGACGGACGGACGGACGGACGGACGGACGGACAGACAGACGGACATGGCTAGATCGACTCGGCTATTAATGCTGATCAAGAATATATATACTTTATGGGGTCGGAGATGCTTCCTTCTGCCTGTTACATACATTTGGATTTTGCACAAAAACATAATACCCCTTTTACCCATTTTTAATGGGTTCAGGGTATAAAAACTGTTCAAAGGAGACCATATCGACTGAGTCCATGTGAACGAGAATTAGTTCGAAACAAAGTTGACGAGCTACTGCAGTGCAACATAATTAGACCCAGCTGCTCACCTTATGCTAGCCCCATATTATTGGTAAAAAAGAAAAATGGTTCGGATAGGCTCTGTGTTGATTATAGAGAGTTAAACTCAAATATTGTGGCTGACAGATACCCGTTGCCACTTATAAAAGATCAAATAAATAGACTTCAAGGAGTTTATTATTTTACATGTTTGGATATGGCTAGCGGATACTATCAGATTCCCTTACATGAAGATTCTATTGAGTATACAGCGTTTGTGACACCAGATGGACAGTACGAATTTTTATCTATGCCATTCGGACTTCGAAACGCACCTTCTGTCTTTCAACGATTAGTTATACAGGCTTTAGGAGACCTAGCAAACACGTATGTCATTGTCTATATGGACGACATAATGATAACTGCTTCCACAAAAATTGAAGCGCTAGAAAGATTACAGACTGTGCTAAATGTTCTTACGGAGGCTGGATTTTCATTTAACATTACAAAGTGTTCCTTCTTAAAGTCATCTGTCCAATTTTTAGGCTACAATATTAGTGCTGGTAAAATTCGTCCAAACTCAAGGAAAATTGAAGCATTAACTGCTCTTCCACCTCCACAGTCAGTTACAACACTAAGACAATTTATTGGGTTAGCATCGTATTTCAGACAGTTTATTAAGGGATTTTCACAGTTGATGAAACCCTTATATTTCTTAACTTCAGAAAAAAATAAATTTTGTTGGAAAACAGAACATGAGCAAATACGGAAGAGCGTCGTTTCTATACTCACTGATAAACCAATCCTTGTTATCTTTGACCCAAATTATGAAATTGAATTGCATACAGGTGCAAGTTGCATTGGCTACGGTGCAATTTTATTACACAAAATTAACAGCAAACCTCATGTAGTAGAATACTATAGCAAAACTACTTCCCCTGCCGAATCAAGATACCACTCATACGAGTTGGAAACTTTAGCTGTTGTAAACGCTATTAAACATTTTAGACATTATTTATTGGGTAGAAACTTTGTTGTCTTTACTGATTGCAATTCACTAAAAGCGTCAAGAAATAAACAAGTCATTAACATTCGATATTCAATATAGAGAGGGAAAAAGAATGGCTCATGTCGATTTTTTATCAACAAACCCCATTTTAGAAAAATCTACTTCTGTTGCAAAGGTAATTGAAGAAAAGAGAGTTAACTTGGCAGAGATCTCAAGCAACTGGCTTATTGCGGAACAGCGTCAAGATTCTGAGATAGCCGAAATTGTCCGCAAATTAAAAGATTTTTCTATTGCTGAAGATATTGCAAAAACCTATGAACTAAAGGGCAGAAGTTCTTTACCGAAAAATACAGAGAAACGGTAGAACACGTTGTTTAGCAGTAGTGCCACGTGCTTTCAGATGGTCTGTCATAAACCAAGTTCACGAGTCGATAATGCATTTAGGTTATGAAAAGACGTTAGATAAAGTTTACGACTTTTACTGGTTTGAACATATGTCAAAATATGTTAGAAAATTTGTGGACAATTGTATTACGTGTAAAATGTCCAAATCAACCTCAGGGAAAATTCAAGCAGAATTGCACCCAATTCCGAAAGTTAATATTCCTTGGCACACTATTCATATTGACATAACAGGTAAATTAAGTGGCAAAAGTGATCAGAAAGAGTATGTAATTTTTCAAGTGGATGCATTTACCAAATGTGTTTACCTTAGTCACACCCTTAAATTAGATAGTGAAAGCTGCATAAATGCTGTTCAATCCGCTGTGTCGTTATTTGGAGTACCGAACAGAATAATAGCTGATCAAGGACGATGTTTTACGGGTGCCAAGTTTAGCCAATTCTGTTCAGATCAGAAAATAAACTTGCATTTGATTGCCACCGGTGCTAGTCGAGCTAACGGCCAAGTGGAACGAACCATGAGCACGTTGAAAAACATGTTAACGGCGGTTGAAACTGGAACTCAGTCTTGGCAGGATGTGTTAGGAGAGGTGCAGTTAGCCATTAACTGTACAACTAATCGAGTAACTAAAGCAAGTCCTCTTGAAATGTTATTGGGAAATGTAGCACGCCCATTAGGATTACTTCCACCTACTAATGTAGAAAATTATGTTGAGTTGTCAAACGTAAGAGCACAAGCAGAAAAAATTTGATAAGAATTTGATAAGAACAAGGCAAAGGTGCTTAGACACAAGGTCGGAGAGTTTGTTTTACTTAAAAACGATGAAAGACATCAAACCAAGTTGAGTCCAAAATTCAAAGGACCTTTTGAAATAATAAATGTTCTAGAAGGCGACAGGTACATGTTAAGGTCATTAACCAGTAAAAGAAAGTACAAATATGCACATGAAGATTTAAAAAAAATACCAAAGGGGCAAGTGCCTATGGAGCTGAATGTGTGTGATGATTATAATAATGAGGTCGAGAGTAATAAAACCATTGCAGAGGGTGAAGAAAGTGAAAATGAAAATATTGAAAATGTTGAAGTCACTGAAGAAAGTGAAAATGAAAATATTGAAAATGCTGAAGGCACTGAAGAAAGCGATATACACCAGTAAGGGTGAGAAAAATATGTAGTACTGTGGGCCAAAGAAAATGGCAGGGTACTCAGATCATAAAGCAAGCACAAGTGCAAAACATACTAATGTCTGTTTTGATCATGGCGTGTGGGGCATTTGATTGAGTGACCTCTAATGTTGAATAAAGAAGAATAAATAATCATTTAAAAAAAAAAATTTCTTAAAAAAAAGAAAAAACAAGTAAGGGGTTCTAGTCGGGAGCTCCCGACTAGGGTATACCCTGAACCCTCATATTCCAACACCAAATGCAGCGCGCGCTTATAGATAGAGAGTAGCGGGGATGTGGCGATAGGTATAAAATGAAAGATAATCGATATATATATACTTTTCTAGAAGCTACATGTCAAGTTTGGTAACTCTTGCTCTTATTATTTACCAAAATTGCATAAAAAACAGGATATCGATATACATTTTTATCGATTACTTGAAAACGGGGCAAGTTATCGATTATCGGAAACAAACTCGATCTGCGTAGGAACTAGGAGCACCTACATCTAAAATTTCAAGTCTCTAGCTCTTATAGGTTCTGAGATCCTTGCGTTCATACATACGGACGGACGGACGGACGGACGGACGGACGGACGGACGGATGGACGGACGGACGGACAGACAGACGGACATGGCTAGATCGACTCGGCTATTAATGCTGATCAAGAATATATATACTTTATGGGGTCGGAGATGCTTCCTTCTGCCTGTTACATACATTTGGATTTTGCACAAAAACATAATACCCCTTTTACCCATTTTTAATGGGTTCAGGGTATAAAAATAATAATAATAATGTGAAAGTATTGGTTAAGGAAACATGATATTGTTTTATAAAATCCCAAAATATTTGTTGGCTGGCTCGAGGTCCGAGTTTGTAAAAACAAAGTAATGAAAACAATTTTATTTAGTATTTGTTTCCGATATATTTCGGTTGCACATCGGCAAACCGTCTTCAGGGCACTAACACCAAGATACAAAGAACAATTAACAATTATAATACAATAAATTAAACATTATTTCGATAATTTTACATACATTATTTTACACGTCTGCGCTCTTTGACGTGGAGATTGTTACTGAGGCTGTTTGGCTGTTTAAGAGGTGTCTGTACAAGTGAGCGCAATTTTCTGTGTCTGTCTTATAGTTTAGTCGTTTGTTGGTTGGTGTGTTAATTATGTGTTTTCATGTGTGTCGGTGTGGTTGTTTTTTGTGATGTGTTTAATGTGTGGTGTTTCAGGGTGTTTTTTTTTTTTTGTTGCGGTTCGGGGTTCGGTTGTGTTTGGTTTTTTGGTGGGGGTTGTTTTTTGTTTTTTGGGGGTTTGGTGTTTTTTTTTGTTGTTTGGGGTTTGTTTTTGTTCGTCGGGGTGCGGTGGGGTTGCGTGTGTGGTTTTGATCTGCTTGTGGAAGGAATTCAATTCTTTAAGAATTTTCTGACAATCTGACAATGGACTCTAAGTACAACATCAAGAACGCGGTAGATTTTAAAGACAGAGTTAACAACGCCCATATTAGAGAAGAAGAAACATTAGTATCATTTGACGTAGTATCCTTATTTCCCAGCATACCAATAGAATTAGCACTTGACACAATAAGACAAAAATGGACCAAATTAGAAGAGCACACGAGCATACCAAAACAACTATTTATGGGCATAGTTAGATTTTGCATTCAGGAAAACAGATATACACACAACTAAAAGGAATGCCAATGGGATCACCGGCCTCCCCAGTAATCGCAGATATATTAATGGAGGAACTGTTGGACAAGATTACAGATAAATTAAAAATAAAACCAAGGCTCTTGACAAAATATGTAGATGACCTCTTTACCATAACTGACAAAATAGAAGTGGAGAAAATTCTTAAAGAATTGAATTCCTTCCACAAGCAGATCAAATTTACCATGGAATTAGAAAAGGACGGGAAATTACCATTTTTAGACTCTATTGTAAGCAGAATGGACAACACACTCAAAATAAAGTGGTATAGGAAACCCATAGCCTCCGGACGAATACTCAACTTCAATTCAAACCACCCAAAGAGTATGATAATCAATACAGCACTAGGCTGTATGAATAGAATGTTTAACATATCGGACACAATATACCACAAAGAAATTGAACATGAAATCAAAAAACTCTTGACCAAAAATGACTTCCCACCAAATATAATCAAAACATTATTAAAAAGACGACAAATCGAAACAAAAAAGCCAACAGAACCTGATAAAATATACAAATCACTAATATATGTACCACGACTATCAGAACGGCTCACAAACTCAGACTGTTATAACAAACAAGATATAAAAGTAGCACACAAACCGACGAATACATTACAAAACAAGTAAGAGGTTCTAGTCGGGAGCTCCCGACTAGGGGATACCCTGAACCCTCATATTCCAACACCAAATGCAGCGCGCGCTTATAGATAGAGAGTAGCGGGGAGGTGGCGATATATATATACTTTTCTAGAAGCTACATGTCAAGTTTGGTGAGTCTAGCTCTTATTATTTACCAAAATTGCTTAAAAAACAGGATTTCGATATACAATTTTATCGATTTCTTGGAAACGGGACAAGTTATCGTTTATCGGAAACAAACTCGATCTGCGTAGGAACTAGGAGCACCTACATCTTAAATCTTTAATCTTTAATCTTTCAAGTCTCTAGCTCTTATAGGTTCTGAGATCCTTGCGTTCATACATACAGACGGACGGACGGACGGACGGACGGACGGACAGACAGACGGACATGGCTAGATCGACTCGGCTATTAATGCTGATCAAGAATATATATACTTTATGGGGTCGGAGATGCTTCCTTCTGCCTGTTACATACATT
The DNA here is from genome assembly GCA_035045725.1 of Drosophila ezoana. Lineage (NCBI taxonomy): Eukaryota > Metazoa > Arthropoda > Insecta > Diptera > Drosophilidae > Drosophila > Drosophila ezoana. Next base: position 32,256 of record JAWNOU010000163.1, read on the forward strand.
TGGATTTTGCACAAAAACATAATACCCCTTTTACCCATTTTTAATGGGTTCAGGGTATAAAAATTCTTCAGCAAGATAAAGTCGAAAATCCCGATGATCGACAAAAGCAACGTCGTTTACCAAATACCATGTGGCGGGGAAAACAACAACAAGTGCAATAGTGTCTACATAGGTACAACAAAGTCGAAGCTAAAAACAAGGATTAGTCAACATAAATCGGACTTCAAATTAAGACATCAAAATAATATACAGAAAACAGCACTTATGACCCATTGTATGAAAAACAACCACATACCAAATTTTGATGAAACAACAATCCTACAACAAGAACAACACTACAACAAGCGACACACATTGGAAATGCTACACATAATTAACACACCAACCAACAAACGACTAAACTCTAAGACAGACACAGATAATTGCGCTCACTTGTACAGACACCTCTTAAACAGCCAAACAGCCTCAGTAACAATCTCCACGTCAAAAAGCGCAGACGTGTAAAATAATGTATGTAAAATTATCGAAATAATGTTTAATTTATTGTATTATAATTGTTAATTGTTCTTTGTATCTTGGTGTTAGTGCCCTGAAGACGGTTTGCCGATGTGCAACCGAAATATATCGGAAACAAATACTAAATAAAATTGTTTTCATTACTTTGTTTTTACAAACTCGGACCTCGAGCCAGCCAACAAATATTTTGAAATATGGAAAGGTCGCCAGAACCATCAAGTTTTATGAAATTGATAACATAATGAGTTACATATATGAATTCAGTTAAAACCGTTTTGTTAATCTTTTGTTTATAATAAAACTAAGAAAAATAATCTGAAATGGTTGTTTTCTCTACACGAGGTCGTGTAATGGTCAGGATGGCCGTGTCGGTGCGTACGTTTGAGAGTGTGTATGTGTGTTTTCAGGCATTTCACAATAAAAGTAATTTCATCATTATGGAAATATTGCATCAGGTTCTAATTGAGCTGTGATTGGTTGGTTGCATTTTGAAGTTTTAGAAGAACCGTTTTAGCGGGGCGACAGCGTTCTGTCGCTGTCGCCGAGTGTGGTTCGGTGGAAGACGCGCACAAGAATTGTGCGTCTCGAGTTAGTAGTTGTTAGAACTCGAGTGCGACCGAAACTCGCTGCTCTAACGAAATGAACGAAGAAAATAATGGTAATCCGACACATTTATTTGGATTCAAGAATATTTTTAATCAAGAATTTTGCCAATATTTGATGGCTTATGACAGAATTTGATTATGAGAGTCTGAAATATGGCGGCAACGCCGACTCGATTCGATTTGCTGAATAAGTTCACTCGTTAATTTTCAGGTCGTGAACTAAATCGGTTATTTAGTTCAATCGTTCATTCATTCACTTGGTCATGAACAATGTATTTCGTACTCGTTCAGTCGGTCATGAACGATATATTCTCCTCAGTTATTCAGTCGGTCATGAACTATTCGTTTAGTTCAGTTATTCATTCGGTCATGAACGATTCGTTTTGCTCAGGTATCAGTTGCACACGAACTATATTTTTTTTCAGTTATTTTTCATGTTTTCAGTTTCAAAAATATGTTTTACTTATACTAATGCCATTATAGTGTACAAATAATAATAATTGTTCTTATCTTTAATTTATTCCAGCTTTAACGTTTTATAAATAAAACATAAAAATAATATAACAAAATTTCTTTTTTAATGCTTCGGCAGATTCAACTGCTCTTGAGCTTCTTGAAGTTTTTTCAATCCACCAGCACTTCGATGGAAATTTTCTACTATTACCTTGGATCTTATTTTAATGGCATTAATTTTTAATCAAGTTTTTTGCACTACCAAATTCGAGGTGTGTGCAAAGCAAGTTATTGAAGCCCATTGCCCTTCCCTGACGGCACCAACTATATTGGGAGCATTATCTGTCACAATTGCAGTAATTTATTGTCAATGTCCCATTCGCCAATCGTTTTTTGTAAAAACATGCGGAGATTATAAATTGTGTGCCGTTCTCCATTTTCTTGACAGCCAAGTAAAGCCGATTTTATAATTGATTCGTCCGGATCAATATTGTGAGCTGTTACTGCTATATAGCTTTGATTGCATCTTGAAGTCCAAGAATCTGTTGTCAAACAGACTGCGTGTGCCTTTCATAAGCTTTCACTCACTTTTTCCTTTACTTCAAGGTAAATATTTGGCAGCAAGACATTTGAAATGGCTTTTCGGTTGGGCACTTTTTATCCTGGACACAGGCCTGCCATTTCTATTAAGTCTTTGAAGTCTGAAGTCTTTGAAGACTCCTCCACTATTCGTAAGGAATGATTTTTGCAATCATTATCAGCACCTATCGGTCAAGCTGATCAACTTTGCGTGTATTTGGTGGCCGACGCACGAAATTGGGGATATCTGCTGACCAGAAACAGAAATTAAATTCATAGTGACGGTGGGATGTTTCAAGAAGGTGCCGTCCTAAATTTCCTTGGGATCCACCTGCAATACTTAAAAGAGATTGGCAATAGACGCATTTGCCCTTTTTCCCATCGTCAACAGATATGAAATGGTTCCAGACATCGCTTCTCTTCCTTTTTGTAGCCATAACAATAACCTATCAATTAATTTTTAAATAATATGCACTTATTTTCCCACATAAATTACTTACAAGTCAACAACTCAAAAGTGAAATGAACAAAAGTGTTAATGAATTATAAAATGTATCGTTCGTGAACGGCTGAACTGCTGATTAGAATACATCGTTCGTGACCGACGAGTACGGAATATCGTCCATGACCGACTGAATAGCTGAACGAGTCAACTAAATGACCGATTTAGTTCACTGATCACTGAATAAGTTCAGTAGGTCACTTTAATGACCCGTTTAATCGAACTTCGTCTGAACTAAACGACATACCTCCGCGCGGAGATATGTCGTTTGTAGAGACGCGGAGATATGTCGCGCGGAGTTTTGAAACGTCAGATCTCCGGGCGGAGATATGTCGTTTTTAGAGCGGCGGAGCTATGGCGCTTCAAAATGACGATAATCTCGCCATGATCAACGGCGGGGTTATGTCGTTTTCAAACGTCATAATTTCGCCAGAAAAAAAAGCGACATAATTCCGCCGGCAAAATGTACTGGGCGGAGATATATCGGCGGAGCTACAGTGGCTCACAGCTTATTTTATGCAGTACATACTCCCGAATTAAAAGGTATGTAGCAACGAAACTATCAGGAATTAAAAAAAACATATTGGTACCATTTGAAAGTGCAAAATGCCTAGTTTAATAAGGAGCTTCATTTTTTACTAACTTACTTAGTAGCATTAAAATGGTGTCCTTATAAAACTAGACAAATTACTCTTTCAAATGGTACCAAAATGTTTATTCAACTCCTAATAGTTTTGTTACTACATACCTCTTAAGTCGTGAGTATGCACTGTATAAAATAAGCTGTGAGTCGCTATGACTTTTTCTTCAATTGTGTGCCGTTTGTGCCTGTGGTAGCAAAAAGCACACATATTCAAATGCTCTATCATGTACATATTTCTTCGTCCAGTTAGGCAAAATGAAAAGAATTTGATCTATTTTTATTTAACAAACAATTGATTGACCTAAATTAAATATTTTTATATTTTTTCTTTGTTTTCTGTGGGTACCTATTTTGCTTAAAATAAAACTATTTTTCTCAGTCATATTTCTGCAAGGGTTATTTATCGTCGGCTGGTCAAAGAATTCTAAGAGAAGACCAAAAATTGACAATGTTCAATTTTTGCGACTTGCTGCTTGTGCACACGCACACTCTTTCGAGTAAGCAGTTGTGTGATATTATTTAAGGGTTTGGCTCTTTTCCATTCTTGTTGTAAGGGCATTGAGTAATAAATCTCTTTATTACTCAATGTTGTAAGGGTAAGGGCATAGAGTAATAAACAGACAAAGAGGAGGCATTTGGATCAAAAGTTTAGGTCTGTTTATTACTCTATGGCTTTGGCGTAAGCTCTTAAGCACCAAATAGAGTTTTGATCGTTGGTTGACGACACATTTGCTCTTGCTCTGCACAATCTTCTTCTTCCTTGTTTTCCGGATCATTTTCATCATTTGCATTGATTTAAATGATATCAAACTCAGGATTTGCTGTTGGAGCTACATTTGCCTTCTAAATTTTTTTATAATAAGAAGTTAACAAAATAAACATGTGTGCAAGTACGTACCTTTCATGGCACAACACATGTTGGATGCTTGCGCATAATGTGTTTGTGCAAATAACTAGTTGATGCCTTGAAAGAGTCCTTTTCCTTGCGTATGTTGCATTTTGCAAATTTGTCGTCTACTGCCTTAAAAAGGGACCAAATTTCTCTGGTTTTTTATACCCTTGCAGAGGGTATTATAATTTTGTCATGAAATGTGTAACGCATAGAAGGAGACATCTCCGACCCCATATAATATGTATATTTTTGATCAGTATCAACAGCCGAGTCGATATAGCCATGTCCGTCTGTCTGTTTTTATGCGAACTAGTCTCTCAGTTTTAAAGCTATCTTTATGAAACTTTGCAGAAGTCCCTCTTTCTGTTGCACGCAGCACATATGTCAAAACCATCACTGGATCGGACCACTATATCATATAGCTGCCATAGGAACGATCGGTCGAAAACTATGTTTTTGATTAAAAACCTTTTTTGTTTATCAAGATACCTTCACCAAACTCGGCATTAACTATTTTCCCTGTGCTTCTTAGATACAAAGCACTATGAGCATTATGAAAAGGTTGGGTCTGCAAGGGTATTAGATTTTCGGCGTGCGGAAGATAGCCTTTCTTTCTCGTTTTTATTCATTTTAAAATAAATTAATAAAAACACACAAATTTAAACGGTTCTTGTAAGTGAGGCCGTATAGTTGCAAGCTCAAAATAACAACCAAGTACACATCAGTTGCATAGTTTTTAGATTTGTAGCCAGTACGAAAGGAACAGCCTGATTACAGGCACAAACCTTACAATGCATAGATTCACGGGTGCTTGCGACCATTTCAGTGTGTCCAGATAGAGTAAGACTGATAAGAGTGGTAGCCGAACGCCGGCCTCGAAAGCCGAACGTTCATTACCCATTAAAAATGGTTAAAAAGGGTATATTGTATTTGTGCAAAGTGCAAATGCCATGTCCGTCTGTCTGTCTGTCCGTCTGTTCGTATGTATGAACGCAAGGATCTCAGAACCTATAAGAGCTAGAGATTTGAAGTTTTAGATGTAGGTGCTTCTAGTTCCTGCGCAGATCGAGTTTGTTTCTGATAATCGATAACTTACTTCGTTTCCAAGTAATCAATAAAAATGTATATCGAAATCGAGTTTTTAAGCAATTTTGGTAAATAACAAGAGCTAGAGTCACCAAACTTGACATGTAGCTTGTAGTAAATATATTTGCATTTGGTGTTGGAAGAAGAGGGTTCAGAGTATTGCCTAGCCGGGAGCTCCCGACTAGAACGTCTTACTTTTTTTTTTGTAGTAGAGTTTTGTTAAGTTTAGAACATTTTGGTCCATTGGCTGAAGAATAGCAGTGCAGTTGAAACCAGTCTTACATACATGCATCTTGCGCAGGATTCCCCAAATTTCTATTTTTCGACAGAGTCGAATGAACAACAGAACAAAAGAAAAGTGGTAAAAACATACTATACCATACAATTTTTTGATAAAGGCTGCGGTAAATGAATTGTTTTTTTGATACCCTGAACCCATTAAAAATGGGTAAAAAGGGTTTATTGTATTTGTGCAAAGTGCAAATGTATGTAACAGACAGAAGAAAGCATCTCCGACCCCATAAAGTATGTATATTCGTGATCAGCATCAATAGCCGAGTCGATCTAGCCATGTCCGTCTGTCTGTCTGTCCGTCCGTCCGTATGTATGAACGCAAGGATATCAGAACCTATAAGCGCTAGAGCCCTGAAATTTTAGCTGTAGGTCCTCCTGGTGCCCGCGCAGATCGAGTTTGTTTCCGATAAACGACAACTTGCCCCGTTTCCAAGTAATCGATAAAAATGTATATCGAAATCCCGTATTTTAAGCAATTTTGGTAAATAATAAGAGCTAGAGTCACCAAACTTAACATGTCGCTTCTAAAATAGTATATTTGTATCAAGTATATTTCATTTGATACCTATCGCCACCTCCCCGCTACTCTCTATCTATTAGCGCGAGATGCAATTGGTGTTGGAATAAGAGGGTTCAGGGTATTCCCTAGTTGGGAGCGCCCGACTAGAACCTCCTACTTGTTTTTTTTTTTAAATTTGTTTTTATTACTGCTAAAGCAAAAGATCGCGAAGCGCGAGCTGCATTTGGCGATGGTAGAAGAGGGTTCAGGGTATCCCCTAGTCGGGAACTCCCGACTAGATCCTCTTACTTGTTTGCTTATTCATTTTTATTTAATTATATTTATTGTCAACTATACCTTCAAGAATGCTTTGTCTTATTAACACATGCATACATACGTTATAAACCTAGACCTAACATATGCATCTGCAATTAAATGTAGAATTTACATATGTTAAGTTTGTACCACAAATGAGAAGAAGCCCAGGAAGGAGGACTGTTTCAGCACTGGCTCGTTTAATCAGAGCGCGTGAATAAAAAATTGTGTTTTTTTCACAATAATTATTCCTTTAAATTTTTTTTGATAAACTATGTGACAATTTAAGAGCAAGTAATTGATAAAATAAAATAAATGGTCTTTAGATGAATGCAGAAACACATGTGTTTCTCATAAGAAATTAAGTAGCGTGCGCATTACGTCAAATTAGCGGAAAGCACTAAGCGTCGACCTGTATCGGAAACAAACTCGATCATTTTAATGTTTTTTTTGTTTTTTGAATGTAGGTTGAAATTTTTTTTTTTTTTTTTTTTTTTTTTTTGGTTTTTTTTTTATGCGCAGGCACTAGCGAGCACCATATAGGGTTGTTTTGTTTGGGGTTTTTGATTTTGTTTTTTTTTTTATGTTTTGAAATTTTAATTTTTTTTTTTTTGTGTTTGTTTTTTTTTTGTTGGTAAAAAAATTTTTTTTTTTTTTTTTTTTTTTTTTTTTTTTTTTTATTTTTTTTTTTTTTTTTTTTTTTTTTTTTTTTTTTATAATTTTTTTTTTTTTTTTTTTTTTTTTTTTTTTACATCTAAAATTTCAAGTCTGTAGCTCATAATACGTTCTGAGATCCATTGCGTATGACCTCATACATACATGGGACGGACGGACAGATTCAGAACGGTCATGGCTAGACCGACTCGGCTATTGATGCTGATCAAGAATATTTTAATTTTTTTTTTTTTATATACTTTATGGGGTCGTAGATGCTTCCTTCTGCCTGTTACATACATTTGCATTTTGCACAAAAACATAATATCCCCTTTTACCCATTTTTAATGGGTCTAGAATATATATACTTTATGGGGTCGGAGATGCTTCCTTCTGCCTGTTACATACATATGCATTTTGCACAAAAACATAATTATACCCATTTTTAATGGGTTCAGGGGTATAAATAGGCTTAACTATGAAATCGATTCACTTTAAGAAAAAACAAGTAAGAGGTTCTAGTCGGGAGCGCCCGACTAGGGGATACCCTGAACCCTCATATTCCAACACCAAATGCAGCGCGCGCTTATAGATAAAGAGTAGCGGGGAGGTGGCGATAGGTATAAAATGAAAGATAATCGATATATATATACTTTTCTAGAAGCTACATGTCAAGTTTGGTGACTCTAGCTCTTATTATTTACCAAAATTGCTTAAAAAACGGGATTTCGATATACATTTTTATCGATTACTTGGAAACGGGGCAAGTTATCGTTTATCGGAAACAAACTCGATCTGCGCAGGCACTAGGAGCACCTACATCTAAAATTTCAAGTCTGTAGCTCATATACGTTCTGAGATCCTTGCGTACATACATACGGACGGACGGACAGACAGACGGTCATGGCTAGACCGACTCGGCTATTGATGCTGATCAAGAATATATATACTTTATGGGGTCGGAGATGCTTCCTTCTGCCTGTTACATACATTTGCATTTTGCACAAAAACATAATACCCCTTTTACCCATTTTTAATGGGTCTAGAATATATATACTTTATGGGGTCGGAGATGCTTCCTTCTGCCTGTTACATACATATGCATTTTGCACAAAAACATAATACCCATTTTTAATGGGTTCAGGGTATAAATAGGCTTAACTATGAAATCGATTCACTTTAAGGAAAAAACAAGTAAGAGGTTCTAGTCGGGAGCGCCCGACTAGGGGATACCCTGAACCCTCTTATTCCAACACCAAATGCAGCGCGCGCTTATAGATAAAGAGTAGCGGGGAGGTGGCGATAGGTATAAAATGAAAGATAATCGATATATATATACTTTTCTAGAAGCTACATGTCAAGTTTGGTGACTCTAGCTCTTATTATTTACCAAAATTGCTTAAAAAACGGGATTTCGATATACATTTTTATCGATTACTTGGAAACGGGGCAAGTTATCGATTATCGGAAACAAACTCGATCTGCGCAGGAACTAGGAGCACCTACATCTAAAATTTCAGTCTCTAGCTCTTATAGGTTCTGAGATCCTTGCGTTCATACATACGGACGGACGGACAGACAGACGGACATGGCTAGATCGACTCGGCTATTGATGCTGATCAAGAATATATATACTTTATGGGGTCGGAGATGCTTCCTTCTGCCTGTTACATACATTTGCATTTTGCACCAAAACAAAATACCCCTTTTACCCATTTTTAATGGGTTCAGGGTATAAAAAGAAACAAATGGAAAAACTGAGTGAGTAGAGAGGGAGTTATGGCTAACCGTGGGGGAGTGCAAAAGAAAATTAAGAAAAGAATAGCGCTCATAAAGTGGCTGCTATTTGCAAATCAAACTCCACCCCCCTGGGCAACTGCCCAAAAATTACAAAAGCTTGACTTTCTTAAGTTAAGCCTTAAACAAAGAAAGCCAATAACTCCAGCTCACTCAGAAATAAAGAAAAGGAAATCTGAATTTAATAAAACAACACCTCCTCCCCCCAAGGAACTACCGAAAAAAATGATGCCCGAGAGATTGCCCAGGGCCATTAGAATGCGCATTTTGTCAAAATACATGCGCGAGACCTGTGCGATGACCGGCACCGGTAGCGCATGAGCTCATAGGCCCAGGATAACAGCAGCTGAGTCAACAAACGTGAAGGGCAAGCCGCCTTTTACGCCTACGAAGGAGCATCAGCGAGCGAACCGGCGACGACCAGCTGATGCAGCGAAGAAGGAAGACACACAGCAGACGAAGCAGCATTATCTAAGATTACATTAAAATTTTTTTATAAATTGTAATGATGCACTGTGCTGTGTGCGTCAAGGTAGAGTACAACCCAAAAAATTGTACGCTAAAATTAGAAAGGAGATCTATGCGTTGATCGAAATAGGGTTTTAAAATAGACACAAAAAGAAAGGCCTTCTGCCTAAATATAATATTAACAAGAAAGTAAGGTTCTAGTCGGGAGCGCAATGCATACAAAGAAAATTAAGAAACGCTATATAAGTAAAGCAGACGGACTAGACCAGGTTTGAACATATTTGAATATGTCAGATATAGAGGCATGTCTCAGTAAAGCTTGGTAACTGAAGAACACCCAATTTTGGGACCAGCAACAATAATAATGGTGCGACTGCATCAATAAATATCTATTATATTAGTATGGAATGGAGTATATTTGTGAAAAACATCAATGACCTCAAAGACAAATTTGACAAGTCATATAAATGCATTAATAAAGGCATACCTATAAAGGTAGAAACACTAATATACCATGTACAAATATTGATAAAACAATATAACGATATAGTACATGCAGTAAATTCCATTAAAAATAAACTAACACAGGAGCATGCCAGGCAGTGCCTTAAATTCATACAATCTTTAAATACCAGATTGAAAAACATTGGCATTAGACAGAACATTATAATAAATGTTCCAGAAGATCTATTTTTACCAGCAAAGTTTGATCCAAACCAGCTGCAAGATCTTAATGAGTCGAAGCCAATTACTGACATAAATATCGATATCGAAATTGAGACACTGGACAATACAGAATCCAACATGCCAGACCAGGTAGCCTTAAATAGGGAATATGTAAGACAAATCTCGTCTACAGTCCCTGAATTTGACGGTAAAAAACTGTCATTAAATCGTTTTTTAACAGCCTTAAGGCTTGTTGAACGAACAAAGGGCAACCAAGAGGATTTGGCTGTAGAAGTCATAAAATCGAAACTAATTGGCACAATACTATACAAATGCCAAGACGAGACTACGATCTATGGCATTATTAATAAATTAAAAAGTTGCGTCAAAGGAGAATCCATTGACATGATTAAGGCAAAGCTGTTAAACGCCAAACAAAAAGGCAAAACAGCAGCTCAATATACAGCTGATATCGATAACTTGCGTAAGCAACTCGAGGCAGCTTATATTGACGATGGCCTAGACTCGGATAATGCAGAGAAATTCTCTACTAAAGAGCCAATATCTGCAATGACCAAAAATTTTGAATATGAAAAACTCCGTATAATACTAGAAGCTGGAAACTTCAGCACATTTAATGATGCAATGAGTATATACATTCATTGCAGCACTGAAATGACTGGAAGTGCCAGCACAGTATTATATCAGCGAGGCAGACATGATGATTATCGCAATTACCAAAGAGGTAGAGGCAATGGCCGCGGTAATCATAACGCAAACTATACTAACAATAGGCAGAGGACATTATAGAGGTAATGCCCGTGGTAATAACCGAGGAAGGAATAATTCCAACCGAGGTAAAAACCAAAACAATAACAATGGCAACTATAATGGCAATAATAATGTTCGAGTTACACAGACTAACTCGGAAAACCAACAAAACCCTTAAGATATGCACCAAGCAACACCAAAGTACACACAGTCAATTTAAACCTCAGTATCTTCATTAACATAAATAACGAAAAAACACGTTAAGCATTTACCCTATTGCTAGATACTGGTGCAGACATATCACTATTAAAAGAACATGTTGATACAGTTGAAAACATTAATTCAAACATATCAACTCAAATATCTGGAATCGGTGAAGGTTCATTTTTCTCTAAAGCTTTAGCATTCGTAGAATTATCTACCGGAAAATATGTCATTCCACACGACTTTCACATAGTCGGACACGATTTCCCAATACCCATTATTGGCATACCCCGATGGCATTATTGGTATTGACTTCTTTAAAAGGTATAATTGCTAATAAGATTTCACAAAAACATGTGATTCTCTAATACTTCGGCCAAATAATTTAAACTATCCTATAAAACTACCAATAACTCACACTTGTGATGATAATGCCACAATACTTCCAGCTCGTTCTGAAGTAGTCCGTCAAATCAATATTGTTTCGCCAGAAAACAATATTTTCATTCCAAATCAAGAAATTGATAAAGGAATATTCATTGGAAATACTATTTCCAATAATCAACAAACATTTGTCCGAATTTTAAATACAACAAATTCAATAAAAATAGTAAATCTTAACTACATTAAAATAGAAAAGCTAAGTGACTATGAAACAGTCCATGAAACTAGCAAAGATCGCCAAGAAACGGTGATGAAAAAACTAAAAAAGAACTTTCCCCAATTATTTAAAACACAATTAAAATCTTTTTCAACGAGCAATGGCTCCTATCGTTTTACACGATTACCATATGGTCTAAAAATAGCGCCTAATTCTTTTCAAAGAATGATGACCATCGCTTTTTCCGGACTAGAACCTTCTCAAGCTTTCTTGTACATGGACGACTTAATCGGTTGTTCCGAAAACCACATGATCAAAAACTTAACAAACGTTTTTGACTTGTGTAGGCAACACAACCTTAAATTACATCCAGAAAAATGTTCATTTTTCATGCACGAAGTGACTTTTCTATGTCATAAGTGTACTGATCAAGGTATTTTTCCAGATGACAAAAAATATGATGTCATTGAAAAATATCCAGTCCCCACGGACGCTGATAGCGCTAGAAGATTCGATGCATTTTGCAATTATTACAGACGTTTCATAAAAAACTTTGCAGATTATTCACGTCACATAAAATTATTATGTAAAAAGTCTGTAAAGTTTGAGTGGTCCGATGAATGCCAAAAAGCGTTCGAATATTTAAAAAAAGCTCTTATGAAGCCCACTTTACTAAAATACCCAGATTTTAGCAAAGAATTTTGCATCATAACAGATGCCAGTAAACTAGCCTGCGGAGCAGTTTTGACTCAAACGTATGGAGATAAACAATTGCCCGTAGCATATGCTTCTCGTTCATTTACAAAAGGAGAAAGCAATAAAAGTACAACCGAACAAGAGTTGGCAGCAATCCACTGGGCAATAGCCCATTTTCGACCATACATGGTCAACATTTCACAATTAAAACAGACCATAGACCATTGTGATATCTGTTTTCAATGGTAAATCCAAGTTCAAAACTAACGAGAATGAGACTAGATTTAGAAGAGTATGAGTTCACTGTAGAATACCTTAAGGGAAAAGATAATTTTGTTGCAGATGCGTTATCAAGAATAACCATCAAAGAATTAAAAAGTACTAATACAAATGTCTTGAAAGTCACTACAAGACAACAAAATAGACAAAATAAATCCTGCGCAGGAAAAGAACAAGAAATTTTGCCAAGGCAAAATATTGATAAAGCTTCTAAGCCCAACGTATACGACGTTATGCGAAAAATAGTGACCTTGCACATAACAAATATGCTATGTATTTTAAAACATGGTAAAAAGGTTGTTGCAAGAATTGAGATTAGCGACCTTTATACTAATGGAACTATCGATTTAGGTCAATTTTTCCAAAGGCTTGAAAAAGAAGCCGGTATATTAGGAATCAGCCAACTCAAAGTGGTACCGAGCGAAAAGATCTTCGAAAACATTTCAATAGATACTTTCAAAAATATGGACAATATACATTTAAAAAACTTAAGAGTAGCGCTACTCAAGCCGGTAACCCAAATAAATAAAGAAACAGAAAAAGAAGCAATAATGTCTACATTCCTTGATGATCCTATTCAAGGTGGTCACACAGGCACTTCAAAAACGCTAGCAAAAATAAAAAGACATTACTATTGGAAAAATATGACACGTCATATAACAAAGTACATACGTAATTGTCCGAAATGTCAAAAAGCTAAAACAACAAAGCACACTAAGACACCTATGATTATAACTGAAACACCAATAAACGCTTTCGACAGGGTAATTGTTGACACTATATGTCCATTACCAAGATCAGAGAATGGTAACGAGTATGCAGTTACACTAATATGTGATTTAACAAAATACCTAGTTGCCATTCCGATCCCAAATAAAAATGCAAAAACTGTCGCTAAAGCAATATTCGAATCTTTTATTCTGAAGTACGGTCCAATGAAGACGTTCATAACGGACATGGTTACAGAATATAAGAATTCAATAATAACGGACATTTCTGTCAAATAAGTACCCGGATATTTGAAATAAAACACAAACAACTTATCAATCATCTAAATTTATTATATCCCCTTCAAAATAGGCCCCTTCTGAGGCAATACACTTCTTCCAACGAACAATCCAATCATCGAAACACTTTTTAAAGCTATTTTCCGGGATGGCCTTCAGTTCTCGTTGCGAATTAGTTTTGATGTCTTCAATGCTCTCAAAACGGGTTCCACGAAGTTGTAATTTGAGTTTTGGAAACAGGAAAAAGTCACACGGGGCCATATCTGTTCGATAATATTTGTTGAATTTTTGTTCAAAAACTCGTTCACAATGATCGCTTTGTGCGCTGCAATTCAGATCTTTTGGCACCAATCGCGCTGCGACTTTCCGCATACCCAAAACATCAACTGAAATATGAAGAGCGGTCTCATTTCTTGGGCTATCTCTCGCAAACTCGAACCTCATATATAAAGTATGTGGCACTTTGTTGCATACAATAACAAATATAAATTAAACAAACCCAGAGCCACTCTATGTATTGGCTCTGGCTCATATTACGCAGCGCGAGTCACTAGCCCCGCACGCTGACCATTTATGTTTACACTGCATATCCCACGCTCCGTCTGAGCGCATTCCATGAGCAACATATATGCTCACTAACACAGGCATATGCAAGCTACTCACTCTCCCTCTCTTTGTAGCTGTTGACCAATAACAGCATAAGAACATATATGTATCCAAGGGCTAAGCGCATAACATTGACTTTGAATAAAACGATTCATATACTACAACCTAACCAGCACAGACGTGCTTAAATGAACTCTTTTTTATAAATTGTAATAACAATATTACAAAACTACTTGAAACAAGTGCAGTACGGGTTAAATTATATGGTCCGTGGCCGGAATACCCTTTCCACTACAATGGAGGACGCAATGGAAACTAGAAGCCGCTCCGGTAGTACGACTGCAGCTGAATCAAGTGCTGAGTCGATCTCCAGTATTGCCGGGCACAAGAAGAAGGGGAAGAAGGGGAAGAACCGTGGCAAGGAGTCGCCGACAATCTACGAGCCCGTCGATGCGAAGAGGCAGGCGATTCAAGGCACGGATTCAACGGAATTCGCGAAGCCCATTGCAAGACCCGCTACGACAAAAAGAAGCGCTACAGCCGAGGAGGATAGTCAAAAAGCCGCTTCTGCTGCTGCTCCTATCGCTCGATGTGTAGCCTGGCGTATTGTAGCCGAGGGGACGTCGGCGATCCTTGAGGAGATTTCTTCTGCAGGTGATGAAACCAGAAAAGCACTGGTAGGAATCGCAGGAGTCGCCCCCGAGGCCGTGTGCGAAATTTCGGCGGTAATAAAGCGATTGGAAGAGCTTTCGATGTCGCTAGCAGTGAGGAACGCACTACTTGAGAGAATCCCTAACAAAGTCCCCGCATCCCAGTATGCCGCTACCACTTTCGCTGCTGATCGCCATGCTGCCAACCCAGCCGCCCATACCGCTGTCCCCGTCCCAGCGGTGCCGATCGCCGCGCCACGAATCAGCAAGCCAGTAGAGACGTGGTCTGCGGTAGTCACAAGTCAAGATCCCAGTGAATCAGGCGAAGCGGTAGCGAAAAAGATTATGGAGGAGGTCGCACCAACACTTGGTGTGCGTGTGCACGAAGTGCGAGAGCTTAAGCGGGGTGGTGCCATCATCCGCACGCCATCAGTAAGCGAGTTGCAGAAGGTGGTAGCGAATAAAAAGTTCGCGGAGGTTGGACTGCATATCCAACCAAACAGGGGTCTGAGACCGAAGGTTACGGTATACGACGTGGATACGACGATCTCGCCGGAAATCTTCATGGAGGAGCTCTATGAAAATAATTTTAAGGAGGAAATGACCCCACAGGCTTTCAAGAAAGCGATCCACCTCGAGTCTAAACCGTGGTCCGTCACTGATGGCACCAGCACTAACCTGACGCTAGACGTTGATGAGAGAGCCCTGGCAACTTTAGAGAAGACCGGACGCGTATACATTAAGTGGTTTTCATACCGATGCCGGCCCCTCGTCCGCACCTATGCTTGTCATAGGTGTGTCGGCTTCGACCACAAGGTCTCCGAGTGCCGCTTTAAGCAGGACGTATGCCGGCAATGTGGGCAGATGGGACACATCGCAGCCAAGTGCGTAAATCCGGTGGACTGCCGGAATTGCCGCTTCAAAAGGTTGCCCTCAGGGCATAATATGCTTTCGGACTCATGCCCGATCTATGGCGCTGTGTTGGCAAGGGTGCAAGCTAGGCATTAATGCTTAGCTTCATCCAAGCCAACTGTGGCCGGGGCCGCGCTGCGTGCATCGATATCGGTGTGCGCATGCGTGATCTCGGCCACTCCTTTGCGCTGCTGCAGGAGCCATATGTGGATGTCGCTGGGCGAATTACAGGCTTCCCTGCCGGGATGCGCGTATTTGGGAGCCGTACTGTCGATGGCCGGAAAAGGAGCGCTGCTATTACTATAGACGACGCAGATGCCATCTGCCTACCAGTGGAGTCGCTGACCACCGAGGCTGGAGTATGTGTGAGGGTCACTGGTAAACATGGCACAGTTTATCTGACCTCCGTATACTGCCATGCTCAGGCTGACTTAACGAGAATATTGAGCTATATGGATGCCGTACTGCTACTGGCGAGCAGTACACCGGTCATTTTTAGCCTGGACGCAAACGCTGTGTCTCCCTTGTGGTTCAGTAAGCGGCACGAATTCTTCCGTGGCCAACAGAACTACAGACGAGGCGAACAGTTGGATGAGTGGATACTCGGAAGTCGGGCCTGCGTGCTAAACCAAGTCAGCGAGGTGTACACGTTTGATAATCGCCGAGGGCAAAGTGATATCGACGTAACAATCGCCAACGAAGCAGCGTCTACATGGGCCGCGTATGACTGGAGTGTGGACGAGTGGGATTTGAGCGACCACAACATGATCACTGTTGTGATCTCGCCATCCCCAGCAAATGCAGTTGAGAGCTATGCTCCTGTGCCGTCCTGGAAGCTCGCGAATGCTAATTGGCGATTGTTCGACTCGGAGCTGGTCGAGGAAATCGAGGAGCACCTTTCCTTGGAGGACATAAGGACGTTGCCGTTGGATACCGCGGTGTCTGCCCTACGCCTTGCCGTACAGTCTGTG
The DNA here is from genome assembly GCA_035045725.1 of Drosophila ezoana. Taxonomy (NCBI): domain Eukaryota; kingdom Metazoa; phylum Arthropoda; class Insecta; order Diptera; family Drosophilidae; genus Drosophila; species Drosophila ezoana. The sequence goes on from JAWNOU010000163.1 coordinate 48,922, forward strand.
TGCGACAGAGTGTTAGGACGCAGACCGTCGAGAGCCCAGGGAAAAGTTAAATGGTGGACTGCCGAACTGAGTACCAAACGCCGTGAGGTCAGGAGACTGAGGCGGAGGCTCCAGGATGCACGGCGCAGAGGCCACGAATCTGCACCGTATCTTGCAGCCCATCTGAGGACAGCCGTGCGCGAGTTCAAGACGCTCATCCTAAAGACGAAGGAGGAAAACTGGCGACGCTTCGTTGGAGACCATAGAGACGATCCGTGGGGGCATGTCTACCGGATATGCAGGGGACGAAAACGGTCCACCGATTTGAGGTGTCTTCGTTCGGATGGCAGGCTGGTTGTCACATGGCACGACTGCGCGAGTCTCCTCCTCAACAACTTTTTCCCGGTTGCAGAGTTGAGAGCAGACGTCGTCATTCCGAACGAAGCTGCTCCAGCGCTCGAAGCTTTCGAGGTTGGATTATGCGTCGCTCGGTTGAAGAGCAGGCGCTCTCCCGGGCTTGACGGCATTACAGGTGGGATCTGCAAGGCGGTATGGCGTGCCATCCCTGAACACCTGGCAACGTTGTATTCCCGCTGCATGACAGAGGGATACTTCCCCCTTGAGTGGAAGTGCCCGCGTGTGGTTGCGCTCCTCAAGGGCCCCGACAAGGATAGGAGCGATCCAGCTTCCTATCGTGGCATCTGCCTGTTGCCAGTGTTTGGCAAAGTGCTTGAGGGGATCATGGTGAATCGCATGAAGGAGGTGCTTCCTGATGTTAATAGATGGCAATTTGGCTTTCGACCTGGACGCTGTGTCGAGGACGCCTGGAAGCACGTAATGACCAGCGTTGCCGCCAGCCAGGCGGTATACGTACTTGGTCTTTTCGTGGATTTTAAGGGCGCCTTTGACAACGTCGAGTGGAGCGCCGCGATGCGCCGCTTGATTGATGCGGGATGCAAGGAAGCTGGCTTGTGGAGAAGCTTCTTCTGTGGCAGAAAAGCCAGGATGACTAGCAGACATGGCGAAGTCGAGGTGGAGGTCACACGAGGGTGTCCCCAGGGATCCATCAGTGGGCCGTTCATCTGGAACACCATGATGGATGTCCTGCTCCATCGTCTGGAGCGAATGTGCACTTTTTGTGCATACGCTGACGATCTGCTAATCCTTGTTGAGGAAAAGTCGAGAGCCGAACTGGAGCGTCGTGCAGCAGATCTGATGTCCGTCGTAGGAGCTTGGGGAGCCGAGGTCGGAGTATCGGTCTCAACCAGCAAGACGGCAACGATGATGCTGAAGGGGCGTTTCGCAATTTCCAGGCCGCCTGTGGTACGGTTTGCAGGAGCAAGCCTACCATACGTCAACAAGATCCGGTACCTTGGCATCACTGTCGGTGAACGGCTAAATTTTCAGCCGCATATCGCAGGTTTGCGGGAGAAACTGACTGGAGTCGTCGGAGCGTTGGGTCGCGTGCTACGGGTTGACTGGGGCCTCAGTCCCCGAGCCAGACGCACTGTATATGCCGGGCTCATGGTGCCTTGTGCACTGTTTGGCGCCTCAGTATGGTATTCCACGGTCAGGAGAGAGTCGGGGGCCAGGAGGCGCCTCATTTCCTGCCAAAGAGTCATGCTATTAGGATGCCTGCCGGTATGCCGTACAGTGTCCACCGTGGCACTGCAGGTGCTTGCTGGAGCTCCCCCGCTGGATTTGGTTGCCAAGCAATTGGCAATCAGATTCAAGGTCAAGCGTGCCCACCCGCTGGAGGATAGTGACTGGCTGTTCGGTCTAGATGTGGCAGGTCTGGATCAGAGGCGGATGAAGGCGTTGCTGGACGAAGCCATGTGCTCCGAGTGGCAACGGAGATGGGATAGTGATGAGCACGGTCGACCGACTCATCAGTTTATCCCGGACGCATGCTTCGGCTACAGCCGGCGAGACTTTGGATTCGGTCTTCACGCCGGATTCTTGCTGACGGGCCACGGGTCGCTAAATGCATTCCTGCATCAGAGAAGTCTGAGTGCAACGCCCGCATGTCAATGCGGTGCAGAGCACGAAGACTGGCAGCACGTGCTAGTTGCTTGCCCACTCTATGCAGATCTGCGAGACCTTGACGGACTTGGTGTCAGGAGAGAAGACACCCGCTGGGACTTTTCCCGGGTTCTGGAGACACCAGAGCGGCTGCGACTCCTGGAGATGTTTGCGCGGGCGGTGTTTACTAGACGGCGGCGAGGGATGGAGTGAAGTGCAGCAACACAGGGCCGACCAATGCCGGGCTGACGTTAGCCAAAACTGGGAGTGGCATGGACTGTGTCACGAAGCCCACCGGAGCTTAATCTGGTAGACAAGCCCCAATTGGGGTGAGTCGACCAATGGACGACCCATTCCGTGTTTGTCGTCAACAAAACTGGGGAGTGGCAACTGCTACGAACAGCCGACCAAAGCTGTAATTTGGTACCACGGGTAACCAGGCGCCCACGGAACTTGTTCCGTCCTGGTTAGTTGGTGCGGCCCTTCGGGGAGTATCGTGGTGGCTGTGTGTTTAATACCCAAATGCGGGGAGAGTTTTCACTCGGCGTGGAGTTGCGTGTCAACCGGGTGCTGTACCCATAGACCAGCAGAGGTTTAGATAGACCTCGCCTCCCACCAAGGGGGAATGTCATGTTCGACAAGCATGCATTCAATTTGGTACCGAAGGGACACTGCGCATGCAGTGTCTTGGAGGGGCGCTAGTCCGACGCATTGTTTCGGCTCGTTGTATTTTTGAATACCGTGGTAGTAAACCCCTAAGGGGTACACGCCACGTTAAACAAATGTAGACGTTCTGTCCGCCCGTCCGTCCGTATGTATGAACGCAAGGATCTCAGAACCTATAAGAGCTAGAGACTTGAAATTTTAGCTGTAGGTCCTCCAGGTGCCCGCGCAGATCGAGTTTGTTTCCGATAAACGATAACTTGCCCCGTTTCCAAGTAATCGATAAAAATGTATATCGAAATCCCGTTTTTTAAGCAATTTTGGTAAATAAAAAGAGCTAGAGTCACCAAACTTGACATGTAGCTTTTTGAATAGTATATATATATCGAGTATCTTTCATTTTATACCTATCGCCACCTCTCCGCTACTCTCTATCTATAAGCGCGCACTGCATTCGGTGTTGTAATAAGAGGGTTCAGGGTATCCCCTAGTCGGGAGCTCCTGACTAGAACCTCTCTTTTGTTTGTTTTAGACACCCTCAATACATTTAATGCCATCCATAGAGTAATAAACAGACCAAGAGGAGGCATTTGGATCAAAAGCTCTTTTTCAAAAATTCTGAAGATACAGAGGTTGCAAACACAACGCCCGGCTGTCTGCAGCAAATTCAAAGACAACTTCAAAACATTTTCCATAAGAACCAACAACAACCATAAACAAAACAAACGACTCGACAATGAAAAAAGCACACCACAAATTCTAAATTCCCTTTTTTGTTTGAGGCTACAGCCTATGATCTTAGCTGCTGCATCCTTCTAACTCATTGTTGTGGTTTCTAAGCACAGCTATGTATGCCTATAATTCGCGAATTCATGTCTTCTTCTTCTCCACTCACTTTCAACTTGCAAGCAGCTCGGCAGATTTTTATCATTTTTCATTTTTCGACCAGCAAGGCACCCTTTCTCATAATAGGGTATTTTAATTATTCATAAGTAATGTAACCAAATAGCACAAAACTTCTTATAAATACATTTTTATCCAATGTCTATGATATAATATAATTTCTTATTTAGTGTGCAACTATTGGTACAATTATTATTAATTTTTTTCTTGAAACATTATATACCATTTCTATAAATAAGGGTATTAATGCCGCGACGCGCCTAATAGTTGTTGTATGTGTGTCTCATCGCACACATATTGGTGCAAATCTGCAAGGGAAGTCTATGAACTTAAGAAGGTTGCAATATTCTGTTGCGCATGTGACGTCACAGCCTAAGGCTTTTTCCGTGCGATCATTTCGTAATTAATATGATTACATATGTCAATCAATTATTTACTATAAAGGACCCTATTCATAAATTATTTAAATGTACGTAATAAAGGTAGAAATATATACTAAACATCACAAGAAATAAAATTCTGTGAAATGTGACGTCATAATATATGATGTTGTTGCGCCGTGCGCGTAACCCTTTGATCTGAATGCCATGGCCTGCTGGCATTCAAATTTTCTACCTACTTGCGCCGAGACTCGGCTCTGCAACAACAATTTAATACCCAAATTGTGCTGTTGTTGTTTCTACGCGCTGCCTTTTAGGAACGACAGAGAAACCCGCAAAGAACACAGTGGCATTATTTGTCCCTATTCTTTGCACTGAGTTTCCTATGTCCTCTAAATCTTGCTTCAGAATTTCATAGATCACAACGGGGGACGGGGAAAAAATGGGTTTTCGTGCGCACTGTTGTTGTTTTGCGAGTGATTTGTTGTTGCTTCCTATAGTAAATGAGCTTTATTTTTGGGTTTGATTTTGCGTTTGCGGACCAACCCGATGTACCTCTCGGGGTTTTCAAAACGGTAAAAAAAGCTCGGAGCACGCTTTCAGCTCTGTCTCTTTATTACTCAATGCATGACACCATAGAGTAATAAACAGACCAAGAGCGGAAGATTCGCTCCGAGCTTTTATTACCGTTTTAATTCTGAAGCCAGGTCGTTAAGGTTGGTCCGCAAACGCAAAATCAAACTCAAGAAATAAAGCTCATTCTGTTTATTACTCTATGGGGAATTGGTAACCATTATGTTTCCACCATTCCATGGGGTCCTTCTCGTGGCTTAAAAAATATTCTTCTAAATAGCGATCAATTTCATTAACCGCTTTTGAAAGAGGTGGCTTTTTTGGCCGGGCGCCTGTGGAATTGCGCTAAAGAGACTATATGAAACCTCTTCAGAGTTGGCTTAAATCTGGCTCTGTTCGATCGCAGGTGGTGCATTTTTTTCCTTTAAGGAAGAAATTAAAAGTTTTTCAAGAGTAGATTTAACTTTCTCCGCCGTGCTCGGGTCCTTGAAATAAATAGATTTGTATCTTGGATCTAAAAATGTTGCAGCCGCTAACGTGTTGCTTTGCTCCAAGCTACCCAGTCGGCTTTTCATTCCATCAATAAGGGAAATGATAACCTACAATATACAATTAAAAAATCGGAGCATATATGTACATATTTATAAAAAATACCATACACACATACTTTTACAATGCTATCAGGGAAATCAAGCTTTTTAAATTTATCCAACCCAGTCGTTTCCCAACACTGCTTGTCAAACATTGAAGTAACTTTTCTCCTTAAAAAAGAATAAAATAAAATAAAAATTTTCTTATTTAAAATCCTACATTTTCGACTTAAAAAGTGCCCATCGGTCAAGCCAAAGACCATATAAACACTAAGATGAGTAACGCCATACAACAAAATTCTACTATGCAGCTTGATTTTTTGAAAATTGAGAACGAAAACGAAATCTACAACACTTCGAGATGAGCTAATGAGAGCTGCTAACTATCGATAATGAATCATTATAAATATCGAATTTTCAATTTGGCGGAAGCTATTGTGTATTTAAAGTGTATGAAACTAAAATACCAAAACAATTGTTTGCATTTGTAAATGTAATTGTAAATTTAATTCAATATTTTGTAATTGATGTAAGCTATTAAATATTGTTGTATAATAAATTTCAAAAATAATAATATATATATAAAAATTTATATATTAATTATACTTATGTTTTACATTAGTAATATAATTTGAAGTCTAATTTAAAAAAAATGTATAAATTAACCAGCGTTTATAAATCGGTTTTAACCATGCAAAGTTATTTGATCAAATGCTTGCTCGTAGTTGAGCGATCGGTGAAGGAAGCGGGGCATAAGATCCATTGATCTGTTTATTATGTGCCGCTGGATTTAAACAAAGCCATGGCCACAATTTCTGCAGAGTGCACAGGAGGTTATTCGTGAGGTTAATAATATATTCATAACTTACTCGCACTTATACGTCTGAACGCCAATGTGGAATTTATTCTGCTGGACGCTCAGACGCATCCAGTAAATGTTACCACAAATAACTAAAACATTTTTTATGTTCGTCGTCTCCTTATGTCGTTATTGTTACTATCACTTTGCGTGTATGTCGCACACAATCCAGCAGAGCTTCTGTAATCCTGCGTGACATGGTCATCCCCAAAATGCAAGTGAGAAAATTATCTGTTTTTGTAAATAAACTGATTGATACTTACTTACGGGTATCCCAGCAGAGAAGTGCATCATCTGATCGTGGAGGTTCTGACATTTTATTTAAGACGTTTGGTCATATATATTCAACCTTGTTGTAATTGCTTGAGCATTTCCTATAAAAGAAGCTAAGCTTTTATTTTTGTAAAATTATAATAATAATAAAATTAATTTGTTTAATAAAAAATGGACAAATGCAACAATTGTAAAATTTCTGCAGGTGCATTCTATTCAATAACACAAGATGAAGAGAAATTAATGTCTTGGTTAAGAGACCACGGACTTATTTTGAATTCCAAGAACTGTCCTGGCTGTGGCGAGCCCTGCAAGTGTGTCCCATTGAAAGGCGATTTTTATTTTCGGTGTAGTCTGACGCACACTTTTGTAAAAAACAAAAAAAAATTACAAAAAAGTGTAATTTTGTACAAAGTGTGCGGACGAACACGTTCTTCGCGGGATCTCGTCTGACTATTAGGAAAATTTGCCCTTTTGTATATTACGAACTGATGGGAGTTGAACCATTTCTGCATTTTTAAAAAATGAGCTCTCATTGACTTATGAAACAATAGTCAATTGGCGTAATTATTTGCGAGAAGTTTTTCAAGATTGGACTGCAGAGTTAAGCCTTGGAAAGCTTGGAGGAGAGGGCAAGGTAGTAGAAATAGACGAAAGCCTTGTTTCTAAAATAAAAAATAATTGTGGGCGAATTATTCAAGGCCAATGGGTATTTGGTATTTATGAAAGGGATACCAAAAGGCAGTACATCGTTCCTGTCGAAAACCGCACCAAAAGCACGCTGCAAAACTGCAGCCATTGCAAAACTCTACAATCCCCATTGTGGCAGAGCGAACATTAATCTAGACTGCACAAATGAAGATGTAAGTATTTTATTTTTAAGAATAGTTTTCGTAATTTTTTTAAATTCAATTAAAGAAAGTACTTATTAAACAATTTTTTGTTACAGTATGAAGACGAGCTGGAAGATCTCTGCGAAAGAGAAGGAAAATTAGGCCATAATTTCGGTAAGTTCCCTAAAAAGCTCGCATAGCATTTTAATTAAATTTTCTTCAATTTCAGTATTAACACGAACAAATATTTTCGAATGCGCTGTCCATTATGGCTCAACAACGTTTTTAAATTTTCAAAACAAAAATTATGAAAAAATAAAAGTTGATTTAGATATAATTATAAAATAATCGTAACGTCTTGTTTTAATTCCGATCATCAGTTAAATTAATTGATGCAAATGATACAGTCAAACCAAAGACCATATAAACACTAAGATGAGTAACGCCCATACATTTGTATGCGACGCAAAATTTCTAGCCTGGCCTTTGAGGCTTCGTACGACATGCCTGCCGACAGACTGTTCGTTCTCCAAAGACCAGTCGAACGAATGCCGAAGTCGCGGCTTGCTGATGCTGACACGAGCAACGAAGTTAGTCGCCAGCCTGCCTTCAGCAAAGCTGGTCGATGGTGCTTTGCGTCGTTTCGTTTTCAAAGTACATTGAGCGAAAATGTTTAAAACTTACGATCGACGCAAAGTGCTTGTTCTTTATCCATGAAATGCATGCTTTAATAAAATGATATATTACTCTATTTACTAACGATTAATTTTACAGGAAAATTTAAGAATAAAATAATTTTTACACAAGGCGCATCTTGTGCAATAACTACGATAAGAAAATATCACACATAGATTGATTTCACTTTTGTTTTTGAACAGTGTATGCTCGAGAAAAGTACTTGTCTCAGCCAATGGCGTGCAAGCACCTTTGGTTGTATGCGTGAATTATGCATGCATAAGAACTTTAAAGTATGTATGTATGTGTTGTTATTCACTACGCTGGCTCATTGAGTAATAAAGAGACAGAGGAGGCTTTTGGATCAAAAGCTCTTTTTCGAAACAGTTCACGAGAGATAGCGCGGTTGCAAACAAAAATTGCAAACACAACGCCCGGCTGTCTGCAGCTACTTCTGCCGATGCCCAAAATTCAAAGACAACTTCAAAACATTTTCCATAAGAACCAACAACAACCATAAACAAAACAAACGACTCGACAATAAAAAAAGCACACCACAAATTCTATCCCTTTTTTGTTTGAGGCTACAGCCTATGATCTTAGCTGCTGCACCCTTCTAACTCATTGTTGTGGTTTCTAAGCACTGCTATGCCTATAATTCGCATAGTCATGTCTTCTTCTTCTCCACTCACTTTCAACTTGCAAGCAGCTCGGCAGATTTTTATCATTTTTCATTTTTCGACCAGCAAGGCACCCTTTCTCAAAATAGGGTATTTTAATTATTCATAAGCAATGTAACCAAATAGCACAAAACTTCTTATAAATACATTTTTATCCAATGTCTATGAAAAATATAATTTCGTATTTACTGTGCAACTATTGGTACAATTATTATTAATTTTTTTCTTGAAACATTATATACCATTTCTATAAATAAGGGTATCAATGCCGCGACGCGCCTAATAGTTGTTGTATGTGTGTCTCATCGCACACATATTGGTGCAAATCGGCACATATGTATGTGTCTGCCAAGCCAAGGGAACTCTATGGACTTAAGAAGATTGCAATATTCTGTTGCGCATGTGACGTCACAGCCTAAGGCTTTTTCCGTGCGATCATTTCGTAATTAAAATGATTACATATGTCAATCAATTATTTACTATAAAGGACCCTATTAATAAATTATTTAAATGTACGTTATAAAGGTAGAAATATATATTACTCAAGACTAGAAATAGAATTCCATAAAATGTGACGTCATAATTTGTTATGTTAATGCGCTGTGCGCGTAACCCTTTGATTTGAATGCCATGGCTTGCTGGGATTCAAATTTTCTACCTACTTGCGCCGAGACTCGGCTCTGCAACAAAAACATTAGTACCCAAATTGTGTTGTTGTTGTTTCTACGCGCCGCCTTGTAGGAACGACAGAGAAACCCGCAAAGAACACTGTGGCATTATTTGTCCCTTTTCTTTGCACTGAGCTTCGTATGTCCTCATCATCGCGCAGAAACTTTTGATCAAGACGGACGACGAAAAAAAAAAAATGGGTTTTCAAGCGCACTGTTGTTGTTTTGCGAGTGATTTGTTGTTGCTTCCTATAGTAAATGAGCTTTATTTTTGGGTTTGATTTTGCGTTTGCGGACCAACCCGATGTACCTCTCGGGGTTTTCAAAACGGTAAAAAAAGCTCGAAGCACGCTTTCAGCTCTGTCTCTTTATTACTCAATGACGCTGGCTTTAGCTGGCAAGAAATAAATTTTGTTAGTTTTCTAGCGCTGATCACGACATACCCCAATTATGTATTCACATATGAGTGCATGTTGTGTACTGAGGTTGGCTGCGTAGAAAATATGTATTTTTAAGTCGATGCAAAATTTATATATAATTTCTTTAAATTAAATTAATATTATTTTTATTCCCCAATTATGAAATAAAAAAAATTAAAGCATTTCAAGTCGGCTCATATTTAGTTTCCTCCTGCCTCCTCGCGGTGTTCCCTGGGTACCGACCATCGGTAGCTAATTCGAGCGGCGACTTTGTTCTTTATAATTCGAACAAAAATAATAAAATAAAAAATAATAAAAATTATTTAAATGTATCTTTGAAAACAACAAATTTGCACTTTTATTTCCTTAATTTATTTTGTATTACTTAAAATTAATAATTTAATTAATAATTTCAAATATAAAAAATTACATAAATATTTGCATCGACTTAAAAATACATATTTTGTACGGAGCCAACCTCAGTACACAAAATGCATTCATATATCAACTCAAATTTGGGGAAGGTCGTGATCTGCGCTAGAAAACTAAGAAAATTGTTTCTTTGCCAGCCAGAGACTTTGCCAGAGCAGTGGATAACAACACATTCAAATATGCTGTTATGTATGTACATATATTCACACGCATACAAACATAATTGCTTGCACGGCCCTCATAGAGCCGAAGCTGAGAGCACATTCTATTTTTAGCTTTTTCGTTCTCTCGGCTGTGAGAGCGCAATGATACAGATTTCGTTTTCGTTCTCAATTTTCAAAAAATCAAGGTGCATAGTAGCATTTTGTTGTATGGCGTTACTCATCTTAGTGTTTATATGGTCTTTGGTCAAACCCCATAGAGTAATAAACAGACAAAGAGCGGAAGATTCGCTCCGAGCTTTTATTACCGTTTTAATTCTGAAGCCAGGTCGTTAAGGTTGGTCCGCAAACGCAAAATCAAACTCAAGAAATAAAGCTCATTTACCATAGGAAGCAACAACAAATCACTAGCAAAACAACAACATTGCGCACGAAAACCCATTTTTTCCCCGTCCCCCGTTGTGATCTATGAAAATCTGAAGCAAGATTTAGAGGACATAGGAAACTCAGTGCAAAGAATAGGGACAAATAATGCCACTGTGTTCTTTGCGGGTTTCTCTGTCGTTCCTACAAGGCAGCGCGTAGAAACAACAACAGCACAATTTGGGTATTAAATTGTTGTTGCAGAGCCGAGTCTCGGCGCAAGTAGGTAGAAAATTTGAATCCCAGCAAGCCATGGCATTCAAATCAAAGGGTTACGCGCACGGCGCAACAACATCATATATTATGACGTCACATTTCACAGAATTTTATTTCTTGTGATGTTTAGTATATATTTCTTCCTTTATTACGTACATTTAAATAATTTATGAATAGGGTCCTTTATAGTAAATAATTGATTGACATATGTAATCATTTTAATTACGAAATGATCGCACGGAAAAAGCCTTAGGCTGTGACGTCACATGCGCAACAGAATATTGCAACCTTCTTAAGTTCATAGACTTCCCTTGCAGATTTGCACCAATATGTGTGCGATGAGACACACATACAACAACTATTAGGCGCGTCGCGGCATTAATACCCTTATTTATAGAAATGGTATATAATGTTTCAAGAAAAAAATTAATAATAATTCTACCAAAAGTTGCACACTAAATACGAAATTATATTATATCATAGACATTGGATAAAAATGTATTTATAAGAAGTTTTGTGCTATTTGGTTACATTGCTATAAATAATTAAAATACCCTATTTTGAGAAAGGGTGCCTTGCTGGTCGAAAAATGAAAAATTATAAAAATCTGCCGAGCTGCTTGACGTGAAAGTGAGTGGGGAAGAAGAAGACATGACTTCGCGAATAATAGGCATAGCAGTGCTAGAAACCACAACAATGAGTTAGAAGGGTGCAGCAGCTAAGATCATAGGCTGTAGCCTCAAACAAAAAAGGGATAGAATTTGTGGTGTGCTTTTTCATTGTCGACAACTTCAAACATTTTCCATAAGACCAACAACAACCATAAACAAAACAAACGACTCGACAATGAAAAAAGCACACCACAATTCTATCCCTTTTTTATTTGAGGCTCACCTTGATCTTAGCTGCTGCACCTTCTACTCATTGTTGTGGTTTCTAAGCCTGCTATGCCTATAATTCGCATAGTCATGTCTTCTTCTTCTCCACTCACTTTCAACTTGCAAGCAGATCGGCAGATTTTTATAATTTTTCTTTTTCGACCCAGGCACCCTTTCTCAAATAGGGTATTTTATTATTCATAAGCATGTACCAAATAGCCAAAACTTCTTATAAATACATTTTTATCAATGTCTTGAAAAATATATTTCGTATTTACTGTGCAACTTTGGTCAATTATTATTATTTTTCTTGAAACATTATATACTATTTCTATAAATAGGGTATCAATGCCGCGACGCGCCTAATGTTGTTGTATGTGTGTCTCATCGCCACTATTGGTGCAAATCGGCTTGTATGTGTCTGCCAACCAAGGGAACTCTATGGACTTAGAGATTGCATATTCTGTTGCGCATGTGACGTCACAGTAGTTTCTGCGATCTTTCGTAATTAAAATGATTACTATGTCAATCAATTTTTTTAAAGGACCTTTTATTATTTAAATGTACGTAATAAAGGTAGAAATATATATTACTCAAGACTAGAAATAGATTCCTAAATGTGACGTCTATTTTATGTTAACGCGCCGTGCGCTAACTTGATTTGATGCCTGGCTTGCTGGGATTCAATTTTCTTACTTGCGCGAGACTCGGCTCTGCACAACTAGTCTTTGCTGTTGTTGTTTCTACGCCTGCTTGTAGGACGACAGAGAAACCCGCAAAGAACACGTGGCTTATTTGTCCTTTTCTTGCCTGAGCTTCGTTGTCCTCTCATCGCGCAGAAACTTTTGATCAAGACGGACGACGAAAAAAAATGGGTTTTCTGCGCCTGTTGTTGTTTGGAGTGATTTGTTGTTGCTTCCTATAGTTGAGCTTATTTTTGGGTTTGATTTTGCGTTTGCGGACCAACCCGATTACCTCTCGGGATTTTCAAACGGTAAAAAAAGCTCGGAGAGCCTTCACTCTGTCTGTTTATTACTCTTGGGTCAAACCATTGAGTAATAAAAGACAGAGCGATTTCTCGACTTTTTGTTTTGAAACCAAGTTCGGTTGGTCCCAAACGCATCAAACCAAAAATAAGCTCATTCTAGGAAGCACAACAAATCCTGCAAAACAACAACATGGGAACCATTTTTTCGTCGTTTGATCAATCTGGCAGATGAGGACATAGAACCAGTGCAAAGAAGGGACAAATAATGCCACGTGTTTTTGCGGGTTTCTCTGTCGTTCCTACAAGGCGCGCGTAGAACCAACGCTTTGGTAATTGTTGTTGCAGAGCCGAGTCTCGGCGCAAGTAGGTAGAAAATTTGATCCCAGCAAGCCATGGCATTCAAATCAAAGGGTTCGCCGGCGCACATATATATTATGACGTCACATTTATGAATTTTATTTCTTGTTGTTTATATATATTTCTTCCTTTATTACGTACATTTAAATAATTTATAATAGGGTCCTTTATAGTAAATAATTGATTGACATATGTAATCATTTTAATTACGAAATGATCCACGGAAAAAGCCTTAGGCTGTGACGTCACATGCGCAACAGAATATTGCAACCTTCTTAAGTTCATAGACTTCCCTTGCAGATTTGCACCAATATGTGTGCGATGAGACACACATACAACAACTATTAGGCGCGTCGCGGCATTAATACCCTTATTTATAGAAATGGTATATAATGTTTCAAGAAAAAAATTAATAATAATTCTACCAAAAGTTGCACACTAAATACGAAATTATATTATATCATAGACATTGGATAAAAATGTATTTATAAGAAGTTTTGTGCTATTTGGTTACATTGCTTATGAATAATTAAAATACGCTATTTTGAGAAAGGGTGCCTTGCTGGTCGAAAAATGAAAAATTATAAAAATCTGCCGAAGAAGACATGACTATGCGAATTATAGGCATAGCAGTGCTTAGAAACCACAACAATGAGTTAGAAGGGTGCAGCAGCTAAGATCATAGGCTGTAGCCTCAAACAAAAAAGGGATAGAATTTGTGGTGTGCTTTTTTCATTTTCGATTCGTTTGTTTTGCTTATGGTTGTTGTTGGTTCTTATGGAAATTGTTTTGAAGTTGTCTTTGAATTTGCTGCAGACAGCCGGGCGTTGTGTTTGCAACCTCTGTATCTGGCTTCAGAATTTTTGGAAAAGAGCTTTTGATCCAAATGCCTCCTCTTGGTCTGTTTATTACTCTATGGGGTCAAACCTTATTTGCAAAATAATGTACAAGTGTATGCGTACAAACTCATTATGTAAGAAAATCAGTGTAAAGTGTGATCATATGTGCACGCATACAGACATATGTACATGCGCATTGTTTTGGCACGCGCACCAAGGGACGTACATATGGTATTATTATTATAATTTTACAAAAATAAAAGCTTAGCTTCTTTTATAGGAAATGCTCAAGCAATTACAACAAGGTTGAATATATATGACCAAACGTCTTAAATAAAATGTCAGAACCTCCACGATCAGATGATGCACTTCTCTGCTGGGATACCCGTAAGTAAGTATCAATCAGTTTATTTACAAAAACAGATAATTTTCTCACTTGCATTTTGGGGATGACCATGTCACGCAGGATTACAGAAGCTCTGCTGGATTGTGTGCGACATACACGCAAAGTGATAATAACAATAACGACATAAGGAGACGACGAACATAAAAAATGTTTTAGTTATTTGTGGTAACATTTACTGGATGCGTCTGAGCGTCCAGCAGAATAAATTCCACATTGGCGTTCAGACGTATAAGTGCGAGTAAGTTATGAATATATTATTAACCTCACGAATAACCTCCTGTGCACTCTGCAGAAATTGTGGCCATGGCTTTGTTTAAATCCAGCGGCACATAATAAACAGATCAATGGATCTTATGCCCCGCTTCCTTCACCGATCGCTCAACTACGAGCAAGCATTTGATCAAATAACTTTGCATGGTTAAAACCGATTTATAAACGCTGGTTAATTTATACATTTTTTTTTAAATTAGACTTCAAATTATATTACTAATGTAAAACATAAGTATAATTAATATATAAATTTTTATATATATATTATTATTTTTAAAATTTATTATACAACAATATTTAATAGCTTACATCAATTACAAAATATTGAATTTAATTTACAATTACATTTACAAATGCAAACAATTGTTTTGGTATTTTAGTTTCATACACTTTAAATACACAATAGCTTCCGCCAAATTGAAAATTCGATATTTATAATGATTCATTATCGATAGTTAGCAGCTCTCATTAGCTCATCTCGAAGTGTTGACGATAGTTCATAACTATCGCAAATTCATCGTAAAGGAGTATGGTTGCTGCACGACACTCGCCAATCGTGCTGCTACTGGGTTATCGGCAACTTGTAAAGTTATCGGCAACTTCTCTGTAAAGTTAAGTTTCGCCGATGGAAATGGAACCTTGAGAAAAAACTACGTTTAATAGACACCACACCCGACTTATTTGGTGTTGACTTTTGTAGAGTAAACAAAACGAAGCATTCCCGATGCGCCGTGTGTAAAAACTATTTAATTCTTAAATTTTCCTGTAAAATTAATCGTTAGTATCTAGAGTAATATATTATTTAAATAAAGCATGCATATCATGGATAAAGAACAAGCACTTTGCGTCGATCGTAAGTTTTAAACTTTTTCGCTCAATGTACTTCGAAAACGAAGCGACGCAAAGCACCATCGACCAGCTTTGCTGAAGGCAGGCTGGCGACTAACTTCGTTGCTCGTGTCAGCATCAGTAAGCCGCGACTTCGGCATTCGTTCATCTGGTCTTTGGAGAACGAACAGTCTGTCGGCAAGCATGTCGTACGAAGCCTCAAAGGCCAGATGAAAGGCCAGGCTAGAAATTTTGCGTCGCATTGAAATGTATGGGCGTTACTCATCTTAGAGTTTATATGGTCTTTGGTCGAGCGTTGTGTGGTGCCTCGCCACCTGGTGAGATGAACGATGGAGACGGTGATCAATGAAGCGCCCTTGCCTTGACACCCAAACGAAAAGAGTGTTCTCTGTTAAAAAAAAAGAAAGTTGCCCGGAAGCACGGAAACTCCTCATCAACAAACTCTCTATCGGACACTGACGACTCAGAAATGAACGAACTCATTGCGAAACACCAAAACATTGGCAAACTCCTATCAGCCCAAGGGAACCCAAAAACAAATGAGGTAAATATGAATAGCCACCGCCACCAACATTTATAAGTGCGGTTGACAACATAGCAGCTATGCAGGAGACATTCGCAAAACTTGTCAAAAGCGACGGGTATACTTATAAAGCTGGCCGATATGGTCATGTGTGCATCATGGCCACAAGTAAAGCCAATTACAGGAGCCTGGTCAACATGTTGATTCAGCGAAATGTGGAATTCCACACTTACCAGCTTATACAAGAGAGAGCATACAGAGCCATCATTAGGAACCTACATCACAGTACTCCGCTCGATCACATCCGTAATGCCCTAAGCAAGATTGGCCACACAAAGGCGCCCATGGCAATGTTCTTCGTTGACTTAAAGCCAGCCAGCAACAATAAAGCTATATTTGAAGTCAAAAATGCAGTTATAGCGGTTGAGCCCCCAAGGAAGTTCAATGACCTTGTTCAATGCCATAGGTGCCAGGAGTTTGGTCACACTCAACGCTACTGCCGTAAGTCGTATCGATGCGTCAAATGCAGTGGTAATCACAAAGCCACGGATTGCACGAAACCTCGAGATGCCCCCGCCTCATGCGTCCATTGTGGAGAGAGCCACACTGCTTCCTACAAGGGATGCAGAGTTTACAAAGCCACTGTGCAACAACGGGATCATGACAAACCCAGGCTTATGCCAACAAGCAAGGATGTCAAACCCACCTTCACATACACATTGCCCATTAATACTCCTTCAAAAGTAAGGAGTGATAACGCTAGCTACGCCAACGTAACAGGAGGTCGATTCCCCCCAACCCTTACTTTACCGAACTGAATCAAGCACCAGATCAACTTTTGATCGCCCAAATACAGGCCATGATGCAATTAATGCAAACACAATTTGCTCAGATGACGCAAATGATGGGCACTATCATATCATCATTATGCGAATAGGTCTAAAGCTGGTCCTATGGAATGCGAACGGCCTATGCAAGAGTAGGCCTGAGGTTGATATGTACCTAAAGAGGAACAACGCAGATATTATGCTCATCTCTGAATCTCATTTCACCGATAGATCTCATTTTAAAATAAACGGATATAGCCTAATTTTCGCAAACCACCCGAGTGGCAATGCTCGAGGCGGTGCAGCCATCCTCATCAAATCGGGGATTCAATTTAAGAGAAAACCAAAGTTATATGTAACTGCGCAATTGGATGGCACAGTTAGCGAAAACATCAAGTGTACACACACACATTCATGCGCGTCTGCTTCGCATTCTATCGCATTCTAGCAGCATTGTAATTGCGGCTTTTTTCTGTAATGCTATTTTAGTTTGGTTTTTTCTCAATAATACTTAATTATTGGTGTGGCTGTTGAGTAGAGGCATAGCAAGTGTTGCGGTCTGTCGCGAGCTCCAGCCCTACCTGGGAAACTATTTTTTGTTTTTTTTTTTTGTGTTTTGTCTGTTGAGTAGAGTCGTCAGCAAGTAATACGGTCAGTTGCGAGTTCGAACCCTGCCAAGGGAACTTTTTTTTTTTTTTAATTTATCTTTATAACTTCAAACGAGCGCTTTGCGCGAACTGCATTTGGTGTTGGAATAAGAGGGTTCAGGGTATTCCCTAGTCGGGAGGTCCCGACTAGAACCTCTTACTTGTTATATTTGAAGCATTGTCCGATACAGCAAATACAATTTTATCAAAAATATTCCAGGTCTTGGTAATATCTGCACAATCTTCTTCTTCCTTGTTTTCAGGATCATTTTCTTCATTTGCATTGATGTGAATTACTTCAAACGCAGGATTTGCTGTCGGAGCTACATTTGCCTTCTAATAAACATATTTTCGAAAATGTTTTTATAACTATAAGTTAACAAAATAAACATGTGCGCAAGTACGTACCTATTTTGGCACAACACATGTTGGTTGCTTGCGCATAATGTGTTTGTGCAAATTACTTGTTGAAGTCTTATAGGAGTACTTTTCCTTGCAAATGTTGCATTTTGCAAATTTGTGGTCGACAGCCTTAAATAGGGACCAAATTTCACTCGTTTTTTTTATTCTTTTTAATTTAAGGTTAAAACGTACGCACAAATTTCAACGGTTTTTGTAAGTGAGAATGGTTGCAAGTTCAAAAAACCAGCCAAGTACACATCAGTTTCATAGTTCTTAGCTTTGTACCCAGTACGAAAGTAAAAACCTGAGTACAGGCCTGTGACACATTAGTCAGCTCTTCGACGAGTACGAAAGGAACAACCTGAGTACAGGCCTGTGACACAGTACTCAGCTCTTCGTCGAGTACGAAAGGAACAACATGAGTACAGGCCTATGACACAGTACCCAAAGGAACAATGAGTACAAAAGGAACAACCTGAGTACAGGCTTGTGACGCAGTACTCAGCTCTTCGTCGAGTACGAAAGGGATTCAATTTGCTGAGCGCACTTCTGTTCTGGAGCCCTGGTTTCAAGCAGCTGTGACATCAATCAACACGCCAACTAGAATATTGACACTTGCAGCCGCCTATGTACCACCCAGACACCAAGTAACAGCATAAATGTTTAGCCAAATTTTTAATGACCTCGGGCATAGGTTTGTAATTGGGGGTGACTTCAATTCAAAAAACACCTGGTGGGGCTCCAGGCTATGTAACCCAAAGGGAACTGCCCTGCTATCCTGCATCCAATCTAATCATTTCACCACTCTTTCGTCCGGACATCTTACCTACTGTCCCAAGGATATTCGGAACGTGCCCGATCTTCTAGACTTAGCAATTACCTATGGTTAAACCAAAGACTGTATAAACACTAAGATGAGTAACGCCGTATAACAAAATGCTACTATGCGGCTTGATTTTTTGAAAATTGAGAACGAAAACGAACTCTGTATCATTGCGCTCTCACAGCCGAGAGAACGAAAAAGCTAAAAATAGAATGTGTTCTCAGCTTCGCCTCTATGAGGGCCGTGCAAGCAATTATGTTTGTATGCGTGTGAATATACATACATAACAGCATATTTGAATGTGTTGTTATCCACTGCTCTGGCAAAGTCTCTGGCTGGCAAAGAAACAATTTTCTTAGTTTTCTAGCGCAGATCACGACCTACCCCAAATTTTGTTGATATATGAATGCATTTTGTGTACTGAGGTTGGCTCCGTACAAAATATGTATTTTTAATCGATGCAAATATTTATGTAATTTTTTATATTTGAAATTATAAATTAAATTATTAATTTTAAGTAATACAAAATATAAAATAAAAGTGCAAATTTGTTGTTTTCAAAGATACATTTAAATAATTTTTATTTTTTTATATTTTATTATTTTTGTTAGAATTATAAAAAACAAAGTCGCCGCTCAAATTAGCTCCCGATGGTCGGTACCCAGGGAACACCGCGAGGAGGCAGGAGGAAACTAAATATGAGCCGACTTGAAATGCTTTAATTTTTTTTATTTTATAATTGGGGAATAAAAATAATATTAATTTAATTAAAGAAATTATATAACAATTTTGCATCGACTTAAAAATACATATTTTCTACGGAGCCAACCTCAGTACACAACATGCACTCATATGTGAATACAAAATTGGGGTAGGTCGTGATCAGCGCTAGAAAAATAACAAAATTCATTTCTTGCCAGCTAAAGCCAGCGTAGTGAATAACAACACATACATACATACTTTAAAGTTCTTATGCATGCATAATTCACGCATACAACCAAAGGTGCTTGCACGCCATTGGCTGAGACAAGAACTTTTCTCGAGCATACACTGTTCAAAAACAAAAGTGAAATCAATCTATGTGTGATATTTTCTTATCGTAGTTATTGCACAAGATGCGCCTTGTGTAAAAATTATTTTATTCTTAAATTTTCCTGTAAAATTAATCGTTAGTAAATAGAGTAATATATCATTTTATTAAAGCATGCATTTCATGGATAAAGAACAAGCACTTTGCGTCGATCGTAAGTTTTAAACATTTTCGCTCAATGTACTTTGAAAACGAAACGACGCAAAGCACCATCGACCAGCTTTGCTGAAGGCAGGCTGGCGACTAACTTCGTTGCTCGTGTCAGCATCAGCAAGCCGCGACTTCGGCATTCGTTCGACTGGTCTTTGGAGAACGAACAGTCAGTCGGCAGGCATGTCGTACGAAGCCTCAAAGGCCAGATCAAAGGCCAGGCTAGAAATTTTGCGTCGCATTCAAATGTATAGGCGTTACTCATCTTAGTGTTTATACAGTCTTTGGTTAAACTATATCTAGTGCAAGTGGAGATGACTTTGATCTACTTTGATCACTGTGAGTAGTGCTTCGTATTTTTACTATAAGTATCAGCAAGGACTCACCAAGGCTAACTAGGAACTCAATGTTGAGAGGTTCAAGGCAAGGCTGGAGGAGACACTGGATCCATACCATCAACTAGACTTGGTGAGGATATCGAGGAGCTGTTGAACACGTAGATACATGACGCTGCACATCTTGCCTCCTTCGTATTACCAGGTAGCTCACACCAGAGACCGCGGAGAGATCGTTATTGCACTCAGAGCAAGTTACCGAGCACTGAGACCAAGTGTTTCGCAGATATGGAGTAGTCGTTATCTCGCGACAAGGCAGCCCTTACCGTGCATGCAAAGACCATAAGACTCTCCTACTGGACTGCGTAACGAGAATATCTGACTATCTCCGCAAAGCTGACCTAATGGGCAAGAGGACATCTGTGGAACGCCACCAGCTACCTCAAGAGGCCAAAAAGGATTGCACTATTTCAACGCATTGGTCTGGTGTCGCTTCCAGAGAGCAGATGCCTATCTGTAGAGATTTTACATCTTTCAACATATGTTCTGCCTCGGATGTAATAGCAAAGTTTTTAGATGACCTTGCCAAATGGATGGATTCGACCCATACTAGCAGAAGAAGTCGAAAATGCAGTGTCCAGTTTAAAAATAGTAAAGTCTGGTACGACGGATCGACGCAGCCACCATCAAGATCCTTTTCCACGTGCTCTTGATTCTTACGGCCATCTACAATGTCATCATTAGGCTTCACCATTTCCTTCACAATGGAAGTGTGCGGAAATCATAGATACACAAACTGGAAAGCCCGAACAAGATCCTGCTCCTACCGTCCCATCAGCTTGTTAGCAATACTCTCGAAAGTTTTCGAAAGATTATTCTTGGCAGATACTGCCACTGTTGGAAGTCGGGACTTGATGCCTGATCATCAATTTGGCTTTAGGAGTCAGAATGGAACCCCAGAACAGTGTCACAGATAACACTCCTTTGAAGTAAAAATATGTCAGGGCCTTTCTTGATATAAAGCAGGCCTTTGACCGAGTGTGGCATCTAGGATTGCTGCACAAATAAAGCTCTATTCAACTCCGTTTTATTTAACGCTAAGATCATACCTCCATAGGAGGACGTTCTATGTGAGAAGCGAATGGGCGAATCCGCAATATGTCAAATCAATGTGTCCCGCAAGGAAGCGTGTTGGGCAGTCTTATACACCTGTACACAGTGACTTCCTGTTATCGACAGAGATGACCTGCTCATCGCCACCTATGCAGATGACACTGCATTTGTAGCTTCGTCAACAGATCATTCTGAAGCCTCCGTCATCCTGCAAGCTGAGCTGTCAAGCCTCGAACCATGGCTCCAAAGATGGAATATTGTGGTCAATGAAGCCAAGTCCACACTCATAACATTCGCCACAAGCCGAAAAACCTGCTCTTCTGTTCACCTAAACGGCAACACGCTAACAACAGAAAAGAAAGTCAAGTATCTTGGTCTAACCCTTGACAGGAGATTGATTGTTCAACCCACATACAAGCCAAAAGAAAGCAGCTCAGCCCGAAACTCCGGCATATGAACCTTGGCTACAGGTCGCAGCTTAACTTAAGAAATAAAGTACTTTTATATAAGGTAATTTTAAAGTCAATCTGGACATATGGGATTTAGCTGTGGGGCACGGCCTCTAATTCAAACATCGAAATCCTGCAAAGATTCCAAAATAAAACTGCGCAGGCTGGTTAAGGCCCCCTATTACGTAAAAAACAGTGTAATACCAAAGACTGTATAAACACTAAGATGAGTAACGCCGTATACAAAATGCTACTATGCGGCTTGATTTTTGAAAATTGAGAACGAAAACGAACTCTGTATCATTGCGCTCTCACAGCCGAGAGAACGAAAAAGCAAAAATAGAAGTGTTTAGCTTGGCCATGAGGGCGTGCAAGAATTATGTTTGTATGGTGTGATATACATACATAACAGATATTTGATGTGTTGTTATATGCCTGGCAAAGTCTCGGTGGCAAAGAAAATTTAGTAGGAGATCACGACCTAAAATTGTGTGATATATGATGATTTTGTGTACTGAGGTTGGCCCGTAAAAATATGTATTTTTAAGTTGATGCAAATATTTATGTAATTTTATATTTGAAATTACAAATTAAATTATTATATTAAGTAATACAAAATAAATTAAGGAAATAAAAGTGAATTGTTGTTTTAAAGATACATTTAAATATTTTTATTATTTTATATTTTTTATTTTTGTTAGATTATAAAGAACAAAGTCGCCGCTCAAATTAGCTCCCGATGGTCGGTACCGGGAACCGCGAGGAGAGGAGGAAAAAATATGAGCCGATTGAATGTTAATTTTTTATTTTATAATTGGGGAATAAAAATAATATTATTTAATTTAAAGAATATATATAAATTTTGCATCGATTAAAATACATATTTTCTACGGAGCCAACCTCAGTAACAAATGCACTATATGTGAATACAAAATTGGGGTAGGTCGTGATCAGCGCTAGAAAAATAAAAATTCATTTCTTGCCAGTAAAGCAGGTCTTGAGTAATAAGAGACAGCTGAAAGCGTGCTTCGAGCTTTTTTACCGTTTTGAAAACCCCGAGAGGTACATCGGGTTGGTCCGAAACGCAAAATCAAACCCAAAAATAAAGCTCATTTACTATAGGAAGCACAACAAATCACTCGCAAAACAACAACAGTGCGTTGAAAACCCATTTTTTTTTCGTCGTCCGTCTTGATCAAAAGTTTCTGCGCGATGATGAGGACATACGAAGCTCAGTGCAAAGAAAAGGGACAAATAATGCACAGTGTTCTTGCGGGTTTTCTGTCGTTCCTACAAGGCGGCGCGTAGAAACAACAACAACACAATTTGGGTACTAATGTTTTTGTTGCAGAGCCGAGTCTCGGCGCAAGTAGGTAGAAAATTTGAATCCCAGCAAGCCATGGCATTTAAATCAAAGGGTTACGCGCACAGCGCATTAACATAACAAATTATGACGTCACATTTTATGGAATTCTATTTCTAGTCTTGAGTAATATATATTTCTACCTTTATTACGTACATTTAAATAATTTATAAATAGGGTCCTTTATAGTAAATAATTGATTGACATATGTAATCATTTTAATTACGAAATGATCGCACGGAAAAAGCCTTAGGCTGTGACGTCACATGCGCAACAGAATATTGCAATCTTCTTAAGTCCATAGAGTTCTTGCTTGGCAGAACATACATATGTGCCGATTTGCCAATATGTGTGCGATGAGAACAATACAACAATATTAGGCGCGTCGCGGCATTGATACTTATTTATAGAATGGTATATAATGTTTCAAGAAAAAAATTATAATATTGTACCAATAGTTGCAAGTAAATACGAAATTATATTTTTCATAGACATTGGATAAAAATGTATTTATAAGAAGTTTTGTGCTATTTGGTTAATTCTATGAATAATTAAAATACCTATTTTGAGAAAGGGTGCCTTGCTGGTCGAAAAATGAAAAATTATAAAAATCTGCCGAGCTGTTGCAAGTGAAAGTGAGTGGAGAAGAAGAAGACATGACTATGGAATTATAGGATAGAGTGTTAGAACAAACAATGAGTTAGAAGGGTGCAGCAGTAAGATCATAGGTAGCTAAACAAAAGGGATAGATTTGTGGTGTGCTTTTTTATTGTCGAGTCGTTTGTTTTGTTTATGGTTGTTGTTGGTTTTTGGAAATGTTTTGAGTTGTTTTGAATTTTGGGCATCGGCAGAAGTAGTGCAGACAGCCGGGCGTTGTGTTTGCAATTTTTGTTTGCAACCGCGCTATTTCGTGACTGTTTCGAAAAGAGCTTTTGATCAAAAGCCTCCTCTGTTCTTTATTACTATGAGCCAGCGTAGTGAATAACAACACATACATACATACTTTAAAGTTCTTATGCATGCTAATTCACGCATACAACCAAAGGTGCTTGCACGCCATTGGCTGAGACAATACTTTTCTCGAGCATACACTGTTCAAAACAAAAGTGAAATCAATCTATGTGTGATATTTTCTTATCGTAGTTATTGCACAAGATGCGCCTTGTGTAAAAATTATTTTATTCTTAAATTTTCCTGTAAAATTAATCGTTAGTAAATAGAGTAATATATCATTTTATTAAAGCATGCATTTCATGGATAAAGAACAAGCACTTTGCGTCGATCGTAAGTTTTAAACATTTTCGCTCAATGTACTTTGAAAACGAAACGACGCAAAGCACCATCGACCAGCTTTGCTGAAGGCAGGCTGGCGACTAACTTCGTTGCTCGTGTCAGCATCAGCAAGCCGCGACTTCGGCATTCGTTCGACTGGTCTTTGGAGAACGAACAGTCAGTCGGCAGGCATGTCGTACGAAGCCTCAAAGGCCAGATCAAAGGCCAGGCTAGAAATTTTGCGTCGCATTCAAATGTATAGGCGTTACTCATCTTAGTGTTTATACAGTCTTTGGTAATACACAACGACCTCAAAATCCCATCCGTCACCGAAGAAGTGAAACGAATAAGCCTGAAGCACGCAGACCGACTGGGCAACCACGTCAACCACCTTCAATAAACTTTCTTGACAATAACCTGCACCCCCGACGCCTCAAAAGAAACCACCCCCTGACCTGCCTTTTAGGCCGCCTAAAGAGTGGTGAGACTTTAATAATACCACTTAATATACCAGTGCCGATACACACAAAAACTTCATGTAAAATAAAAATAGAAATAAAAAATAAAAAAATCTCAGCAGTGATTGGAATTGCTAAAGATCCAGAGCAATATTTTTGGCCACTTATATTTTTAGTTGCTTCTTCAAAAAGCCGCAAAATAAAAATAATGTGTTCGATTATAGCCCAGGCACTGCTTTAAATAGCAGGCAAGGCCTTATCGTATAGTGCCATAGTGATTTTCACAGCATTCTCAGTCCTTAGGAAGAAAATGTAAGATATTAATATAATAAAGATAAGATATTAAACTAAATAGAAAACAAACAACATAATGCACCTTTAAAAAACGTTCCAGCATATAAAATGTGGAATTCCACCTGGTTTCAAAGCTTTGTATTAAGCGCAAAGGCTCGATTCCGTCGTTACGCTGGTACGCCAAGAACTTCTTGCACAGTCTCATTTTTTAGTGCGTCCTTTACCACCAAGTTAAATGAGTGCTCCAAACAACCAAAATGTTTCCATTTTACATGGTCAATAATAGCACTTTTTATACCCTGAACCCATTGAAAATGGGTAAAAAGGGTATATTGTATTTGTGCAAAGTGCAAATGTATGTAACAGGCAGAAGGAAGCATCTCCGACCCCATAAAGTATATATATTCTTGATCAGCATCAATAGCCGAGTCGATCTAGTCATGTCCGTCTGTCTGTCCGTCCGTCCGTCCGTCCGTCCTTATGTATGAACGCAAGGATCTCAGAACCTATAAGAGCTAGAGAAATTTTAGATGTAGGTGCTCCTAGTTCCTACGCAGATCGAGTTTGTTTCCGATAATCGATAACTTGCCCCGTTTCCAAGTAATCGATAAAAATGTATATCGAAATCCTGTTTTTCAAGCGATTTTGGTAAATAATAAGAGCTAGAGTCACCAAACTTGACATGTAGCTTCTAGAAAAGTATATATATATCAAGTATCTTTCATTTTATACCCATCGCCACCTCCCCGCTACTCTCTATCTATTAGCGCGAGCTGCATTTGGTGTTGGAATAAGAGGGTTCAGGGTATCCCATAGTCGGGAGCTCCCGACTAGAACCTCTTACTTGTTTTACATAGCTGTGATATAACAGCCCAACTGACTATTCCTTTAGGCGTCACTATATTATTTGCGAGCAGACAATTTCTAAAGCTTTTAAATAAGTGAACATAGTCATACAACATACAGTCGGCATAAGTATTTTGACATGGAAAATGCTGAAAGAATTAGATCATAAGTTTTTTTTATTGGCCATGCAAAAAAACCAAAATAATTATGGTGTAACGATATGTTTATTTATTGTTAACTTATGTCATAAAAGATTATGTAAAGAAGTAAATAGAGAAGAAAATTGATAGATAAAAAATGTAAGGTGGCGAAAGTATTTTGACACGTGTTTTAGGATGGAAAAAATGAGCAAAAAAATATGTTTCAACTTATTGATTATTACTTTTAATAAAAGATGTATCCTCCTTTAGCACTTATGACTTTTTGCAGCCGTCCGAGAACCGAATATACCAAGTTGTGGATATATTTCAACGGAATATCCTTCCAGAGCGCTCCGACTTCAGAAATAGTGTCTTCTCGCGTCCTTGTTAAGTCAGCACACCGCTTTTGCTTGATATAAGCCCATATATTTTCAATAATATTAACATCACGACTTTGGGGCGGCCATTCCTGCGTGTCAACTTCAACTTCATTCAACAAAAATGAAATAATTTTTGCCTTATGACATGGCGCGTTGTCCTGCCAAAATGACGGGGGTCTGTCAATGTATTTTTTGGCAAATTCAAGACGTTTGATTTTATTTCTCTTTGTAATTTGAGGAATAACCCAGCGAAATACATACGTTCCGTAATCAGCTCTTTCACTAATGTTAATATTTGCGTAATAAGCAAGCTCTCTCGCAACTGTTTTAGGAGTGAAACGGAATGAAAAGGTCGTTTGGGTCAGCCGTCTTACGTGGTCTGCCACTTCGCGGCGCGTTTTTTGTGGTGTGGTATTTCCTATATTTATTAATTTGATAATATACAGTTTGGCGAGAAACATTGTATAACTTACTGATATTTCCCACTGAAATACCAGAGTTATTCGTCTCCACCATTGCACATTTCACAACATTACCTAATTCTTTTGTTTTGACCATATTTGGAAACAATTATTTTAGAATAATAATTGATACAAATTATTTATGAATGATCAATTCAGACTAAATACTAAAAGTGTCAAAATACTTTTGTCCGCCTCTTATCAGCTCTCGAAGGACAACAAAGCGTAAATCAAGGAAATGCATAAAGGAATTGAGAAAAATACTTTACATGTTCTAAGTCTTGCAACAGAAATAAGAACCGTAACATGGAACAGTTCTTCAGAGCAAAACGTAAAATAAAGAAATAAGCTTTGTCAAAATATTTATGCCGTCGACGGTATATATCAGGTTGCCATTTTTATCGTTAAATTTTATTTCGTTGTTTACTGATAGCGATTTAAAAAGAGCAAGATTTGTAGCTGCCTGATCAGTTGCAATTGCTCTGACGCGTAGGCCAATCTTACAATTTCCGTCAACTTTGCAAGGCCCATTCCATTAGCGCTGCAATAATAAGAAAATGCGTACTTCCAGGGATAATGAATAAATAGAAAATAATTAGCCACGCTTGCCTCCCTTTCCATTGCCATAATTTACAAAGCCATCAATTACATCGGTCGTGGAATTGTATTCAAGTTCTGAGCGACAGTGTATTTCATCAAACAATAGTACACAATTCTTTTCGCTTTCCTACATACTGTGAACGTGTTTGGAAATATTTAAGCAAACCAATTCATCTATGCTTGGTGCTATTCTCTGAATCGGGCTCCAACTTAGCAACGTTCTTGGATGCGGCAAGGAAAATAATAGGCTCGACCTTATGAGTTTATAACATTTTGCAGATCACTAATTTAGGTCTAGTAACACATTTTTTTCAAGTGCACTATATTGTTTTTGCTTGCCATTTAATAGCATAGCTGCGAATGCTTTACTTTCATCATTTGTATCTGCACATATGGGAATGGAACTTGTGTATAAATTTTCACATCTCGAAGCCCAAATTTCATTATTTTCAGCTAATTTGATTGTTAATGTATCTTTTTCTTTTTCATTAGTTTCAAATTTCACAACAAGCTTGTCATATTTCATTTTGAGGTCGTAGTACATGCTCCGCCAATATGCTTTATTACGGCAGTAATGACGGGTGCAATACATGGTATTCTCTCCGTTGTGCATATTTATTTGAAAATATAAAAATTGGGAGCGCATATTAAAAATGCGGGATTTTTTCAAATGTTTGAGAATTTATTTCGAAAAAATTGTAACAGACTGATCAATCGAAGTGTTGTACATCGCTAGCCACTACTTTTTCCATCTTTCTGGCAACATACGGATACCACGACGAAAAAACGACTCGTCTTTTGACTCAATCCACGAACCCACCCAATTTTTGGCTTCCTCATAAGAACGAAAATGCTGATCTGCCAGGTCATGCGTCATCGATCGGAACAAGTGGTAATCAGAAGGAGAAATGTCTGGGC
Organism: Drosophila ezoana; assembly: GCA_035045725.1. NCBI lineage: Eukaryota > Metazoa > Arthropoda > Insecta > Diptera > Drosophilidae > Drosophila > Drosophila ezoana. The sequence continues at coordinate 77,349 of JAWNOU010000163.1, forward strand.
TATACGGCGGGTGGGGTAGGACTTCCCATTTGAGTGTTTCCAAATAAGTTTTTACGGGTTTTGCAACATGTGGCCGAGCGTTATCGTGCTGCAAAATCACTTTGTCGTGTCTTTCCAAATATTGTGGCCGTTTATCACGCAATGCTCGGCTCAAACGCATCAATTAAGTTCGATACAAAGCTCCTGTGATCGTTTCACTCGGTTCCAGCAGCTCATAGTACACCACACCCAGCTGGTCCCACCAAATACACAGCATAAGCTTCTTTTTATGGATATTCGGCTTTGCCATATGATTTTTTTCGCTTGGGATTGTCGTAGTGGATCCTCTTTTCATCACCAATAACGATGCGATGCAAAAAACCTTTCCTTTGTTGCCTTTGGAGCAGCTGTTCGCAAGTGAAAAATCGCCTTTCGACGTCTCTCGGCTTTAACTCGTACGGTACCCAATTTCCTTGCTTTTGAATCATTCCCAATAGTTTCAATCGATGGGAAATGGCTTGGCGTGTAACTTCAAACGATTTGGCAAGTTCTTCTTGCGTTTGACACGAGTCCTCATCGAGTAATGCCTCCAATTCAGCATCTTCAAACTTCTTCGGCTGCCCTGGACGTTCTTTGTCTTCCACATCAAAATCACCACTTCTGAAACGCACAAACCACCTATCGCACGTTAAAACCGAAAGAGCACACTACGGATAAGCTATGGAGAGTAATCGATGCGATTCAGCTACACTTTTCTCCAAATTAAAGAAGTAAATCAAAACTTCCCGCAAATGCTGTTTTGTGGGCACAAAACTTGACATATTGAGAGCCAAAAAAAACTATGTTGCTTACACTCCGGGCAAATGACACATACTGAAAATTAAAGCTATGGAATGAGGTTATGACATGAATATAGTTTCAGTATTGTCTGATGCGTATATCCCGAACTACGCCATCTGTTGTCAATCCCGCATTACTTATTTGTGCTCCCAGAAAGTGGCAGTGGATCAGAAAGCCAGTTCTGAATGCCATTATTAGTTTCTTTTTCAGACTTTCTAACCAATGTATTACACCCATTAATTTCATTATTTTCTTTATTTATTCTTTTATAATTATGCCTATCATGTACATTTTCTAAGTTAACGGTCTACAATTTTTTTTTTTATCCGGTCATTTATAATATCCTGAGGATGGAAATGTTTGTTGCATATATATAATTTTACATTATCTTAAAGCGATGATTTATTATTAACAAGTAAGAGGTTCTAGTCGGGATCTCCCGACTAGGGGATACCCTGAACCCTCATATTCCAACACCAAATGCAGCTCGCGCTAATAGATAGAGAGTAGCGGGGAGGTGGCGATAGCTATAAAATGAAAGATGCTTGATATATATATAATATTCTAGAAGCAACATATCAAGTTTGGTGACTCCAGCTCTTATTATATATATATAGATATACATTTTTATCGATTTCTTTGAAACGGAGTAAGTTATCGATTATCGGAAACAAACTCGATCTGCGCAGGCACTAGGAGCACCTACATCTAAAACTTCAAGTCTCTAGCTCTTATAGGTTCTGAGATCCTTGCGTTCATACATACGGACGGACGGACGGACAGACAGACGGACATGGCTAGATCGACTCGGCTATTGATGCTGATCAAGAATATATATACTTTATGGGGTCGGAGATGCTTCCTTCTGCCTGTTACATACATTTGCACTTTGCACAAATACAATATACCCTTTTTACCCATCTTCAATGGGTTCAGGGTATAAAAATTGATCTCCCCTCAGCACTTTCTATTACATTTTAAGGGAAATTATGTAAAATCGAAGGAGGAGAAGAACAAGTACAATTTTCGATACAACAATGTCTTGTATAGTGCCAAGGAAGCTTAAATGACGAATTGTGCATGGGCTTTTCATCGTGTCCTGAAATAAGTATGCATTATGTATGTATATCCTATTGATATACACACATTGACGGACGGACGGACAGACAGACGGACATGGCTAGATCGACTCGGCTACTGATCCATCCACAAATACAAAAATGACTCAGTTTGACTACTGTCAAGAAACTCTTTACACATTCTTTTCCTTCTCCCTTTTTTTCAATATTCCAAGAACAACGGTACATTTACCGTTATCTATTCTTTGCTTTGCATTGTTTTCAATGCATTTCATTTTCATTCGGCGATTATTTTGAATGATATCACGTGCTTTGAGAAGCTTTTTGATTTTTAAAAGATGCCAGGCAAAAGATTATCATTTGAAGTTGTCCAGCTTATATTCTATAACCACCAGATGGGAAAAAGTGTGCTTGAGCTATCAGCAATGTTTTCTGTTACACGGAAGACTATATACAACGTCTTAAAACGCATTGAAAATGAAGGTACGTTGGAACCCAAAAGTGGAGGTGGACCTAAGCCTAAAATAGCGGAGCGTACAGAGCGTTTAATGATGAGGAAGGTGGCTCTAAATCCTCAGATCTCAACCAGGGCTCTTGCCAGGGAGCTGAAGGATGAATTTGATGTTGCGGTTTCTCATGAAACAGTAAGGCAAGCCATAATTCGCAATAATTACAAGTCAAGAGCTGCGCGCAAGAAACCGCTCCTTTCTAAAATAAACATTGAAAAACGATTGTGCTTCGCCTATATGCACATTTCTTATCCAATTGATTATTGGGACAACGTCATATTTTGTGATGAAACAAAAATGATGCTTTACTACAATGATGGGCCTAGTAGAGTATGGCGCTCGCCGTTAACTTCGTTGGAAAAATTGAACATAATACCCACTGTAAAATTTGGAAAATTGTCGGTGATGATTTGGGGGTGCATTTCAAGCAGTGAAGTTGGAGACTTAACATTTATTGAGACCACTATGGATGCGCATCAATATCTCAATATTTTGAAAAGTCACTTGTGGAACAGTGCTCTTAAATTTGGGCTCATAAGAGATAACAAGCCATGTTTTAAATTTTATCAAGACAATGACCCTAAGCACAAAGCGAATATGGTGCGCATGTGGCTTCTCTTTAACTGTGGAAAAGTGACGGATACACCTGCCCAGAGTCCAGACTTAAATCCCATAGAAAATGTATGGTGTTTTCTGAAGAAAATAGTGGCTAAAAGGCAGCCAAAAACTGGGTCGGAACTTAAAGCCTTCATTTTTGATGAGTGGCAAAAGTTACCAACAAATTATGACTTCAAAAAATTAATACACTCAATGAAAACCCAACTACAATGTGTCATAAATGCTAAGGGTGGACATACTAAATATTAAACTTTAATTTCCATAATTTTTATACCCTGAACCTATTAAAAATGGGTAAAAATGGTATATTGTATTTGTGCAAAATGCAAATGTATGTAACAGGCAGAAGGAAGCATCTCCGACCCCATAAAGTATATATATTCTTGATCAGCATCAATAGCCGAGTCGATCTATCCATGACCGTCTGTCTGTCCGTCCGTCCGTATGTATGTACGCAAGGATCTCAGAACCTATAAGAGCTAGAGACTTGAAATTTTAGATGTAGGTCGTCCTGGTGCCCGCACAGATCGAGTTTGTTTCCGATAAACGATAACTTGCCCCGTTTCCAAGTAATCGATAAAAATGTATATCGAAATCCCGTTTCTTATGCAATTTTGGTAAATAATAAGAGCTAGAGTCACCAAACTTGACATGTAGCTTCTAGAATAGTATATATATATCGAGTATCTTTCATTTTATACCTATCGCCACCTCCCCGCTACTCTCTATCTATTAGCGCGAGCTGCATTTGGTGTTGGAATATGAGGGTTCAGGGTATCCCCTAGTCGGAAGCTCCCGACTAGAACCTCTTACTTGTCAAGTATAATTATGTAATTTTTTAAATTTAAAATTATTAATTAAATTATTATACTTTTAAGAATTACAAAATAAATTAAGCAAATACAAGTGCAAATTTGTTGTTTTTAAAGATAAATTTTATTAATTCTTTTTAGTTTTTCTTTTTGATTCAATTATATTATATGCGAATTATAAAGTACAAAGTCGCCGAATAAGCTACCGATGCAAAATCGGTACCCAGGGGACACCGCGAGGAGGCCATTACAATTATAACTGAATATGACCTTCGAGCCGACTTGAAATTATTAAATTAAAATATTTCCATAGTCCCAAACAATGTTATTTTAATATAGTAGTTCTTTCTTTTAGATTTGGCATATACCTGCATATTCGTTTTGTAATATGTTCATTTATGTGAAAGTATATTAAGTTTTGCTTTCTTTTTATAGCTATCCGTCATCACAGTCGATTTACAATGTTTAAATAGTAAAACTTTAATAAGTTTTTCCAAAAGATATATTTTATGGGCGAAAAATGAATCATTTTCATCAAACCACGATGAATAAACACTTTCTTTAGTGCACTTTATACATTGCTCTATAATGCATTTTTTAATGTTGAGTTGCACCTTATTTGTAGAAAATATATTTTCAAAAACCTTTATGTATATTTTACTAGCATTAAAAAATATATCTGATCGTGCTTTTAAGTTTCCAAGGTCCGTGTCCTTCGAGTAATTTGTTTCAAATATAAATTTTTCTGAAGGTGCTATTAAAATTTCACTATTTTTAATAAGGTGCATTTGGAATTTTTCGCAATTCGATCCCTTTGCGATATAGCCTACAAAATATCTATTTGATGTCAACTAAATCGGTAAATCCTTGCACACCATATTGTCCACATGTTAGTTAGTTTTCATTACCTTTTACAATTAGTGATAATGATACTAAAAATTCATGATCAGGCACTACCTTACTTTCATTATTTTCGTAAGGTTCATATATTATTGAATCGAATTCAACTGGCAGCAAAACATCATCATCGGACTTGCAATTCGATTTTTTGGTAAAATGCGAAATGTGTAGTGAAATTAATTTTGCTATATTGATGTTGAATTCATAAACTGATGGGTTTCTACAGTTTCCACCTTTGGCGCGAACGGATGCAAATATTTTTTCAAGTGATTCTTGATTGATTCGACTAGTTAAAAAGAAAAAATTGTCGGGATGGTCTTTAAAAAGGTCTTCGACAAGTCCGAAAATAGCCTCAGTAGTTTGGAGGAAGCCATCAATGTAATATGTCAAATTGCATTTCTTTTAATAAGGTAATCATAAAAGATCATTTCCCATTGCCACTAATAGATGATCAGCTCGATCGCCTGCAAGAGGCTCTGATATTTAGCACAATCGACTTGAAGTATGGCTTCTTCCATATGCCAGAAGTACACCTCATTTGTTACGCAGAGCGTACAATATCAGTTCCGCAAAGCGCCTTTTGGCTTATCAAATTTACCTTGAGTATTCCAACGGCACATTAATGCAATTTTTAGACCCCATCTCGCAGAAATATTGCATTACCCTACGTAGACGACGTAATCATACCGGATAAAGACGAAAAAGAGGCATTGGAAAATCTGATAGAAGTTATGAACACCTGTAAAGAGTACGGGCTTGAGCTGAATTTAAAAATGTGTAATTTTTTACAAACCAGAATCCAGTTTTTGGGTCATATTAAAGAATTCAAAAAGTTGTACCCGACACCGCAAAAAATTGAAGCTGTTTTAAAATTTAAGGCGTTGCAGACATTAAAGCAGCTTGAAAGTTTTTTTAGGGCTAACTGGTTATTTCCGAAAATTTATCCAGAATTATTCCATTATTTCAAAACCCTTATCAGATTTGACAAAAAGCAACACAAAATTTATAATTGGTCCTAACAAAGAAAGCGCCATCGAAACCCTGCAAAAATGTTCCACCTCTAATCCGGTATTAGCTATATATAATCAGAAATACGAGACCGAAGTACATACTGATGCATCAATTGACGGTTTTGGAGCTGTGCTCATACAAAAGTTTCCAGACGACTTCATGAGTAAGAAAACGACGGACGCACAGCGAAAATATTCAAGCTATGAGCTTGAGATATTAGCTGTCATCGAAGCGTTAAACAAGTTTCGAGTTTACCTTTTAGGCATCCCATTTAAGTTGATCACAAAGGCGTTTAAAAAGCAGAATCTGTGCACAAGGGTGGCCCGCTGGGTATTGTTTTTACAAGAGTTTAACAAACATGTACACGCGCTCTCAAGATATCCAATAATGACAATAAATGATGAAAGTATATCGATTCGCATAGGGAATGCACAAAAACAAGATGACCAATTGAAATCAATCAGTAAAGTCCACGATAGAGGGCATTTCGCCATAAAAAAGATAAAAGATTTGATATGCAAAGAGTAATTTATACCGAACGTTGAAGAAAAAGTTAAGAAATATATTGACTGCTGCATACCCTGCATTCTTACAAATCGTAAGGTAAACAAGAAGGTTTGTTACATCCATTGCAGTCCCATTGCAAACATATCACATTGATTTTTTGGGTCCACAGGAATCGACACACAAGGATTATAAGCACATATTAGCTGTAATCGATGCTTTTACGAAGTTTTGTTGGCTTTATCCCACAAAGTCGACTACAGCAAATGAAGTCATTTCGAAGTTGCACTACCAGAGCGTAGTATTTGGAAATCCAGCCTGCTAATTTCTGACCGCGGCTCAGCATTTACAGCCGTAGACTTTTTGAAATACTGTGTCGAAAAAAATATCGAACTCATCAAGACGGCTACTGGACTATCCCGAGTGAATGGACAAGTGGAACGACTTAATGCAGCTATTATATCTGTACTGTCAAAACTAAGTATCGAAGACCTAACGAAGTGGTATAAACATGTAGAAAGAGTGCAAAGAGCTATTAACTCGACGTGTACCAGAAGCATTAACACCACTCCTTTTTATCTTTTGATGGGAGTCAAGATGCGAACTAAAGATGATCACCAACTGCATGAAATGTTAAGAAAAGAGTCCGCAGTTGCATTTAACGAAGTCCGCAACGAACCAAGAGCCAAAGCGAAAACTCTAATTTTAAATCTACAAGCCGAAAATAAAAAGACGTATAACTTACGACGCAAAGCAGCAAGAAAATACAACGTTGGCGACTTAGTTGCCATTCAGCGAACACAATTTGGAAGTGGCCTCAAATAAAAAAACCAACGTTTTTGGGACCTTAAAAAAAGTTGGTAACTCCAATGGCCCTAATAATTCTGCGACTTGTGCAGAGTATCTAAAGCCATGGTCGATTCCCGAAGACTACGATGACGACGACAATGTATTCGAGCTGAATACATAAGCAGGATGACCGAATGTGAGTGTGTGTATTACTCGAGGCAGGCCATTGCCCACTTTCGACGCACTCATAACAACAACGAGATCCCTAGACAACAACCATTCAACACACAAAGAAGGCGAATCCGCTAAAGAAGAAGACGAAAACGTGCACGATGCAATGAAGAGCAGCGTGCCGAAAACGACGAAGACGGGGAGTTACTTGTAAATTTAAACATAACAATAATATTTGTATAACCTTATCCAAAATAAAACCCCACATATATAATATATGTATATGTATATTTGTACATAAATAATTCAATTAAGCCTTAATATAGGCTATTATATTATATATGTATATATATATACATATATATATATAAGATACTTGCAACCTTTTCAGTAGTATCAAGCAGCAGCAACGGCTAATAGTGGCGGGCAAAATTTTTTTTGAAAAACGCGACACACCGGCACCCGAAATTTGCGCCAAAAGTATTTTTGCTTTGGAATTGTATTTTATGCAGTTTTGTCACTAAACTAATTTTCCGTTAAGTCACTGACACGATAAGTTAAATTTTAAATATTTAAAAGGCGTTCAAATAATAATTTTTCACAAATTGGAAAAAGTCGACAGCTCGAGGCAATCGTAAGCTATCGATTACATTTTGTGATCCATTCACCACTTACCATATAATGCATATGTGCGTCTAATTAGCGGCGGTGACTTAGCGTCGAATTTTGGTACTTGTTATCGGAAAAGTATCGTTCACTTTCAAATGCATTTATTTATGTTTTTAAGCACGAAACCAAATAAATTTAAATGCAGAATTGCAAAAAATTGAATAATTTACTATCTACATTCATTTATTTTTGAATTTTAATTTATAGTATGGGTAAACAAAGGGGTTGAAAAGTTAGGTTTTCACCATTCTTTAAATGTCTTAATTTAGGGATAATGGCCCCGAAAACCGCATATACACGATTGAAGTCTATAGTTTCACCTTACCAATCTTGAAAAAATTATAAAAATCGATCAGCACGTTTTTAAGATATTTGTACTACAGTGCAGCAACCTCGTTGCTAGCCCCATACAACATGACCGTAAAAAATCACCCTTGCACTTGAGCCCCAATATCTTTTCTCAGGGATAATGGCCCTCAATGCACGGTATACCAAGTTGAAGATACATGTTTAAGGAAGCTTTACGCATTAATTCTAAACAAATCGATCTCCCAGTTTTTTAGAAAAATAACAAAATGTAAACACACCTCATGTTGTTCATTCAAAAGGCCTATCGAGCTTCTAGCTCCAACGGGAACCGAACCACTGCTCGGAATCAGTGTTGAACAATGTTATACAGTATTGAGCGGGAACAAATTAATTCAAAATACTTGTATATGGAAAAGAAATGCAGTAATATATGAAATAATTGTCGTTTTACAATAAAACATTATCTTTGGTAAAATAGACTGCTGCAAAAGAAGACAACTATGCGTTTAAGTATTATTACAGGTATAATAACGAAAAGGTGGCAATATTTTAACCTTTATTATTCAAAAAGTGCCCAAAATGCACGGTAGTTTAACATATAGATCGCGAATTATCAATCATTTTGCTTTTTACATCAAGAAAATCGTCCAGCCAGTTTTATGAGAAATTCGCATTTTTCTATTTTTATACCCTGAACCCATTGAAAATGGGTAAAAAGGGTATATTGTATTTGTGCAAAGTGCAAATGTATGTAACAGGCAGAAGGAAGCATTTCCGACCCCATAAAGTATATATATTCTTGATCAGCATCAATAGCCGAGTCGATCTAGCCATGTCCGTCTGTCTGTCCGTCCGTCCGTCCCTATGTATGACCGCAAGGATCTCAGAACCTATAAGAGCTAGAGACTTGAAATTTTAGCTGTAGGTCCTCCAGGTGCCCGCGCAGATCGAGTTTGTTTCCGATAAACGATAACTTGCCCCGTTTCCAAGTAATCGATAAAAATGTATATCGAAATCCCGTTTTTTAAGCAATTTTGGTAAATAATAAGAGCTAGAGTCACCAAACTTGACATGTAGCTTCTAGAATAGTATATATATATCGATTATCTTTCATTTTATACCTATCGCCACCTCCCCGCTACTCTCTATCTATAAGCGCGCGCTGTATTTGGTGTTGGAATAAGAGGGTTCAGGGTATCCCCTAGTCGGGAGCTCCCGACTAGAACCTCTTACTTGTTCTTATTATATTATTATTGCAAAAAATGGACGCGCAGCTTCAGCGACTTACGGCAGAGGTGGCAAAGCTAACCGCTACACGTGCGCCACAGATGCCACAGGCTCTACAGCCACAGGAGTCGCAGCAACTGCCACAGCCGCATCATTTATTTTATGTTGCTGCGCTCTTATGAGGCTTTGCTGCTGGTCGCTCCTATTTTTCAATGCAGCATAGCTCACAGTTTTGGGCTGGCGAGGCTTAATAAGACGAGTCCCCCTTCTTTTTTTTTTAGAAACTTGAGGCATATTTATAAGGCGTGCAAACGCATCCCATGCCTTTTTTTGGTGGCTTGTCATTTCTCAATTCAAAATGAGGACACCCAATTTCAAACACCGTTATAAAAAAATATTGCCACCCTTTGGTAGCAATATGTTAAGTATGTAAATATTGCCAGGTAGTTTTATTGCAATAACAGGGGGTATAATAAGAAAAATAGAAAAATGCGAATTTCTCAAAAACTGGCTCTCGAAATCCCGAGGTCTACACACATACATATGTTTGTGTTGTGCTGATGTGTACACAAGTAGATCACGGCGTTGGTCGCGAGCCAGAGGTTATTTTCAATTGTGTGCCTTTTGTGCCTGTGGTAGCAATAGGCACACACATGTAAATGCTCTGTCATGTATTTCTTCGTCCAATCAGGCATAATGAAAATAATTCACAAATGACAAAAACTTCAAATCTTGTCAAATTTGCATCGGGCATGCCTGCCTGCAACCAACACGCACACAAACGTATCAATGCTTCCATCCATATAGAAAAGTGTGTAAGTGTCCGTTACCAATTATGCACATGAACAGGCCAAAACCTTTAATAATATAACACAACTGCTTACTCGAAAGAGTGTGCGTGTGTACTTGTGCAGGTCCTCCTGGTGCCCGCGCAGATCGAGTTTGTTTCCGATAAACGATAACTTGCCCTGTTTCCAAGTAATCGATAAAAATGTATATCGAAATCCCGCCTTTTAAGCGAATAATAAGAGCTAGAGCTACCAAACCTGACATGTAGCTTCTAGAATAGTATATATATATCGAGTATCTTTCATTTTATACCTATCGCATCCTCCCCGCTACTCTCTATTTATAAGCGCGCGCTGCATTTGGTGTTGAAATAAGAGGGTTCAGGGTATTCCCTAGTCGGGAGCTCCCGACTAGAGCCTCTTACTTGTTTTTTATAAGTTTAATATATATTATGCAAATAATTTTTATTTTTATACCCATTGAAAATGGGTAAAAAGAGTATATTGTATTTGGGCAAAATGTTAATGTATGTAACAGGCAGAAGGAAGCATCTCCGACCCCATAAAGTATATATATTCTTGACCAGCATCAATAGCCGAGTCGATCTAGCCATGTCCGTCTGTCTGTCCGTCCATCCGTCCGTCTGTCCTATTCTATGGTACAATAAGATATACTGTACAAAATTTTATTAAGATCGGTTTTTCTTTTGTTTTTTGGGTATTTTGCGCACTACTACGCACGTGTTTGCGACGTAATTTTTAAGAATTTCTTACTGCGATTGCTTTCTGTGGTGCTATTTTAATTGGTTTTTTTTTTATCAATAAGATTCAATTGCGAGTTAAAACCCTGCCACTATATTTTTTTTTTATACCCTGAACCCATTAAAAATGGGTAAAAAGGGTTAATGTTTTTGTGCAAAATGTAAATGTATGTAACAGGCAGAAGGAAGCATCTCCGACCCCATAAAGTATATATGTATATTCTCGATCAGCATCAACAGCCGAGTCGATCTAGTCATGTCCGTCTGTCTGTCCGGCCGTCCGTCCGTCCGTCTGTATGTATGAACGCAAGGATCTCAGAACCTATAAGAGCTAGAGAAATTTTAGATGTAGGTGCTCCTAGTTCCTACGCAGATCGAGTTTGTTTCCGATAATCGATAACTTGCCCCGTTTCCAAGTAATCGATAAAAATGTATATCGAAATCCTGTTTTTTAAGCAATTTTGGTAAATAATAAGAGCTAGAGTCACCAAACTTGACATGTAGCTTCTAGAAAAGTATATATATATCAAGTATCTTTCATTTTATACCTATCGCCACCTCCCCGCTACTCTCTATCTATAATAGAGGAATAAGAGGGTTCAGGGTATCCCCTAGTCGGGAGCTCCCGACTAGAACCTCTTACTTGTTAAGATTGTTTGCCCTTTTTATGTATCTTCTTTTAATAATTTTATTATGTTTTACATAGTGAGGAAAAATTGAGCAACGATTGTAACTGTTAATATTAACAGTAAAATCCAAAGAGCTTGAATGTCCTATTTTTACGTTATTCACCACATTGGTATTATCTTTTGTTTGGCTATCATCTCAGCCAAACCAACCCATTTTGAAATTTATATTATTTTCTTTTGACTGATTAGAAATATGTATTCTCTTTAATTGTGAGATGCATTGCTCAGTATATTTTCTTGTAATTATGTATTTTATTTATTTTAAATTTTAATATATTTATTTTTTAATTTTGTCTTGCATTAATAAATTTTGTTTTGAAAAAATTTTGTTTTTTGCATTTTGAACGTTTTTGTATAGCTTTACGGGCTACACTTCTAATAGAGCAGAATTGATTCCGCTCAATTTTACGAAATTTATTTTTATATATAGTATATGTTTTAAAATATTTACTGCGTCTGCTGCTAATCATCTGCATCAGCATCAGCGTCGCTGGATGTGGCACGCTGATGCTCCCTCGATGACGCAAGTGGCGGTGTGCCCTTCGCTCTCGTTGATTGTCCGCTGCTGATGTCCTGGGCCTATGGGCTCACTGGCTGTGCAATGTCGTGTATTTGCAAAAGGTGCTTACCAGCGGCCCTTCGCAATCCTGTGGACAAGCTCTCCTATGTTTCGGCAGGCTGACTGGGGTAATTGGTTCATCTTTATTAGTTATTTTGTTTGTTATGATTTTAATATTCGCAGAGTGAGTAGCTGTGTTTGCTTTGGCGTGCGGGTGTTGGCGGTTTTAGTTATTATTATTTTATTTTGTAAGCCACCGCGTTTTTGTTAACCGTAAAATTCACTCTCTACTCACTCAGTACATGGGACGGAGTGTACGACGGCAGATATCATAGATGGCATCTTTGTATGAAGGCGCAGTCAGAGTCGTCTGCCTCCAGGCAGGGATTTATTTATCCTTTAACTTGGTCTACTGCCTCCAGGCAGGGAATCGTGACCAAATCACGGTCGCCATGTAATTATATATATGTGTTTCTATTGGTTCTATTGAATGAATTTATTTTAAGTCAATATCGATACATGTATATGATTATGCTGTTATCTATTAACACCTACAAAGCGAGAGAGAGCGGGTGTACTCATACATATGTAAGTGCGCTCACTCTCGGAGCGCCTAAGGTGCAAGATCAGCGGTTAGCCGCCGGTCAACGGTCTCGCGCTGTCTTGGCTTGTTCAAGTGGCATCATGTTACTTAGTTGCGCAGCCCGGTATGTGTGTATGTGCATGCTTATGTACATACATATATACGATCATATTTATGCTATGCGCTTGACTGTATATATTTAAAATTATTTACACTTGCAACAAAGTGTTACAAGTTGAGTTATATATGAATGTATATGTGTGTATGAATACACTACAATATAAGTTATGGGGAGTTGAGCATCCAGCGAAGAACCTTGCCGGTGTCACTCTGAGATGTCAACCGTCTTCAGGATGTAGTTTGTCTTCCGTCGAAGACAAGGATTAAAGTGGGAATTCGGATTCCTATTACTGGCCTTGTGGCTCAGTAATTCAGCAAATGATATTTATACTTTCACGTCAATTGCCGGAGCAATTACTTTATTTGAGCATCGAGCTCTTATAATATTCATACCAAACGGAAGACTTAAATAACTAAGACATAGAACTTAAGCTAAGAATGTCCAGTGGAAAAGTACTGGCAAGCGACTCCTCCTACAACTCCGTAGTAGCTTACTCAGCAAAATACGCGGGTGCGGCCTGCATTGCGACATACGAAACGTTATATGAGCGTGGTTTGCTCAATGTCTACTTGGGAGTGACGCTCGTTCACTACTTCCCCTTTAAGATCGTGGCCGGCCTCGGTGACGTCAAGTAGGGCGATGACTCTTTTTAGCTTCAAAGAGGCACGTCTTCTATGGCAGTATTGATGAAGGATGACTGACCCGCAAAAGACATTGCTGACCCCAACTCCAATCAGGAAACAAGTTCTCGGTGATCCTCCTACTTCGACTTCTTCTCTGAGCTGATGGATGAAGTTTATATTTTGCTCGCTCATGCGGTGTAGTGACGAGAGGCTCAAAACATGGTCGTGTCTGGTGATGTTAAAGAGTGGAGAAGCAGCGATACTAGGGATTTTGTCCACAAAGGAATTGCGGTTCAAGTACCTTGTATTGTTGATTACCGCTATGCGCTCGAACGTGATGAGGTGCGTTGCTTCTAATGTTACCACAGGCCCACGTCGACGCTGACCTTGGCGTGTTGTTCGTTGATGACGATTATTCCCTCGACTACTATGGAAATAGGCAGTCGGTGGCTCGGGCAACCCAATTGGCTAGGCCTCTGGCATGAACTTCTCGGGCGCAACTCTCTTGTGTTGATATTTTGTAAAAGGTGGCATAGTTGGAAGGTTCGCATTTATTTCGTATTTATTGACAGCTACTATTCCATCGTCGCACTCTGCAACTATGTTGTCTTGGATTTGTAGGATAGTGTGGTTATGGGATACTGGTAGAATTATTGTTTTCTTACATACTTGCTTAACTTTAGTGTATTTAATTAACATGCGTATTTCATTATCAGATTTCAATATTTTGATGTCAGATACTTCCTTCAAATTAACTATGTGTCTGGTGTTCCAGACACAATTTTTAATGCTGTGCTTAAAAATCTAAGCTCCTAGCCATTCTGTGGTGACATGTTAGAGCGGACAAAAGTGTTTCAATATGTTCTACATGCGATTGGTGAAAAATCCGGACATATTTTTGGTGTCATTTACTATGTTAAAGAAATTGCTTAGGCTACTCGAGTGTCTTACGTGACAAAATTGTTCCCATACAAAAACGTTTCCGTCGAGAATGGAAATGTAGTTTGCGTTGGAGGAAAAGTTGGTAATCCGAGCATGCGTCGCAGTTGGCAGAGTAAAAATTATCCCGATGAGCCTGTGAGAATTAACTTTTTTAGTTTGGCTGGTTATTTCTCGGACTTGTACCTATCTAAGGTTGACTTTATGGACCACCCTCCCCTTAATAAGAACTGTTGTTCCTAGGTCAGAATATAAAGGGAGAGTTTGTTGCCTAGTCTGTTGTTGCTCTTAATGGTGACTGTTTCCCCTACGTCAAATACTCTGTTTTGTCATTCCGGGTTGCACCTGCGAATCTGGTCTTGTTGTGCCTTTACTATCTTGTCTCTGATAGTTTGGCGTAACTCGTCTGAGGCTGCATGGATAACATCCAACGGACTATGTCCGGTTACTGAATGCAGGGTTCTATTATATTCAATAGAAGCTCTGAGAATTGCTTGAGTTGTATCGCTAATCTTTTTATCGATCTTGAGGCATCTGGCAATCTCTTGTAATGTGCTGTGGAACCGTTCCACTTGCCCATTGGAGTAGCTGAGGCACGGGGGCGCGTTAACCAAATCGATGTTGAATTGACTCTTTAGTAACGAGGTGATTGCCTCGGAATTGAATGACGCCTCGTTTTCAGGATTGTTTTCGTGTTTGGGAAAATGATCACTATTTGTAGTATAGGGTCGATTATATCCGATATCGCCCTGGATACTACCGGCTGCACGATGGTAAATTTTGAGAACTTGCAAGTTAAGAACAGTTTTTTATCGGTGGACAATATATCTATATGGAGCCTCTCAGCGTGAGATGGAATAGGTGTTTCACCAAGCTCTTGTTTTTTTGGGTGCCTGTCGTATTTTCTTTTGTGCACACTCTACAGCTTAGCACTACTTCATTGGCTATTTTGGTAATTATCGGGAAATAATAATCCCATCTCACTTGCTTTACATTTTCATGTGCTGCCCTGTGCGCTCGATTGTGCTCTATGCTGACAATCTCTACCTGTTCGTCTTTGTTGGTGTTGTCCGCTTCAATGCTTTTGCAGTGTCGAAACTTCGTCGACGGAAACTGTTTTATTAACTTATGTTGCACGGCAGCTAACGTGGGGAAGTCACAGTGAATTGCGGTAACCACGCCTGTATTAACAGCATTTTTTTTATTTAATATTTCAATTAGACGGTTCTTGTCAGAAAAATGTACTATGTGTCGCATTTTACTGCCAAACATAGTGATCTTTTGGTGTAGCGCATATCGTGCCTCTTCTAGGACTATTTGATTTCTGCAACCATTTATGTGTTGGTCGGTAGTCTCTATTGCGAAAGTGAGTAACTGCTCACTATGGATGGTGGCTACATCAGATTGGAGCTCATCTTACAGAGCATTGATGTTTTGACGCGATAAGGCGTCGGCCACGTCATTGTCCTTCCCTGGCTTATAGAAAATCTTTACAATTTGCTGTTCTTTAAACGCTTTCCACCTCTTGATCTTTGCGTTAGTGTTCTTTTGGAACATGGAACGTGGATTTCTCTGGTACCATACAGGTAATTCTGCAGTTCACCAACAGCCCAAACAATAGCTAAAAGCTCCCTTTCGTTGAATTTCACATTGTTTTAATGTGCGAAAAATCATTGTGATTGGCTTCCCATCTTGGGATAGCACCGCTCCAATGCCACTTGCCGAAGCGTCAGTGGTCAAATCGAAAGGGTATCATTAGGGTACATGAGTATGACATCTTCCGATGCCAAAATGTTCCTTAGACGTTCGAACGCATCACGTTGCGTGTCGTCGAATTCAACTGGAATCTTCCTCGACATGTGTTTGCTAATAGACCCATTTTCGCCTTTTAGTATGTTGGTTAGTGGCCTGGCTATTGAAGCGAAATCTTTTACGAAGAATCTATAGTAGCTAGCTAGGCCCAGGAATGATCTGAGCGCATATATGTTTGTCGGCTCGACGTATTCTTGTATCGCTTTGACCTTCTAGGGATCAGTTTTGGCTCCACCCCTGGCCACGATAAAGCCAAGGTATTCGACACAATCGTTGAAAAACTGAATTTTTTCTCTCGACACTAAATGTTTGCCTCGTTTATGCGTTGCAGTATTATGTCGATGTGCTGAACATGGTCATGCTCGTTTTCGGAAAAATGATAACATCGTCTACATAAACGTAGCAACATTTTCCGATTTGTTCTCTCAGAACGTCATTAATTGCTCTTTGAAAGATGCTTCCAGTATTCTTCAAGCCAAAGGGCAATCGACATAATTCACATTTTCCACCGTTCACTGAGAACGATGTTTTCTGTCGATCCTTTTCTGCTAGGTATATCTGATGATATCTGGACTTTAGGTCGAGAGTTGTGAAAAATTTGGACCTACCCAGATTCGCTAGAATCATTGGGATACTTGGCATTGGGTACGGTCGGCAACAGTTCGCTCGTTTAACTTTCTAAAGTCAATAACTAGTCTTTTGTTTTTGTTGCCTTCGGTGTCAAGCCCCTTTTTGTCAACAACCCAAGCCGGGCTGTTGTACGCTGAACTCGATGGTCTTATAATACCGCTCCTCAACAGTTGCGAGATTTCGTTGTTGACGAAATCCGACACGTCATTTGGGTATGGGTAGAGTTTTGAATATATCGGGTCATTATCCACGGTACGAAATTTTAGTGGTTCGCTCCTGTTACCGAAGTTTATACAATTGTTTTCAAAATTTAAAGTGGAACCAGCCTGCGTTAGCAGTTCGAAACCTACGATGGCATTAAATGTATTGAGGGTGTCTAAAACAAAAAACGGCGCGATTTGTCCAAGAATTTTCATTGAACAGTTTTTCTTTATTTCACTGGACCCATGTATGGAGTTCACAGTGAATGGGGTGTCGACAAGTGTTACGTTTTTCAACTCCTTTACGGCTCTCACGTAATTTTTTGCCGCCCCGGTGTCTATCAGGATTTTTAGTTTTCTGCTAGCCAACTGTCGTTCGATAAACGGCAGTTGGGAGCGTTCCCTAAAAAATTCATTATGTCGTTTCCGTCATTTGAATCGAAATCGTTTTCGATTTCTGTGGCTGTGGCTTCAGCTGCGGCTGTGTATTGCTGATCAGTATTTGCTATTTGTTGGGTTATATTATTGACACGTTGACGCCTTTGACCGGATACCCGTTCTGACGTGTTCTGCCGTTTTTGTGCTTCGCCAACATATGAAGAATTTTGGGTTTTGGCCCAGTGAGTTGATTGTCGGAAATGGGACATTGGGGGGTCGACTTCCATTGGTTGGGGCTGACCCTCTAGGTCTTTGTGATTTGAGTTATTCCCCTGTTGTGTCTTATACTGAGGTTGAGCAGCAAACATGCTCCTTTCTATGCTATTCTCAGCCTCACGCTCCAAAGCTACTGATGACAAAAAATCTTTGGGCTGAGCTGGCAACACGAACGCCTTCAGAGCTCTTTTAAGACCTGACATGAACGCGTCTGACCGCAGAATTCATAATCGTGGCATAATCGTCATGTGTAATGATAATTTTGATCGTGACGAGGGTAACCTTCTTCTCAAGCTCGTCATAATACTTCATCAAGCCTAAGTTACCTTGCCTGACCATTTTTTTTTGCTGTCTAAGTACGCTTAGAGACGTCTTGTCTACGTACGTACAGTCCAATCTTGCAATGATCGCGTCGATGTTAGGTACGGTATTGTGGGACGTTAGGATCAATCTAGCGGCTCCCCACACTTTATTTCGAAGAATAGTTTCGGCTTCGTGATGGGCTTCGCTACCCTTGTAGCGTTTGAAAATCTCATATGCGTCCAAGGCAGCTTGCCTCCAGGCCACATGCTCGCTCTGCACCCCTCGAAGGCTGGTACGGACTTTACTATGTCAAGTCTCGCATCACATTTAACAGATATCTGGAGTGCATCTACTTGGGATTTGACTACGCTAAGTTCCACCGCAAACTGTTGTTTAAAGCGCTGCTCTCGTTCAGCGAGATCGGCACTGACTGTGCATTGTATTAACGCCTGTATCTGTTCGGGGATCATTTCTATTTCTATATTGTCTAGCAGCTGAGGGCGAAAGCCTACTTCTTCGCTATCGTCACTGTCAAATTCTTGCTTAATATCTCGATATGCCCAACTCCTGGGCATTAATGTGAGCACTACTAATACCACGAAATTGCAGAGTGTTCAGAAACAAAGGAATTTTCTCACATATGATCTTTATGTTTCAAAGCAAATCAATTAACCCGAAATAATTAGCACACAGTGTTTAGAATTAGCTTTACAATTCACTAGCAATTCTTATATTTTATCTTTTTGAATATTGAAGTCAAAAAACGCTAAGCGCTCACTTACATGTTTCTCTTTGGGAGTATTTGGGATCTTATGTTAAAATCCGTTGGGCGCAAGTTATGGAGAGTTGAGTATCCAGCGAAGAACCTTGTCGGTGTCACTCTGAGATGCAAACCGTCTTCAGGATGTAGTTTGTCTTCCGTCGAAGACAAGGATTAAAGTGGGAATTCGAATTCCTATTACTGGCCTTGTAGCTCAGTAATTCAGCAAATGATTTTTATATTATCACGTCAATTGCCGGAGCAGGTACTTTATTTGAGCATCGAGCTCTTATAATATTCATACCAAACGGAAGACTTAAAGAACTAAGACATAGAACTTAAGCTAAGAATGTCCAGTGGAAAAGTACTGGCAAGCGACTCCTCCTAAAACTCCGTAGTAGCTTACTCATAAGCGGGCGCGGCCTGCATTGCGACATACGAAAAGTTATATGAGCGTGGTTTGCTCTATAACTTTGTTGTTCGTTGGGAGTGACGCTCGTTTACTTATATTATTGATCAACAGCCGAGTCGATCTTGCCAACGACAACATAAACACTAAGATGAGTAACGCCATAAAACAAAATGCTACTATGCAGCTTGATTTTTTGAAAATCGAGATTGAAAACTCAATCTGTATCATTGCGCTCTCACAGCCGAAAGAGCGGGAATGCTAAAAATAGAATGTACTCTCAGCTGCGGCTCTCTGCGGCCGTGCAAGCAATTATGTTTGTATGTGTGAGAATATACATACATAACAGCATATTTGAATGTGTTGTAATTCACAGCACTAGCTTTTGCACGCAAAGAATTTACAGAAGTTATATAAATATTAGCACACAGAATACAGATACAGCCAACCTCAGCACACCTCAGCATTCATATGTGAACACAAATTTGGGATAGATGGATGGTCACCGCTAGAAAACTAACAAAATTTATTTCTTTACCAGCCAAAGCCAGAGCAGTGAATAACAACACATATATAAATATTTTGATGTAGTTATGCATGCATAATTCACGCATACATACAAAGGTGCTCGCACGCCATTGGCTGAGACAAGTACTTCTCTCGAACATACACTGTCCAAAAACAAAAGTGAAATCAATCAATGTGTGTTATTTTCCTTACATAGTTATTGCACAAGATGCGATTTGTGAAAAAATTATTTTATTCTTACATTTTCCAGTAACACTTTTCGTTTGTATCTAGGGTAATGTATCATTTAAATAAAGCATGCATTTCATGAATAAAGCAAAGGTATTTTGCGTCGATCGTAAGTGTTGGCGCCGAGAGTCGCGCCGGGCGCGTATTTGGCAGAGATTTCTAGCGTCGAAAAGAAACAACATTCGATTCGATGTACGATACGACACGATTCAATTCGCTACGTACGATTGGGCTGAAATCTTTATTATCTTTCGTTATCTAATGATCTACATATATTTTACAAGCTAATGAGACTTACATTCGTGCTCCGCACGCGCTTATCTTCTCTTACACTTCTGCTCAGCTGCAAGCACAAAACGAAAGTGAACCTCGACGAAAAGGCAAATTGTGCAGCTGCGTGATATCGACTTCTGTATGTACAAACTAATTCTAACGGTGCACTTCCAGCGTAAGAAGCGAGCGCCGCTTACAGAAAAATGCGATACCCAGTAGGACTTAGTGACAATAGACATTTTCACTTCGCCCCGTAACATTCCCCACCCTGTAATTCACGAACGTCCGTGCAGTGTGTTACCAACTTTAATGTCAAGCTTAGCTAGCTTGACGGCGGGGCGAGTAATAATTCCATCGGCTGTTCGCACCACGGCGCTTCGGACCTGGCCGTCTTTCGAACGGTGCACGTCGACTACCACTCCTCTTGTCCAACAGTTTCGTTTGGCACCATCGTCCACTATTATGACGATGTCATCGACTGATATTGGTTCGATTGGCGGTTGGAACCACTTAGTACGTCTGGTGAGTGTGGGCAGATACTCGCTCAACCATCTCTTCCAAAATTGGTCAGCCAATTGGCTGGCGATTCGGAAGCCTCGTGCCAAGCTAGCTCCGTCCCGGTCCCGTGAGCCTCTCTCACGCAATCCGCTTGAGTGACCTATAAGAAAGTGGTTCGGAGTCAGGGCTTCGGACTCAGAAGTTTCCAAGGGAACATAAGTGAGCGGTCTTGAGTTGAGCATGCTTTCTACGTCTGCCAATGCTGCTCGTAGCACCTCCTCTCGTAGCCCAGAGTGCGGCAGGATCTCCGACAGTATTGACTTTGTGGAACGCACCATTCGTTCCCACGATCCTCCCATGTGGGGTGATCCTGGTGGAATAAAGGTAAACTCCAGTTCCGGGTATTGTCGCTCGATCAGCGCCGGCGATATACGTTCAATTTCATCTTTTAATATTCTGCTAGCGCCTCTGAAATTTGTGCCATTGTCCGACAGCATGCGGCGGGGGCAGCCGCGTCTGGCCACGAACGACTTCAGAACGCATAGGTATGAGTCAGTTGAGAGCGACGTAGCTATATCTAGGTGAACGGCGCGTACCGTGAGGCATGTGAACAGCACACCCCAGCGCTTCTCACGACGCCGTCCAACGACAATGTCGTAGGGTCCAAAGTAATCCACTCCGGTATATGTGAACGGTGGAGTATAGGGCGATAGTCGTTCGATTGGCAGGTCGCCCATCTCTGGTGGCTTTGGGCGGGCGCGTCGTATACGGCACGCTGGGCAAGCACTGGAGACTTCTCTCACCAAGGCTCGCAAGCTACAGACCCAGTACTGCTGACGCAGTTCGTTTACGACGATTTCGTTGTGCAGGTGATGATATTTGCGGTGATAAAACTCAACAAGCAGATTCGTCAATCGATGTCGTCTTGGCAGAATTATCGGGCGTTTTACGCAGACTTCAACTCCTTCTATATTGTCTATCCGTCCCTTAATACGTAGAATGCCCGAGTCATCTATATAAGGAGAGAGCTTGAAGAGCAGGCTTTTGCGATCGGTTAGGCGGCGCCCCGACTTTAGGGAGGTAATCTCACTATAAAACTCCTCTTCTTGGCATATTCGAATAAAAATCACATCCATTTCTTTGCTGCGTTTAAGGAGCAGCATCTTCTGCAGCTCTAATCGCCCGTCCAATTTGGTCTTCTTAGTAACAATCCGTAGGAAATCCAGTACGCATAGCTGTGCGGCTCTCAATTTCTCCAGCTTGCTGAAGCGCTGCAGGTCCGGCAGGATACATCTCCAAGAGGACATGTGATTGGCTTGTTCTTCAGCATGGTATAACATGTTTATTGCCGAGCCCTTTTCTGAGCGTGGCCACTGCGATTCTTCTAGATACAAAAATGGTGGTCCATTGAACCACCTGGTCGAGCCGTGAATTTCGGGCGTTTTGGTCCATTTTGTGCCATCGTCTGCCACGTTTTGAGCTGATGGGACCCAGCGCCAGCTGTCCACATCTGATTCTTCTAAAATCTCTCCGATGCGAAGCGCTACGAATTGTTGGAACTTTCGAGCATCGGACTGGATCCAGTAGAGCACGTCCTTTGAATCCGTCCAAAATGTTCGTCTATGTATGCGTACCGACATTTCATTTTGGATACATTTGGCCAGTCTCAGACCTAAGACTGCGGCCATTAGTTCCATACGAGGTATAGACACGGGCTTCAAGGGTGCTACTCTCGTTTTTGAGGCGGCTAAACTGCAATGTACTTGGCCATCATGTTCAGCCCGCAAATATACAACTGCTGCATAAGCATTAATACTGGCGTCCACGAATGTGTGCATCTGTACAGTCTGGGTTCGGCTCACCCACTTCATACACCGTGGAATACGGACGGTATTCAACTTTGAAACTAGATCTAGCCAGTGTCGCCAATCCACTTCGTCTTCTTTGGTAAGGTCGTCATCCCATCCGATGTTGGATCGCCATATGTTCTGAAGGATGATCTTGGCGCGTATATTAAAGAATCCTAGCAGCCCAAGCGGGTCGAAAATAGACATGACCACGCTTAGAACGCGTCTTTTAGTTGGGCGCTCCTTAGATGCTTTCGCAAGCAAGTTCGGCTTTACCACAAAAGTCAACAGATCTTGTCCAGGTAGCCACCACAGGCCCAGGACCTTTTCTTGCGCTTCATCCTGAGCGCTGATACGCTTGTCCAAGCCCTCACAGTCGTCTTCCAGCGCCTGCATAACTTGCTTTGAATTTGATGTCCAGTGGCGCATCTCGAAACCGCCACTAGCATGAATACTTTTTACAGTCTCAGCTAACTGCATCATTTGGGATTCTGAATCTACCGACTGCAGCCAGTCGTCTACAAATGTGTTTTCGCAAATCGCCTTAACGGCATCCGGATGCTCCGCTTCGAACCGCTCGGCATTGCGATTCTTGACGTAATTTGCTAGGGCTGGCGAACAGGATGCTCCGAACGTCATGACTTGCATAACGTACGTTTCGGGAGAGCGCGACGAATCTCCATCACGCCAGAGAAACTTCTGAGCCGCTTGGTCTTCTCGGCGCACCTTGACCTGATGAAACATTTCCCGTATGTCGCCGGATACGGCGATAGGGCGCTCTCTGAAGCGTATTAGCACGCCCATCAAAGATGCTAGTGTATCTGGGCCTTTAAGCAAACAATCGTTCAGCGACGTGCCACTAACTTTGGCGGCTGCATCCCATACCAAGCGTGTCTTTAGCTTGTTCGGATTGGTGACTGTAAAGATAGGAAGAAACCACGACATCGTGTTAGCTACTAACTCACTATCCTTCAGCCGGCGGATATATCCTTTCTGTTTATAGTCGTGCATCGTGTTCATCATGAACTCCTTTAGTGGTGGGTCTTTGAACATCTTTGCCTCTAGACATTTAAGGCGCTTAACCGCCATCTGGTAAGAGTCTGGCATATGAATGCGATCAAACCGCCATAGCAGGCCAGTCTGCCAGCGCTTTTCGTCTTCCAGATAAGTTGTTGTTGCCTCCATTATCTGCATCGAGCGTTCGTCCTCTCTGGATCTCAGCGGATTTGAGGAGACGCTCACACCTAGTGACTCCAGGGCAAAATAGTTCTTCAGAGCCTCATCCATCCCACGTGTCGCACTGCACTGGCAAATATGTAGCAGACGAGGCGTGGTGCTTTCACCCACCATAGGGCGGCCATATACAGCCCATCCTAGTCTGCTTCGCGCTGCTATGACGTCGTCGTTTTCACCTTCTCGTATCTCCAGGGGTGCAGTTATTTTGATGTTGTCCAAGCCGATAATAAGCTGAGCCTTTACGTTATTATACGGGAGGATGGGAAGCATAGATAAATACTTCCGAGACTTAAGCAACTGTGGCCCGATACTTTGCTCTGGTAAGTCCAAGTTCGCTACAGTTCGCACGTTCTTCAACGCATACTGTACCGCATTATGTTCTGGAGCTGAAATGCTCACAGCCACAGACATAGACTCAGGTTCGTTCTTGGTTATGTCGCCTGTCCATTTGAGACACAGCTGGGTCGCCGGACCATCTAGTTCCAACTCGTCTGCAAGCGCTCTTTCTATTAGCGTGCACTCAGCTCCTTCATCCACTAATGCATATGCGCGCACGCTTTTTGATTTACTATAGAGCGTGATTGGAACATATCGAAACAGAGTCTTACTTGCGGACCTGCCATGAAACATAACGGCAGACTCCATTGACTTAGCCCGATTGTTGCTACCTTGGTCCGTGTGCTCATCTTTACTACCGCTCGTGGTAGGCGTATGTAGCAGTACGTGGTGCGTTGACTCGCAACCATCCACGTGACATTTCTTCTTTGTTTTACACTGTTGTGCACGATGTCGCATAAAGCAGCAAAAGCAGAGCCGCTTTTCCTTGACAAGTTCCCACCGCTGTTTTGTACCCATGGCTCTAAAGTCGTCGCAATCTGAAAGACGGTGGTTACCAGCGCACTTCGCACATGAAACTCTCTCCTGTTCCTGTTGATAACGCTGTTGCTGCGAACCCTCAGGGTTGTCTACCGTGTTGTGCACAAAAATTCGCTCTCTAGTGGTTTTCGTGGAGCTCTTCTTTTCGTTATCAGACCGTGGTATCTCGTAGGGCGTGACCATAGAGGCGCACATAGCCACATTAAATAGCCAGTTATCAAAGGTGGCCAAGCTACTACCATCACTTGACATTCGATGCCGGCCCCAGTCCAATTTCATATTGCTGGGCATCTTAGCAACAAGTTCGTTTAGCAGCGCGGGATCGTAAAGATATTCGTGCATACCAATGGCCGCTATCGTTGCGCAGTAGTTTTGGACAGCTAAGGCCAGTCGGATAACAGTGTTCAAATTGTCCGATTTTATTGCTGGCTCCTCTCGTAGCTTTTGCTGCAGCGCAGCATGTACTATTTCAGAGCGGCCATACAGCATTCGCAATGTGCCTATAGCATACGGCACTGTAGCTGGTATCATAAGCTTTCCACGCACCGCATCCAGGGCTTGCCCTTTGAGGCACTTCTGAAGCCGGATGAGATTTTCCTCATTGCTGAATCCACATCTCTCTGTGGATTGCTCATAATTGCTTATAAAGATCAACCATTCCTCTGGTTTGCCTGTAAATATTGGTAAATCTTTGCTGATTACGTGTCGCGCACTGATTTGCGCAGATGTCAGCGGTCCATTTCAAGGCGTCGCAGCATTAGAATGTACATTATCGAATAGCTGCCGCGGCGGGTGCTCTATCGATCTATTAAGCGCTCCCAGACCTGTGTGGCCCATGTACGCGGCAGTACTGGGCTCCGTAGCCTGGTTAAACACCGCTGTGTTTGCTTGATATGGCAAACTAGGGTGTACACTCCAATTAGCCGCAACCTGTTTCTGCTTGCAGATCACGTTCTGGCATCCCAAAGGGTTGAAGAATGCTCCCTCTTTCTCAGTTCTTTGCTGCGTCGGTGTTGAACTTTCCCTTGGACCAGTAGCTGCAGATGACGTAGACGGACAGCCGCTATAAATTTCTATGTTTGCTGCTCCGCTACCCTTTTCTACGCCGGCGACTTTATCTTGAACTCCAGCGAGGACAGGCGATCCGTCAGCCTGTCCCGTTGACCATGCCGTTACAAGCGTTGCAGTTCCACCGGGTTGATTACTACTTGTCGTCCTTCTCGCACTTGCATCTTGTTCATCACCGTCAGCCATCTCGCCACACCAATACAGTGAAGTCCGCTTTGAGGTTATGGCAACACGTGTCTCTATAGGCAGCTCAGGTTGTGACTTTGCAAGTCGCTTGCTTCGCAGAAATCTTCGCCGTAGCAGAGAATACCTCAGACACTCTCTGCAGCAGAGAATATTTCAGAATGTTGGCGCCGAGAGTCGCGCCGGGCGCGTATTTGGCAGAGATTTCTAGCGTCGAAAAGAAACAACATTCGATTCGATGTACGATACGACACGATTCAATTCGCTACGTACGATTGGGCTGAAATCTTTATTATCTTTCGTTATCTAATGATCTACATATATTTTACAAGCTAATGAGACTTACATTCGTGCTCCGCACGCGCTTATCTTCTCTTACACTTCTGCTCAGCTGCAAGCACAAAACGAAAGTGAACCTCGACGAAAAGGCAAATTGTGCAGCTGCGTGATATCGACTTCTGTATGTACAAACTAATTCTAACGGTGCACTTCCAGCGTAAGAAGCGAGCGCCGCTTACCGAAAAATGCGATACCCAGTAGGACTTAGTGACAATAGACATTTTCACTTCGCCCCGTAACAGTAAGCTTAAAACTTTTTCGCTCAGTGCACTACGAAAACGAAATGATGCAAAATACCATCGACCATCTTTGCTGAAGGCAGGCTGGCGACTAATTTTGTTGCTTGTGACAGCATAAGCAAGCCGCGACTACATAAACGTAGCAACATTTTCCGATTTTTTCTCTTAGAACGTCATTAATTGGTCTTTGAAAGATGCTTCCAGTATTCTTCAAGCCAAAGGGCAATCGGCATAATTCGCATTTTCCACCGTTCACTGAGAACGATGTTTTCTGTCGATCCTTTTCTGCTAGGTATATCTGATGATATCCGGACTTTAGGTCGAGAGTTGTGAAAAATTTGGCCTTATCCAGATTCGCTAGAATCATTGGGATACTTGGCATTGGGTACGGTCGGCAACAGTTCGCTCGTTTAACTTTCTAAAGTCAATAACTAGTCTATTGTTTTTGTTGCCTTCGGTGTCAAACCCCTTTTTGTCAACAACCCAAGCCGGGCTGTTGTACGCTAATCTCGATGGTCTTATAATACCGCTCCTCAATAGTTACGAGATTTCGTTGTTGACTAAATCCGACACTCCATTTGGGTATGGGTAGAGTTTTGAATATATCTGGTCATTATCCACGGTAAGAATTGTGGCGATTACTGATGTATTGAATGGCAACGCCTCGTTTGAGGTAGAAAATGCCTTAATTCTTTTTACTAGATTTGTGTCGTTTAGTTCAGACCAAGTTCGATTGAACGGGTCATTAAACTATGAACTACTGAACTTATTCAGTGATTAGTGATCTAAACTAAACTATTCATTTAGTTCACTCGTTCAGCTATTCAGTCGGTCATGGACGATATTCCGATATTCCGTACTCGTCAGTCATAAACGATTTATTCTAATCAGCAGTTCAGCCGTTCATGAACGATATATTTTATAGTTCATGAACAAAAAAGATAGCGGGATTTTAAGTTCACTTTTGAGTTGTTGATTTGTAAGTAATTTATGAGGGAAAATTAGTGCATATTATTTAAAAATTAATTGATAGGTTATTGCTATGGCTACAAAAAGGAAGAGAAGCGATGTCTGGAACCATTTCATATGCAAATGCAAATGCGTGTATTGCCAATCTCTTTTAAGTATTGCAGGTGGAACCCAAGGAAATTTAGGACGGCACCTTAAATTGAAACATTCCACCGTCACTATGAATTTGGACCGGCAGGAACACTTGACGTGGAGGGAAATATTGACTGAGACAGATGCTGAACCGACAACACCCGCTTTAATTTCAGTTTCTGGTCAGCAGATGATCACCAATTGCGTGCGTCGGCCACCAAATACACGCAAAGTTGATCAGCTTTACCGACAGTTGCTGAAAATGATTGCAAAAAAAACGAGTACGAAATACAAAGTTCATGACCAACTGAATGAATGAACGAGTGAACTAAATGACCGAATTGAACTAGAAATCCCCAAACTACTTTTTACCATCATTCGCCTGAATTCATCCGGGGAAATTAACATTATCGCACGAGTGAACTTTTAGTGGTTACCGCTCCTGTTACCGAAGTTTATACAATTGTTTTCAAAATTTAAAGTGGAACCAGCCTGCGTTAGCAGATCGAAACCTACGATGGCATTAAATGTATTGAGGGTGTCTAAAACAAAAAACGGCGCGATTTGTCCAAGAATTTTCATTGAACAGTTTTTCTTTATTTCACTGGACCCATGTATGGAGTTCACAGTGAATGGGGTGTCGACAAGTGTTACGTTTTTCAACTCCTTTACGGCTCTCACGTAATTTTTTGCCGCCCCGGTGTCTATCAGGATTTTTAGTTTTCTGCTAGCCAACTGTCGTTCGATAAACGGTAGTTGGGAGCGTTCCCTAAAAAATTCATTATGTCGTTTCCGTCATTTGAATCGAAATCGTTTTCGATTTCTGCGGCTGTGTATTGCTGATCAGTATTTGCTATTTGTTGGGTTATATTATTGACACGTTGATGCCTTTGACCGGATACCCGTTCTGACGTGTTCTGCCGTTTTTGTGCTTCGCCAACATATAAAGAATTTCGGGTTTTGGCCCAGTGAGTTGATTGTCGGAAATGGGACATTGAGGGGTCGACTTCCATGGGTTGGGGCTGACCCTCTAGGTCTTTGTGATTTGAGTTATTCCCCTGTTGTGTCTTATACTGAGGTTGAGCAGCAAACATGCTCCTTTCTATGCTATTCTCAGCCTCACGCTCCAAAGCTACTGATGACAAAAAATCTTTGGGCTGAGCTGGCAACACGAACGCCTTGAGAGCTCTTTTAAGACCTGACATGAACGCGTCTGACCGCAGAATTCATAATCGTCATGTGTAATGATAATTTTGTTCGTGACGAGGGTAACCTTCTTCTCAAGCTCGTCATAATACTTCATCAAGCCTAAGTTACCTTGCCTGACCATTTCTTTTTGCTGTCTAAGTACGCTTACGTACGTACATTCCAATCTTGCAATGATCGCGTCGATGTTAGGTACGGTATTGTGGGACGTTAGGATCAATCTAGCGGCTCCCCACACTTTATTTCGAAGAATAGTTTCGGCTTCGTGATGGGCTTCGCTACCCTTGTAGCGTTTGAAAATCTCATATGCGTCCAAGGCAGCTTGCCTCCAGGCCACATGCTCGCTCTGCACCCCCTCGAAGGCTGGTACGGACTTTACTATGTCAAGTCTCGCATCACATTTAACAGATATCTGGAGTGCATCTACTTGGGATTTGACTACGCTAAGTTCCACCGCAAACTGTTGTTTAAAGCGCTGCTCTCGTTCAGCGAGATCGGCACTGACTGTGCATTGTATTAACGCCTGTATCTGTTCGGGGATCATTTCTATTTCTATATTGTCTAGCAGCTGAGGGCGAAAGCCTACTTCTTCGCTATCGTCACTGTCAAATTCTTGCTTAATATCTCGATATGCCCAACTCCTGGGCATTAATGTGAGCACTACTAATACCACGAAATTGCAGAGTGTTCAGAAACAAAGGAATTTTCTCACATATGATCTTTATGTTTCAAAGCAAATCAATTAACCCGAAATAATTAGCACACAGTGTTTAGAATTAGCTTTACAATTCACTAGCAATTCTTATATTTTATCTTTTTGAATATTGAAGTCAAAAAACGCTAAGCGCTCACTTACATGTTTCTCTTTGGGAGTATTTGGGATCTTATGTTAAAATCCGTTGGGCGCAAGTTATGGAGAGTTGAGTATCCAGCGAAGAACCTTGTCGGTGTCACTCTGAGATGCAAACCGTCTTCAGGATGTAGTTTGTCTTCCGTCGAAGACAAGGATTAAAGTGGGAATTCGAATTCCTATTACTGGCCTTGTAGCTCAGTAATTCAGCAAATGATTTTTATATTATCACGTCAATTGCCGGAGCAGGTACTTTATTTGAGCATCGAGCTCTTATAATATTCATACCAAACGGAAGACTTAAAGAACTAAGACATAGAACTTAAGCTAAGAATGTCCAGTGGAAAAGTACTGGCAAGCGACTCCTCCTAAAACTCCGTAGTAGCTTACTCATAAGCGGGCGCGGCCTGCATTGCGACATACGAAAAGTTATATGAGCGTGGTTTGCTCTATAACTTTGTTGTTCGTTGGGAGTGACGCTCGTTTACTTATATTATTGATCAACAGCCGAGTCGATCTTGCCAACGACAACATAAACACTAAGATGAGTAACGCCATAAAACAAAATGCTACTATGCAGCTTGATTTTTTGAAAATCGAGATTGAAAACTCAATCTGTATCATTGCGCTCTCACAGCCGAAAGAGCGGGAAAGCTAAAAATAGAATGTACTCTCAGCTGCGGCTCTCTGCGGCCGTGCAAGCAATTATGTTTGTATGTGTGAGAATATACATACATAACAGCATATTTGAATGTGTTGTAATTCACAGCACTAGCTTTTGCACGCAAAGAATTTACAGAAGTTATATAAATATTAGCACACAGAATACAGATTTTCTACCGAGCCAACCTCAGCACACCTCAGCATTCATATGTGAACACAAATTTGGGATAGATGGATGGTCACCGCTAGAAAACTAACAAAATTTATTTCTTTACCAGCCAAAGCCAGAGCAGTGAATAACAATACATATATAAATATTTTGATGTAGTTATGCATGCATAATTCACGCATACATACAAAGGTGCTCGCACGCCATTGGCTGAGACAAGTACTTCTCTTGAACATACACTGTCCAAAAACAAAAGTGAAATCAATCAATGTGTGTTATTTTCCTTACATAGTTATTGCACAAGATGCGATTTGTGAAAAAATTATTTTATTCTTACATTTTCCAGTAACACTTTTCGCTTGTATCTAGGGTAATGTATCATTTAAATAAAGCATGCATTTCATGAATAAAGCAAAGGTACTTTGCGTCGATCGTAAGCTTAAAACTTTTTCGCTCAGTGCACTACGAAAACGAAATGACGCAAAATACCATCGACCATCTTTGCTGAAGGCAGGCTGGCGACTAATTTTGTTGCTTGTGACAGCATAAGCAAGCCGCGACTACATAACCGTAGCAACATTTTCCGATTTTTTCTCTTAGAACGTCATTAATTGGTCTTTGAAAGATGCTTCCAGTATTCTTCAAGCCAAAGGGCAATCGGCATAATTCGCATTTTCCACCGTTCACTGAGAACGATGTTTTCTGTCGATCCTTTTCTGCTAGGTATATTTGATGATATCCGGACTTTAGGTCGAGAGTTGTGAAAAATTTGGCCTTATCCAGATTCGCTAGAATCATTGGGATACTTGGCATTGGGTACGGTCGGCAACAGTTCGCTCGTTTAACTTTCTGAAGTCAATAACTAGTCTATTGTTTTTGTTGCCTTCGGTGTCAAACCCCTTTTTGTCAACAACCCAAGCCGGGCTGTTGTACGCTAATCTCGATGGTCTTATAATACCGCTCCTCAATAGTTACGAGATTTCGTTGTTGACTAAATCCGACACTCCATTTGGGTATGGGTAGAGTTTTGAATATATCGGGTCATTATTTACAGTACGAATTGTGGCGATTACTGATGTATTGAATGACAACGCCTCGTTTGAGGTAGAAAATGCCTTAATTCTTTTTACTAGATTTGTGTCGTTTAGTTCAGACCAAGTTCGATTGAACGGGTCATTAAACTATGAACTACTGAACTTATTCAGTGATTAGTGATCTAAACTAAACTATTCATTTAGTTCACTCGTTCAGCTATTCAGTCGGTCATGGACGATATTCCGATATTCCGTACTCGTCAGTCATAAACGATTTATTCTAATCAGCAGTTCAGCCGTTCATGAACGATATATTTTATAGTTCATGAACAAAAAAGATAGCGGGATTTTAAGTTCACTTTTGAGTTGTTGATTTGTAAGTAATTTATGAGGGAAAATTAGTGCATATTATTTAAAAAATTAATTGATAGGTTATTGCTATGGCTACAAAAAGGAAGAGAAGCGATGTCTGGAACCATTTCATATGCAAATGCAAATGCGTGTATTGCCAATCTCTTTTAAGTATTGCAGGTGGAACCCAAGGAAATTTAGGACGGCACCTTAAATTGAAACATTCCACCGTCACTATGAATTTGGACCGGCAGGAACACTTGACGTGGAGGGAAATATTGACTGAGACAGATGCTGAACCGACAACACCCGCTTTAATTTCAGTTTCTGGTCAGCAGATGATCACCAATTGCGTGCGTCGGCCACCAAATACACGCAAAGTTGATCAGCTTTACCGACAGTTGCTGAAAATGATTGCAAAAAATATTCTTACGAATATGGGAGGGCAGCTTCAAAGCTAATAGAAATGGGCTGTGGGAGAAAAGCCCGAAAAGCTTTCAGCTTGCTGCCAATATTTACTGAAGTAGGAAAAAGTGAGTGAAGCTTGAGCTGAATCGGCGGCATATTCACTTTGTCGATAATTCGTCGCAATAAGGACCATCTCATGCTAAAAAGGGGATAGGGCCTTGTGGGGCGGGGGCCCCCCCGAGTAGAAAATAGAAGAGGGGGAGGCGCGGGATGCTACCAGCCCCGCCCCCTTATATGTGTGGGTTCCTCTGAGCCTTTGGCAATTTATTATTTTAAAATTTTTTTTTTTTTTTTTTTTTTTAGTAAAAGAATAAAATAAAAAAAAAAAAAAAGAACGAGTACGAAATACAAAGTTCATGACCAACTGAATGAATGAACGAGTGAACTAAATGACCGAATTGAACTAGAAATCCCCAAACTACTTTTTACCATCATTCGCCTGAATTCATCCGGGGAAATTAACATTATCGCACGAGTGAACTTTTAGTGGTTACCGCTCCTGTTACCGAAGTTTATACAATTGTTTTCAAAATTTAAAGTGGAACCAGCCTGCGTTAGCAGATCGAAACCTACGATGGCATTAAATGTATTGAGGGTGTCTAAAACAAAAAACGGCGCGATTTGTCCAAGAATTTTCATTGAACAGTTTTTCTTTATTTCACTGGACCCATGTATGGAGTTCACAGTGAATGGGGTGTCGACAAGTGTTACGTTTTTCAACTCCTTTACGGCTCTCACGTAATTTTTTGCCGCCCCGGTGTCTATCAGGATTTTTAGTTTTCTGCTAGCCAACTGTCGTTCGATAAACGGCAGTTGGGAGCGTTCCCTAAAAAATTCATTATGTCGTTTCCGTCATTTGAATCGAAATCGTTTTCGATTTCTGCGGCTGTGTATTGCTGATCAGTATTTGCTATTTGTTGGGTTATATTATTGACACGTTGATGCCTTTGACCGGATACCCGTTCTGACGTGTTCTGCCGTTTTTGTGCTTCGCCAACATATAAAGAATTTCGGGTTTTGGCCCAGTGAGTTGATTGTCGGAAATGGGACATTGAGGGGTCGACTTCCATGGGTTGGGGCTGACCCTCTAGGTCTTTGTGATTTGAGTTATTCCCCTGTTGTGTCTTATACTGAGGTTGAGCAGCAAACATGCTCCTTTCTATGCTATTCTCAGCCTCACGCTCCAAAGCTACTGATGACAAAAAATCTTTGGGCTGAGCTGGCAACACGAACGCCTTCAGAGCTCTTTTAAGACCTGACATGAACGCGTCTGACCGCAGAATTCATAATCGTCATGTGTAATGATAATTTTGTTCGTGACGAGGGTAACCTTCTTCTCAAGCTCGTCATAATACTTCATCAAGCCTAAGTTACCTTGCCTGACCATTTCTTTTTGCTGTCTAAGTACGCTTACGTACGTACAGTCCAATCTTGCAATGATCGCGTCGATGTTAGGTACGGTATTGTGGGACGTTAGGATCAATCTAGCGGCTCCCCACACTTTATTTCGAAGAATAGTTTCGGCTTCGTGATGGGCTTCGCTACCCTTGTAGCGTTTGAAAATCTCATATGCGTCCAAGGCAGCTTGCCTCCAGGCCACATGCTCGCTCTGCACCCCTCGAAGGCTGGTACGGACTTTACTATGTCAAGTCTTGCATCACATTTAACAGATATCTGGAGTGCATCTACTTGGGATTTGACTACGCTAAGTTCCACCGCAAACTGTTGTTTAAAGCGCTGCTCTCGTTCAGCGAGATCGGCACTGACTGTCCATTGTATTAACGCCTGTATCTGTTCGGGGATCATTTCTATTTCTATATTGTCTAGCAGCTGAGGGCGAAAGCCTACTTCTTCGCTATCGTCACTGTCAAATTCTTGCTTAATATCTCGATATGCCCAACTCCTGGGCATTAATGTGAGCACTACTAATACCACGAAATTGCAGAGTGTTCAGAAACAAAGGAATTTTCTCACATATGATCTTTATGTTTCAAAGCAAATCAATTAACCCGAAATAATTAGCACACAGTGTTTAGAATTAGCTTTACAATTCACTAGCAATTCTTTTATTTTATCTTTTTGAATATTGAAGTCAAAAAACGCTAAGCGCTCACTTACATGTTTCTCTTTGGGAGTATTTGGGATCTTATGTTAAAATCCGTTGGGCGCAAGTTATGGAGAGTTGAGTATCCAGCGAAGAACCTTGTCGGTGTCACTCTGAGATGCAAACCGTCTTCAGGATGTAGTTTGTCTTCCGTCGAAGACAAGGATTAAAGTGGGAATTCGAATTCCTATTACTGGCCTTGTAGCTCAGTAATTCAGCAAATGATTTTTATATTATCACGTCAATTGCCGGAGCAGGTACTTTATTTGAGCATCGAGCTCTTATAATATTCATACCAAACGGAAGACTTAAAGAACTAAGACATAGAACTTAAGCTAAGAATGTCCAGTGGAAAAGTACTGGCAAGCGACTCCTCCTAAAACTCCGTAGTAGCTTACTCATAAGCGGGCGCGGCCTGCATTGCGACATACGAAAAGTTATATGAGCGTGGTTTGCTCTATAACTTTGTTGTTCGTTGGGAGTGACGCTCGTTTACTTATATTATTGATCAACAGCCGAGTCGATCTTGCCAACGACAACATAAACACTAAGATGAGTAACGCCATAAAACAAAATGCTACTATGCAGCTTGATTTT
The DNA here is from genome assembly GCA_035045725.1 of Drosophila ezoana. Lineage (NCBI taxonomy): Eukaryota > Metazoa > Arthropoda > Insecta > Diptera > Drosophilidae > Drosophila > Drosophila ezoana. Next base: position 112,455 of record JAWNOU010000163.1, read on the forward strand.
TTGAAAATCGAGATTGAAAACTCAATCTGTATCATTGCGCTCTCACAGCTGAAAGAGCGGGAAAGCTAAAAATAGAATGTACTCTCAGCTGCGGCTCTCTGCGGCCGTGCAAGCAATTATGTTTGTATGTGTGAGAATATACATACATAACAGCATATTTGAATGTGTTGTAATTCACAGCACTAGCTTTTGCACGCAAAGAATTTACAGAAGTTATATAAATATTAGCACACAGAATACAGATTTTCTACCGAGCCAACCTCAGCACACCTCAGCATTCATATGTGAACACAAATTTGGGATAGATGGATGGTCACCGCTAGAAAACTAACAAAATTTATTTCTTTACCAGCCAAAGCCAGAGCAGTGAATAACAATACATATATAAATATTTTGATGTAGTTATGCATGCATAATTCACGCATACATACAAAGGTGCTCGCACGCCATTGGCTGAGACAAGTACTTCTCTTGAACATACACTGTCCAAAAACAAAAGTGAAATCAATCAATGTGTGTTATTTTCCTTACATAGTTATTGCACAAGATGCGATTTGTGAAAAAATTATTTTATTCTTACATTTTCCAGTAACACTTTTCGCTTGTATCTAGGGTAATGTATCATTTAAATAAAGCATGCATTTCATGAATAAAGCAAAGGTACTTTGCGTCGATCGTAAGCTTAAAACTTTTTCGCTCAGTGCACTACGAAAACGAAATGACGCAAAATACCATCGACCATCTTTGCTGAAGGCAGGCTGGCGACTAATTTTGTTGCTTGTGACAGCATAAGCAAGCCGCGACTACATAACCGTAGCAACATTTTCCGATTTTTTCTCTTAGAACGTCATTAATTGGTCTTTGAAAGATGCTTCCAGTATTCTTCAAGCCAAAGGGCAATCGGCATAATTCGCATTTTCCACCGTTCACTGAGAACGATGTTTTCTGTCGATCCTTTTCTGCTAGGTATATTTGATGATATCCGGACTTTAGGTCGAGAGTTGTGAAAAATTTGGCCTTATCCAGATTCGCTAGAATCATTGGGATACTTGGCATTGGGTACGGTCGGCAACAGTTCGCTCGTTTAACTTTCTGAAGTCAATAACTAGTCTATTGTTTTTGTTGCCTTCGGTGTCAAACCCCTTTTTGTCAACAACCCAAGCCGGGCTGTTGTACGCTAATCTCGATGGTCTTATAATACCGCTCCTCAATAGTTACGAGATTTCGTTGTTGACTAAATCCGACACTCCATTTGGGTATGGGTAGAGTTTTGAATATATCGGGTCATTATTTACAGTACGAATTGTGGCGATTACTGATGTATTGAACGCCTCGTTTGAGGTAGAAAATGCCTTAATTCTTTTTACTAGATTTGTGTCATTTAGTTCAGACCAAGTTCGATTGAACGGGTCATTAAACTATGAACTACTGAACTTATTCAGTGATTAGTGATCTAAACTAAACTATTCATTTAGTTCACTCGTTCAGCTATTCAGTCGGTCATGGACGATATTCCGATATTCCGTACTCGTCAGTCATAAACGATTTATTCTAATCAGCAGTTCAGCCGTTCATGAACGATATATTTTATAGTTCATGAACAAAAAAGATAGCGGGATTTTAAGTTCACTTTTGAGTTGTTGATTTGTAAGTAATTTATGAGGGAAAATTAGTGCATATTATTTAAAAATTAATTGATAGGTTATTGCTATGGCTACAAAAAGGAAGAGAAGCGATGTCTGGAACCATTTCATATGCAAATGCAAATGCGTGTATTGCCAATCTCTTTTAAGTATTGCAGGTGGAACCCAAGGAAATTTAGGACGGCACCTTAAATTGAAACATTCCACCGTCACTATGAATTTGGACCGGCAGGAACACTTGACGTGGAAGGAAATATTGACTGAGACAGATGCTGAACCGACAACACCCGCTTTAATTTCAGTTTCTGGTCAGCAGATGATCACCAATTGCGTGCGTCGGCCATCAAATACACGCAAAGTTGATCAGCTTTACCGACAGTTGCTGAAAATGATTGCAAAAAAAATCATTCCTTACGAATATTGGAGGAGCCAGACTTCAAAGACTTAATAGAAATGGCAAGCCTGTGTCCAGGATAAAAAGTGCCCAACCGAAAAGCCATTTCAAATGTCTTGCTGCCAAATATTTACCTTGAAGTAAAGGAAAAAGTGAGTGAAAGCTTATGAAAGGCACACGCAGTCTGTTTGAAAACAGATTCTTGGACTTCAAGATGCAATCAAAGCTATATAGCTCACTATATTGATCCGGACGAATCAATTATAAAATCGGCTTTACTTGGTTGTCAAGAAAATGGAGAACGGCACACAATTTATAATCTCCGCATGTTTTTACAAAAAACGATTGGCGAATGGGACATTGACAATAAAATTACTGCAATTGTGACAGATAATGCTCCCAATATAGTTGGTGCCGTCAGGGAAGGGCAATGGGGTTCAATAACTTGCTCTGCGCACACCTCGAATTTGGTAGTGCAAAAAACTTGATTAAAAATTAATGCCATTAAAATAAGATCCAAGGGAATAGTAGAATATTTCCATCGAATTGCTGGTGGATTGAAAAAACTTCAAGAAGCTCAAGTGCAGTTGAATCTGCCGAAGCTGAAGTTAAAAATGGACATTCAAACACGCTGGACTTCGACGTACAATATGCTAAGCTTCAGCTCTTAAAGCTTCAAGCTCTTAAAGTCGCCTTAGCTATTGTACTGCCTCGAACTCAACCACACTTAATTTTACTGCAAGATGAATTGTTCGTTGTCGAGGATTTGCTTACCGTTTTGAAGCCATTTTATGAGGTCACCACAGAAATATATATATATCAAAAGTTTATTAAGCATTAAGAAAGAAATTTTGTTATATTATTTTTATGTTTTATTTATATAACGTTAAAGCTGGAATAAATTAAAGATAAGAACACTTATTAAAGTACACTATAATGGCATAAGTATAAGTAAAACATATTTTTGAAACTGAAAACATGATAAATAACTGAAAAAATAATATAGTTCGTGTGCAACTGATATCTAAGCAAAACGAATCGTTCATGACCGACTGAATAACTGAACTAAACGAATAGTTCATGACCGACTGAATAACTGAGGAGAATGTATCGTTTATGACCGACTGAACGAGTACGAAATACATAGTTCATGACCAACTGAATGAATGAACGAGTGAACTAAATGACCGAATTGAACTAGAAATCCCCAAACTACTTTTTACCATCATTCGCCTGAATTCATCCGGGGAAATTAACATTATCGCACGAGTGAGCTTTTAGTGGTTACCGCTCCTGTTACCGAAGTTTATACAATTGTTTTCATAATTTAAAGTGGCACCAGCCTGCGTTAGCAGATCGAAACCTACGATGGCATTCATAAAGTAATAAACAGACCAAGTGGCCTGGTTATTGAAGCGAAATCTTTTACGAAGAATCTACAGTAGCTAGCTAGGCCCAGGAATGATCTGAGCGCATATATGTTTGTCGGCTCGACGTATTCTTGTATCGCTTTGACCTTCTAGGGATCAGTTTTGGCTCCACCCCTGGCCACGATAAAGCCAAGGTATTCGACACTATCGTTGAAAAACTGAATTTTTTCTCTCGACACTAAATGTTTGCCTCGTTTATGCGTTGCAGTATTATGTCGATGTGCTGAACATGGTCATGCTCATTTTCGGAAAAATGATAACATCATCTACATAAACGTAGCAACATTTTCCGATTTGTTCTCTCAGAACGTCATCAATTGCTCTTTGAAAGATGCTTCCAGTATTCTTCAAGCCAAAGGGCAATCGACATAATTCACATTTTCCACCGTTCACTGAGAACGATGTTTTCTGTCGATCCTTTTCTGCTAGGTATATCTGATGATATCTGGACTTAAGGTCGAGAGTTGTGAAAAATTTGGACTTACCCAGATTCGCTAGAATCATTGGGATACTTGGCATTGGGTAACGTTCGGCAACAGTTCGCTCGTTTAACTTTCTGAAGTCAATAACTAGTCTATTGTTTTTGTTGCCTTCGGTGTCAAACCCCTTTTTGTCAACAACCCAAGCCGGGCTGTTGTACGCTGAACTCGATGGTCTTATAATACCGCTCCTCAACAGTTGCGAGATTTCGTTGTTGACGAAATCCGACACTCCATTTGGGTATGGGTAGAGTTTTGAATATTTCGGGTCATTATCCACGGTACAAAATTTTAGTGGTTCGCTCCTGTTACCGAAGTTTATACAATTGTTTTCAAAATTTAAAGTGGAACCAGCCTGCGTTAGCAGATCGAAACCTACGATGGCATTAAATGTATTGAGGGTGTCTAAAACAAAGAACGGCGCGATTTGTCCAAGAATTTTCATTGAACACTTTTTCTTTATTTCACTGGACCCATGTATGGAGTTCACAGTGAATGGGGTGTCGACAAGTGTTACGTTTTTCAACTCCTTTACGGCTCTAACGTAATTTTTTGCCGCCCCGGTGTCTATCAGGATTTTTAGTTTTCTGCTAGCCAACTGTCGTTCGATAAACGGTAGTTGGGAGCGTTCCCTAAAAAATTCATTATGTCGTTTCCGTCATTTGAATCGAAATCGTTTTCGATTTCTGCGGCTGTGTATTGCTGATCAGTATTTGCTATTTGTTGGGTTATATTATTGACACGTTGATGCCTTTGACCGGATACCCGTTCTGACGTGTTCTGCCGTTTTTGTGCTTCGCCAACATATAAAGAATTTCGGGTTTTGGCCCTGTGAGTTGATTGTCGGAAATGGGACATTGAGGGGTCGACTTCCATGGGTTGGGGCTGACCCTCTAGGTCTTTGTGATTTGAGTTATTCCCCTGTTGTGTCTTATACTGAGGTTGAGCAGCAAACATGCTCCTTTCTATGCTATTCTCAGCCTCACGCTCCAAAGCTACTGATGACGAAAAATTTTTGGGCTGAGCTGGCAACACGAACGCCTTCAGAGCTCTTTTAAGACCTGACATGAACGCGTCTGACCGCAGAATTCATAATCGTCATGTGTAATGATAATTTTGTTCGTGACGAGGGTAACCTTCTTCTCAAGCTCGTCATAATACTTCATCAAGCCTAAGTTACCTTGCCTGACCATTTCTTTTTGCTGTCTAAGTACGCTTAGAGACGTCTTGTCTACGTACGTACAGTCCAATCTTGCAATGATCGCGTCGATGTTAGGTACGGTATTGTGGGACGTTAGGATCAATCTAGCGGCTCCCCACACTTTATTTCGAAGAATAGTTTCGGCTTCGTGATGGGCTTCGCTACCCTTGTAGCGTTTGAAAATCTCATATGCGTCCAAGGCAGCTTGCCTCCAGGCCACATGCTCGCTCTGCACCCCTCGAAGGCTGGTACGGACTTTACTATGTCAAGTCTCGCATCACATTTAACAGATATCTGGAGTGCATCTACTTGGGATTTGACTACGCTAAGTTCCACCGCAAACTGTTGTTTAAAGCGCTGCTCTCGTTCAGCGAGATCGGCACTGACTGTCCATTGTATTAACGCCTGTATCTGTTCGGGGATCATTTCTATTTCTATATTGTCTAGCAGCTGAGGGCGAAAGCCTACTTCTTCGCTATCGTCACTGTCAAATTCTTGCTTAATATCTCGATATGCCCAACTCCTGGGCATTAATGTGAGCACTACTAATACCACGAAATTGCAGAGTGTTCAGAAACAAAGGAATTTTCTCACATATGATCTTTATGTTTCAAAGCAAATCAATTAACCCGAAATAATTAGCACACAGTGTTTAGAATTAGCTTTACAATTCACTAGCAATTCTTATATTTTATCTTTTTGAATATTGAAGTCAAAAAACGCTAAGCGCTCACTTACATGTTTCTCTTTGGGAGTATTTGGGTTCTTATGTTAAAATCCGTTGGGCGCAAGTTATGGAGAGTTGAGTATCCAGCGAAGAACCTTGTCGGTGTCACTCTGAGATGCAAACCGTCTTCAGGATGTAGTTTGTCTGTTGTCTGTTGTCTGTTTATTACTCTATGGCTCAATGTCTAGGGCCGAACTGCAACTCCCCGTCTTCGTCGTTTTCGGCACGCTGCTCTTCATTGCAGCGTGCACGTTTTCGTCTTCTTCTTTATCGGATTCGCCGACTGGCGAATTCGCCTTCGTTGTGTGTTGAATGGGATCTCGTTGTTGTTATGAGTGCGTCGAAAGTGGGCAATGGCCTGCCTCGAATAATACACACCCACATATATATTGTCAATTATTTAACTTATATCTGATATATTGTATATATCAATATATACTATATATTGGATATAATATATATTGTATATCAATATATAATATTTTGATTTTAATTTTATAATTTAACTTTTTGGATAAATATTTTGTGTGTTATTTTTGGAGTTGCTGAAAAAAAGAGAGTTCAGATAAGTGGCAATAAGTGTAGCCTTCCTCTCTGCCGAAAATCTAGGCGCGATTTTCCAGAAATAAAATTGTTTAAGTTTTCAGAAAGGAATCCATCAATTTTAAACAGAGTTCGCAATCAACAGTCAACACATTCGGATGGTCTGTAAAATTACAGTTTTTGCCAAACAGAATGATTAAAGGAGAAAGAAAACACACAAAGACACCTTTCGACGTTCTTTTTTCGGACATGTTATTCCACGAACACTAAACAGAACAAGTAAGACGTTCTAGTCGGGATCTCCCGACTAGGGAATACCCTGAACCCTCATATTCCAACACCAAATGCAGCTCGCGCTAATAGATAGAGAGTAGCGGGGAGGTGGCGATAGGTATAAAATGAAAGATACTCGATATATACTATTCTAGAAGCTACATGTCAAGTTTGGTGACTCTAGCTCTTATTATTTACAAAAATTGCTTAAAAAACAGGATTTCGATATACATTTTTATCAATTACTTTGAAACCTGGTAAGTTATCGATTATCGGAAACAAACTCGATCTGCGCAGGCACTAGTAACACCTACATCTAAAATTTCATTATACTTTAGGGTATAATGTTTTTGTGCAAAATGTAAATGTATGTAACAGGCAGAAGGAAGCATCTCCGACCCCATAATGTATATATATTCTTGATCAGCATCAATAGCCGAGTCGATCTAGCCATGTCCGTATGTCTGTCCGTCCGTCCGTCCGTCCGTCCATCCATCCGTCCGTCCGTCCGTCCGTCCGTCCGTCCGTCCGTCCGTCCGTCCGTATGTATGAACGCAAGGATCTCAGAACCTATAAGAGCTAGAGACTTGAAATTTTAGATGTAGGTGCTCCTAGTGCCTGCGCAGATCGAGTTTGTTTCCTCAATGATAATGCGACAGAAGAGTTTTCGGCCGATGAAGACATAAGCGGAGATGAATTTATGGAAAAGCTGGAGTCCATTACTTTTGCAAAAATTCATCGTGTGCACTGTGCTGCACATACACTTCAATTGTGCGTATTTGATGTACACAAACAAAGCGAGAAAGTGCAAACTTGTCGCAAATTGTTCAAAATGCTGCATTCTGGTAAACATAGGTAAGCTATCATCTTCTTTCTTTTATGCTATAAGTATATGACAATAACATTAAACTTGCACAGACGTACCTTAATGGAGCACAATAAAAGCATACCATCACTTGATGTTGTGACACGATGGAATTCCACATATGTGATGATGGTAAAATTATTAAATTTAAGGGACTTCATTGTCACGCAGTCTCTTCATACTAATATTGAGTGGGACTGGGTAGAGCAGTATATAGTATATATAACAGTATGCATTCAAAGATATTTATGAAGTTACTTTGAAACTGCAAGCAACGGGAGCAACTTGTTTACAGTGACTTTTTTATAGTATGGATGGAGCTAAAGTTAAAATGAAAAAAAGCCAAAACTACCTTACGAAAAAAATATTAGCGCAACTTATAAATCGCGAAAGTAAGTTACTGGAAAACGCTTTGTTATCTGCGATTTATATGGACCCACGGATTAATTTAATTCTAAACGACCAACAAAAAATGTTGGCAAAAGAAAAAAGCAAGTAAGATTGAAGTGCAGGTCCCGTCTATTGTCCTCAAGTATTTTATGTTATATAGCAGTCAATGTTTTGTATTTTAGAATACATGTTTTTAACAAATAAAGTTGTCTATGTTTAAAAGTAATACATTTGATATATAAAATTAAATCATAATAACGAATGTATATTGATCTTATAGGTCACCCGTCGGAATGAGGGTACGTCTTCCAAAGAACGAACTGTTTTAGTTGAGGAAGAACTATCACTGTTTTCTGCATATTTGGATAACATGCAGACTGTAACCCAAATTCAAGAAGAGCCAATATCCCAAAAATTGGCAACAATATATTCAGAAATCGATAATTTCGATATGGTTTATGGTCGCTTACTGGGTTTCTACCAACAAATAGTATTGAAATCCCCATTCTTGAGTGAGCTTTCACAGGTTGTGCTGGCCACACCGGCAACTCAGGTGTCGGTCGAAATAGAATATTCTGCTTTTCATTTGATTTTAAGTGAAAAGCGCAGAGAATATAAATTCCTTGTTAGTCATTAAGCTTAATTCTTAATAAAAATACACAAACATGTATGGACTAACTATAAATAATTTAATGGGTCTTTTCTTATAGCTTTGAATAGATGCATGTACACACATACATATGTATAAAATAGCTTCCCTACATGCATAACTGTATTATGCCGTGCCCTTTTTTTTCTCTCTCGCTCTAGCTTTCATTGATATCGTCACACGACAAAAACATAACAAGGAAGAGGTTTTAGTCGGGAGTTCCCTACTAGGGGATACCCTGAACCGTCAATACATATACTATTCTAGAAGCTACATGTCCAGTTTGGTGACTCTAGCTCTTATTATTTACAAAAATTGCTTAAAAAACAGGATTTTGATATACATTTTTATCGAAACGGGGTAAGTTTTCGATTATCGGAAGCAAAGTCGATCTGCGCAGGCACTAGGAGCAACAGCATCTAAAATTTCAAGTCTCTAGCTCTTATAGGTTCTGAGATCCTTGCGTTCATACATACGGACAGATGGACAGACGGACGGACAGACAGGCGGACATGGCTAGATCGACTCGGCTATTGATGCTGATCAAGAATATATATACATTATGGGGTCGGAGATGCTTCTTCTGCCTGTTACATACATTTGCACTTTGCACAAATACAATATACCCTTTTTATCCATTTTTAATGGGTTCAGGGCGAATGTGTCCTGCAAAGATCTTACTGTTAGACATAACAGAGGCATTACTCAAGCAAAAGCACGAACAGAGTACAAATATTTTGAAAAAAAAAATGTGAACCGAATCTTCTTCGTTTTTTTCTGTTAATTTGACTGTTATATGCGACCTCTGATTTTAAAGCAATGGGCTGAAAAATTCTACTTTAGTGAAGACTACTTTGATTGCCTGAATAGCAGATTTTTAAATAATAACAGCCCCATGAAATGTGCACTCCAAAAAGAAAATATAGTTTTGAAAAAATTAAAAGAAATTAATTTTTATTTATTTTACTATCAAAAAAACGAGTGTCTTCTTAATTATTCAATACAATTTACATATATAATAAAATTTAATGCTAAAAGCCTACACAATTCTCTAATAGCATCACCAACCGATGTAGGTGTTTTATTTACCAGTCCGGCCAGCTGTGCCCCTATTCACAGCTAATTTTGTCAGTGACGCTATTAGAGTCTACAGCTAAGAAGAAGGGTGTTAGTAGAGAAAATAGTGTTCTTTAGTTAAAATTAAAAATAATCATAATTTATTATATTAATTATGAAAGTGCCATAAATTGGGAAAAAGAAAGAGAGAAGTTATTAAAAAAGTAAAGGAATTAAACAAGATATATAGATTGTTATGTAGATAGGGATAGGATAGAGAGATAGTAATGGGAAATCACTGACCCGGTGGGGGAAAATTTATAGCCTGTCTGGAAAGCTATGCTCCTGCTCATAGCTCTGAATGGTCAGTGACTTCCCGAAGGTAATGCAATTTGACCTATTACATTGATGGCTTGCTTCAAACTACTGAGGCTATTTTCGGACTTGTCGAAGACCTTTTTAAAGACCATCCCGACAATTTTTTCTTTTTAACCAGTCGAATCAATCCTGATCTATTTGAAAATATATTTGCATCCGTTCGCGCCAAAGGTGGAAACTGTAGAAACCCATCAGTTTATGAATTCAACATCATTATAGCAACATCATTATATGCTGCCTGTTGAATTCGATTCAATAATATATGAACCTTACGAAAATAATGAAAGTAAGGTAGTGCCTGATAATGAATTTTTAGTATCATTATCACAAATTGTAAAAGGTAATGAAAACTAACTAACATGTGGACATTATGGTGTGCAAGGATTTACCGATTTAGTTGACATCAAATAGATATTTTGTAGGCTATATTGCATAGGGATCGAATTGCGAAAAATTCCAAATGCACCTTATTAAAAATACTGCATTTTTAATAGCACCTTCAGAAAAATTTATATCTGAAAAAAAAATACTCGAAGGACACGGACTTTTGAAACTTAAAAGCACGATCAGATTTATTTTTTAATGCGAGTAAAATATACATAAAGGTTTTTGAAAATATATTTTCTACAAATAAGGTGCAACTCAACATTAAACAAGTAAAAGGTTCTAGTCGGGAGCTCCCGACTAGGGGATACCCTGAACCCTCATATTCCAACACCAAATGCAGCGCGCGCTTATAGATAGAGAGTAGCGGGGAGGTGGCGATAGGTATAAAATGAAAGATAATCGATATATATATACTTTTCTAGAAGCTACATGTCAAGTTTGGTGACTCTAGCTCTTATTATTTACGAAAATTGCTTAAAAAACAGGATTTCGATATACATTTTTATCGATTACTTGAAAACGGGGCCAGTTATCGATTATCGGAAACAAACTCGATCTGCGTAGGAACCAGGAGCACCTACATCTAAAATTTCATCTTTGTCTCTAGCTCTTATAGGTTCTGAGATCCTTGCGTTCATACATACGGACGGACGGACGGACGGACGGACGGACAGACAGACGGACATGGCTAGATCGACTCGGCTATTAATGCTGATCAAGAATATATATACTTTATGGGGTCGGAGATGCTTCCTTCTGCCTGTTACATACATTTGGATTTTGCACAAAAACATAATACCCCTTTTACCCATTTTTAATGGGTTCAGGGTATAAAAATGCATTGTAGAGCAATGTATAAAGTGCACTAAAGAAAGTGTTTATTCGTTGTGGTTTGATGAAAATGATTCATTTTTCGCACATAAAATATATCTTTTGGAAAAACTTATTAAAGTTTTACTATTTAAACATTGTAAATGGACTGTGATGACGGATAGCTATAAAAAGAAAGCAAAACTTAATATACTTTCACATAAATGAACATGCTACAAAACGAATATGCAGGTATATGACAAATCTAAAAGAAAGAACTACTATAATAAAATTACATTGTTTGGGACTATGGAAATATTTTAATTTAATAATTTCAAGTCGGCTCGAAGGTCATATTCAGTTATAATTGTAATGGCCTCCTCGCAGTGTCCCCTGGGTACCGATTTTGCATCGGTAGCTTATTCGGCGACTTTGTACTTTATAATTCGAATAAAAAATAATTGAATCAAAAAGAAAAACTTAAAAGAATTAATAAAAATTATCTTTAATAACAACAAATTTGCACTTGTGTTTGCTTAATTTATTTTGTAATTCTTAAAAGTACAATAATTTAATTAATAATTTCTAATTTAAAAAATTACATAATTATTTGCATCGACTTAAAAATACATATTTTCTACGGAGCCAAGCTCAGAACACAACATGCATTCATATGTCAACACAAATTTGGGGTAGGTCTTGATCAGCGCTTCTTTACCAGACATCATTGAGTAATAAATATATAGAGGGAGCTTTTGGATCAAAAGCTCTTTTTCAAAAATTCTGAAGCCAGATACCGTGGTTGCAAACAAAACGCCGGGTTGTCTGCAGCTACTTCTGCCGATGCCCAAAATTCAAAGACAATTATTGTTTTGACTTATTTCTCTATTCCTTCCATTAGTGCCCGCACTTGCGTAAGGAAGCTACTGGCCGGGGTACAAATCTCGGTCTCGCCAGGTTCAGCAAGCCTACAAGAAATTTGTTGGTTGCTGGGATAGAGGGTTTAGGGAGGGGGGAAGTGTTCCAAATGTTGCCACTCTGCCTTAGGTCCTCCTAGCAGAAAAGCCTGCGCATATCCGGAACGACCGAGCTGACCTTCAGTGTTCGATGGACATGTTATTCCACGGACACTGAACAGAAAAAATAGCTGCCAAAGTGTCTTTTGTGAATATGCGTGTATGTGTGTATCTAACGAAATCGAACCAGAAATTCTTTTAATTGTGTTTAACTTCTGGAGTAAGTTGCATGTTTTTATACCCTGAACCCATTAATAACCCATTAATAATGGGTAAAAGGGGTATAATGTTTTTGTGCTAAATGTTAATGTATGTAACAGGCAGAAGGAAGCATCTCCGACCACATAAGGTATATATATTCTTGATCAGTAGGTCCTCCTAGTGCCTACGCCGATCGAGTTGTTTCCAATTATCGATAACTTACTCCGTTTCCAAGCAATCGATAAAAATCGATATCGCCATCGTGTTTTTTGACCGATTTTGATAAATAATAAGAGCTAAACTCACCAAACTAGACATGTAGCTTCTAGAATAGAATATATATATTTGCATTTGGTGTTGGAAGAAGAGGGTTCAGGGTATCCTCTAGTTGGGAGCTGCCGACTAGAGCTTCTTACTTGTTTAAACTGATTTCACCGTTTTTTGGGTGTGAATTTACAATTTATTCACTCGAATTACGAAACGTGTAAAATTGTAGTGAAAACTCTTGGAATGATGCAACTGTTTCAATCGCATACCGGATTATACATCAAAGAAAAGATAACTGAGATCATTCAATAATACGGCATAGACGGTTCGGTTTTGAGTTTTGAGTTTTTAATGTCTTTTTTATACCCTTGCAGAGGGTATTATAATTTTGTCGTGAAATGTATAACGCATAGAAGGAGACATCTCCGACCCCATAAAGTATATATATTCTTAATCAGCATCAACAGCCGAGTCGATATAGCCATGTCCGTCTGTCCGTCTGTCTGTTTCTATGCGAACTAGTCTCTCAGTTTTAAAGCTATCTTAATGAAACTTTGCAGAAGTCTCTTTTTCTGTTGCACGCAGCACATATGTCAAAACCAGCTGGATCGTACCACTATATCATATAGCTGCCATAGGAACGATCGGTCGAAAATTAAGTTTTTGTATGAGAAAACATTTTGTTTTTCAAGATATGTTGACCAAACTCGGCATTTATTAGTTTTACTAAGCTCCTCATATATATGCCAAATCCTATTAAGATCGGACCACTATATCATATAGCTGCCATAGGAACGATCGGTCGAAAATTAAGTTTTTGTATAAAAAAACATTTTGTTTTTCAAGATATCTTGACCAAACTCAGCATTTATTAGTTTTACTAAGCTCCTCATATATATCCAAAATCCTATAAAGATCGGACCACTATATCATATAGCTGCCATAGGAACGATCGGTCGAAAATTAAGTTTTTGTATGAAAAAACATTTTGTTTTTCAAGATATCTTGACCAAACTCGGTATTTATTAGTTTCACTAAGCTCCTCATATATATGCAAAATCCTATTAAGATCGGACCTCTATATTATATAGCTGTCATAGGAACGATCGGTCGAAAATTAAGTTTTTGTATGAAAAAAAACCTTGTTTTTCAAGATCTCTTAACGAAACTCGGCATTTATTAGTTTTACTATGCTCCTCATACATATGCAAAATCTTATTTACATCGGACTACTATATCATATATCTGCCATAGGAACGATCGGTCGAAAACTAGGTTTTTAATTATAAGCCTTATTTGTTTATCAAGATACCTTCACCAAACTCGGCATTAACCATTTTCTCGGCATTAAAAGGTTGGGTCTGCAAGGGTATTAGATCTTCGGCGTACCGAAGATAGCCTTTCTTTCTCGTTTTATTAAAGAATAAATATATTGCCTTCAGCATAATATCTGACAATGGCAAGAACATGGTAAAGGCCATCGAAATGCTCAATGATGAATTTATGGAAAAGCTGGAGTCCATTACTTTTGCAAAAATTCAGCGTGTGCACTGTGCTGCACATACACTTCAATTGTGCGTATTTGATGTACACAAACAAAGCGAGAAAGTGCAAACTTGTCGCAAATTGTTCAAAATGCTGCATTCTGGTAAACATAGGTAAGCTATCATCTTCTTTCTTTTATGCTATAAGTATATGACAATAACATTAAACTTGCACAGACGTACCTTAATGGAGCACAATAAAAGCATACCATCACTTGATGTTGTGACACGATGGAATTCCACATATGTGATGATGGTAAAATTATTAAATTTAAGGGACTTCATTGTCACGCAGTCTCTTCATACTAATATTGAGTGGGACTGGGTAGAGCAGTATATAGTATATATAACAGTATGCATTCAAAGATATTTATGAAGTTACTTCGAAACTGCAAGCAACGGGAGCAACTTGTTTACAGTGACTTTTTTATAGTATGGATGGAGCTAAAGTTAAAATGAAAAAAAGCCAAAACTACCTTACGAAAAAATATTAGCGCAACTTATAAATCGCGAAAGTAAGTTACTGGAAAACGCTTTGTTATCTGCGATTTATATGGACCCACGGATTAATTTAATTCTAAACGACCAACAAAAAATGTTGGCAAAAGAAAAAAGCAAGTAAGATTGAAGTGCAGGTCCCGTCTATTGTCCTCAAGTATTTTATGTTATATAGCAGTCAATGTTTTGTATTTTAGAATACATGTTTTTAACAAATAAAGTTGTCTATGTTTAAAAGTAATACATTTGATATATAAAATTAAATCATAATAACGAATGTATATTGATCTTATAGGTCACCCGTCGGAATGAGGGTACGTCTTCCAAAGAACGAACTGTTTTAGTTGAGGAAGAACTATCACTGTTTTCTGCATATTTGGATAACATGCAGACTGTAACCCAAATTCAAGAAGAGCCAATATCCCAAAAATTGGCAACAATATATTCAGAAATCGATAATTTCGATATGGTTTATGGTCGCTTACTGGGTTTCTACCAACAAATAGTATTGAAATCCCCATTCTTGAGTGAGCTTTCACAGGTTGTGCTGGCCACACCGGCAACTCAGGTGTCGGTCGAAAGAGCATTCTCTGCTCTTCATTTGATTTTAAGTGAAAAGCGCTGAGAATATAAATTCCTTGTTAGTCATTAAGCTTAATTCTTAATAAAAATACACATAAACATGTATGGACTAACTATAAATTATTTAATGGGTCTTTTCTTATAGCTTTGAATAGATGCATGTACACACATATAAACAAGTAAGAGGTTCTAGTCGGGAGCTCCCGACTAGGGGATACCCTGAACCCTCTTATTCCATCACCAAATGCAGCGCGCGCTTATAGATAGAGAGTAGCGGGGAGTTGGCGATAGGTATAAAATGACATATAATCGATATATATATACTATTCTAGAAGCTACATGTCAAGTTTGGTAACTCTAGCTCTTACTATTTACCAAAATTGCTTAAAAAACAGGATTTCGATATACATTTTTATCGATTACTTGGAAACGGGGCAAGTTATCGTTTATCGGAAACAAACTCGATCTGCGCGGGCACTAGGAGCACCATACATCACACATCAACACATTTCAAGTCTCTAGCTCTTACAGGTTCTGAGATCCTTGCGTTCATACATACGGACGAACGGACGGACGGACGGACGGACAGACAGACGGACATGGCTAGATCGACTCGGCTATTGATGCTGATCTAGAATATATTTACTTTATGGAGTCGGAGATGCTTCCTTCTGCCTGTTACATACATTTGCATTTTGCACAAAAACAAAATACCCAATTTACCCATTTTTAATGGGTTCAGGGTATAAATAGCTTACCTACATGCATAACTGTATTATGCCGTGCCCTTTTTTTCTCTCTCGCTCTAGCTTTCATTGATATCGTCACACGACAAAAACAAAACAAGTGAGAGGTTCTAGTCGGGAGCTCCCGACTAGGGGATACCCTGAACCGTCTTCTTCAAACACCAAATGCAAATACATATACTGTTCTGGAAGCTACATGTCCAGTTTGGTGACTCTAGCTCTTAATATTTACCAAAATTGCTTAAAAAACAGGATTTCGATATACATTTTTATCGAAACGGAGTAAGTTATCGATTATCGGAAACAAACTCGATCTGCGTAGGAACTAGGAGCACATCTACACATCTACATCTAAAATTTCAAGTCTCTAGCTCTTATAGGTTCTGAGATCCTTGCGTTCATACATACGGACAGACGGACGGACAGACAGACGGACATGGCTAGATCGACCCGGCTATTGATGCTGATCAAGAATATATATACTTTATGGGGTCGGAGATGCTTCCTTCTGCCTGGTACATACATTTGCATTTTGCACAAAAACATAATTCTCCTTTTACCCATTTTTAATGGGTTCAGGGTATAAAAAGCGAAACCAGCCTGTCACCCTTCCAGTCCCTTCAATACAGGGTACATTTTCTGCCCCAAAAAGCTAACGTCGTCTCCTGACCAAGTCTCCATTTATTACCAGAATGTCAGAGGTCTCATTTCCAAGCTTAAAAATCTTTTTTTGGCCAGCTCTTTCTTCGATTCGGATATAATCGCATTTTCATAAACATGGTTAAATTCAACCATATCTGATTTTGAGGTTTTTTCGAACAATTATATTTTGCATAGAAAGCCGTTAAAGCCACTCTTCAGTCAGAACTTTTTTGTTTTAGTACGCCTTCTGACGCTGAGATTGTCTCAGTTAAGGTGTCTATTCCTACACGGAATATCTATATAACATGCTCTTATGTTCTTCCTTCTTCTGATACTCAAGTTTATATGAAACATATTACTTGTATTAAAGAAGTTTCTTCAAACGTGCGTGATAATGACCTATTTATTGTGTTGGGCGATTTTAATTTGTCGATTATCTCTTGGTCATTATTCACTGCCGAAAATTATCTAGTGCCCTCAGCATAGCATGACTTTATAGATTGCATGCTTGATCTTTCGTTGTTTCAAATCAATTCAATTTCTAATCATTTGAATAGAACACTTGACCTTGTATTTCTAAACGACTAACTTATTTCTAATGAGTCTAGGTACACTCCTTTATCTCTTCCTGAGGATGAATATTATCCTGCAATGTTCAATTGTAATCCTCTCATTTCGTGCTCATCAGCCAATAAGCCCCGCCGTTGCTTTCGCAAAGGAAATTATTCCTTGCTTAATCAACGTATTCATGCAATCGATTGGTCTTTTTTATATGACGCGGTTGATATGAATATTGCTATTAATCTTTTTTATTAAACCCTGAACTCCATCTTAGATGATTGCATTCCTAATTCAATTCCCTTAATTTCTTTTTCAAAGCCACCCTGGTTCACTCACAGACTATCAAACCTACAAAATATTAAGTATAAATATTTTAAAAAGTTTAAAAGGTCTGGTTCGAGTATTGACTTGGCTAAATATTTCATAGCCAAGTCGAACATCTTTCTTCTCAATTCTCAGTGCTATGAGAATTATCTATCTTGTTGCAAAAGGCTATTTACCCAAAACCCGAGACAATTTTTTTAATTTTGTAAACTTAAAGCGTAAATCTTCCAGTCTAGCAATGATTCCGATTCTGCTAACCTCTTTGCTAATTTTTTCCAAGCAACTTACTCTTCCGTCTGTCCTAGTAATAATAATAATAATAATAAAGGAAAGGGGTGGCGTGGGCCGGGGGGTGATAAGGATCAAGTGTTTTTATGCAATGGAAAGGGGGAGGCGGGGGTGTTATGTTTACATTTGTCTGTGGCGAGCAAGATCACATTTGTTTACGATGGATGTGATTGGATGGGAAGGAACGAATGGGAGGGGGAGTGCGCTGCTATGTTATCAGCGAGCTATATTGTGGCTGGGGGAAACAAATGAAGTGAATATTATTTTTAAATAAAATTTATTTAGTTATCTGATAGTTTTAAAGTGAAAAAGTCATCGAAATCACAATATTGAAAAATGGCATCAACATCAGCAAACAATAATCAAAATGCACAACGCTTTTGTGAGGTTTGTGGAGTAATGTTTGCTCATAATCGCTGGGCACAACATTTGCGTACAAATGAGCACAAAAATAAGGCCTTCACATCGTTGGATGGCTATGTTCAACTTGCGGCATCCGGATTCCAAAACCGGATTAACACCTATTCATATAGCAATGTTTCGGATAACGTTATGCTCCCTGTTTACTTCCAATAATGGAAAACGTTTAAGAGGTGCACACCTCATATAAAATCAACTTTGAACATTTCGCTGAATATTTGAAAATAAATAATAATAATACTGATGGTGAAGATTTTGAAATAATGATCAAATCCCATCAAACAGAAATGTATGTGGCTACGAAGTCTTCTGACTTAGAAGAAATATTCGTAAGCCAGTCAGCCATCATAAGTTCAAAGATGGATGAATTCCAAGATAGAGATAGTGGTTGGACTCTCATAAAAATTATACGTTTGGAAACGAACGTCAATAAATATAAGCCACTAAGAGGCTCTAGTTTTATTCCATTACCACGGAAATTGAGCTTGAAGAAAGCGATTTTTAATATAACAAGTAAGAGGTTCTAGTCGGGAGCTCCCGACTAGGGGATACCCTGAACCCTCTTATTCCATCACCAAATGCAGCGCGCGCTTAAAGATAGAGAGTAGCGGCGAGTTGGCGATAGGTGTAAAATGAAAGATAATCGATATATATATATACTATTCTAGAAGCTACATGTCAAGTTTGGTAACTCTAGCTCTTATTATTTACCAAAATTGCTTAAAAAACGGGATTTCAATATACATTTTTATCGATTACTTGGAAATGGGGCAAGTTATCGATTATCGGAAACAAACTCGATCTGCGTAGGAACTAGGAGCACCTACATCTAAAATCAAGTCTCTAGCTCTAGGACGGACGGACGGACGGACGGACGGACGGACGGACGGACGGACGGACAGACAGACGGACATGGCTAGATCGACTCGGCTATTAATGCTGATCAAGAATATATATACTTTATGGGGTCGGAGATGCTTCCTTCTGCCTGTTACATACATTTGGATTTTGCACAAAAACATAATACCCCTTTTACCCATTTTTAATGGGTTCAGGGTATAAAAATGCTATGAATTGCCACATTTGCACTAAGATTTTAAACTTAGATAGAGTACGGGATCATTCCCACTTAACTGGTAAATTTAGAGGGGCAACTCATAATGCCTGTAATATAAATTACAAAATTGCCTCATTTATCCCCGTACTTTTTCACGCTATGATGCTTATTTGTTTGTAAGATAGTTGTCAAAAGTTGAAGGTGAAATTAAGGTTCTACCTCTCAGTAAAGACTTTTACATTTCCCTTTTAAAATACAAATATATTACAGAGCATAATACAAATTTGGAAATACGTTTTTTAGACTCATTTCGATTTATGGCTGCAAGTTAAGAGTAAGAGGTTCTAGTCGGGAGCTCCTGACTAGGGGATACCCTGAACCCTCATATTCCAACACCAAATACAGCGCGCGCTTATAGATAGAGAGTAGCGGGGAGATGGCGATAGGTATAAAATGAAAGATACTTGACATATATATAATATTCTAGAAGCAACATATCATGTTTGGTGACTCTAGCTCTTATTATTTACCAAAATTGCTTAAAAAACAGGATTTCGATATACACTTGCTGATCAAGAATATATATACATTATGGGGTCGGAGATGCTTCCTTCTGCCTGTTACATACATTTGGATTTTGCACAAAAACATAATACCCCTTTTACCCATTTTTAATGGGTTCAGGGTACAATAATTTCACAACTGTTAGACGGTTTTTCCCGGACGAAACACACTTTAATCTAGTACATAGGAAGGGAGTTTTCCCATATGAATACTTTACTAAATTTGAATGTTTGCAAGAAACTGCTCTTCCACCAAGGGAAAAATTTTTCAACAGTCCTGCAAATAGAGAATGTTTAGATGATGATTATTTACACGCTCAGAACTTGTGGAGAGTTTTTAATTGTAAAACCCTCAAAGATTATATGGAGCTATATTTAAAGACAGATGTACTTTTGCCTGCAGATGTTTTCGAAAATTTTCGTTTAATTTGCAAGAATATTTATTCATTGGACCCAGCCCATTATTACACAGCTCCGGGGTTATCTTGGGATGCTATGCTAAAAACAACTGGAATAGAATTAGAATTATTTACGGACATAGATATGCAAAGATTTATACAAAATGGTATTCGTGGGGGTTTAGTACTATGTTGTCAGAGATATTCAATTGGTAACCATAAGTATATGAATGATTATGATAGCACAAAATCCTCTCAGTATTTAATGTATTTGGATTCAAATAATCTATATGGGTGGGCGATGTCACAATATCTTCCATATGGTGATTTCCAGTGGTTAAGTGAGGATGAAATACGATAATTTAATTTATTTTCAATTTCTGAAACGTATGAATATGGATATATTCTTGAAGTAGATTAAGAATACCCAGCATCCCTTCATGATATGCATAACGACTTGCCGTTTTGTCCAAGCAATCAAAAACCGACTTCAAATTGTACAGTTAAAAAGCTTATCGCCTAAGACCGAAATATAAAAATCCCATACATTATAGAAATCTTCAACAATGTATTCATAATGGATTGCGGCTAAATAAGATTTACCGTATATTACGGGTTAAGCAGTCTCCTTGGTTAAGAAAATATATTGATATTAATACAACGCAGGCGAAAATAAATTCGAAAAAGATTTTTTTAAGCTATTAAGCCAGTATATGGGAAAACCATGGAAAACGTTGAAAAACGCAAAAAACATTAAATTGGTAACTGCATGGGAAACAACGTCTTTTAAAAGATTGGGAGCAGGGGCATGAATCGCAAAATCAAATTCATATCTCAGTGCAATTCTCGAATAGTATGTATGCAATCCAAATGAAAAGACTGCATAACTATTATAATATACCCATATATTTAGGTTTTACAGTATAAGATCTTTTGAAATTGTTGATGTATGATTTTCATTATGTTTATAAGGTAGCAAAGTATAAATCTGATCTAGCATTAAATTATAGGCATACAGACTCCTTAATATATAAAGTTAAAACTGAGGACTTTTATGCAGATATTAGAGATGATCATGAAATGAAATTCGACACATCTGAATATTCTAATGATCATGCTCATAAATATGCCCTAAAGAGAGTAAATAAAAAAGTCTTGGGAATGATGAAAGATGAGAATAATGGTAGGATAATGAAAGAATTCATAGGACTTCGACCCAAAATGTACTCATTGAAACTTGAGTTGGTTGGTTGTGTTAAAAAGGCAAAGGGTATTAAAAAATCAATTTTGGAAAACATCAGTGTGAAATGCTTTAAAGATTGTCTTTTCAATAATATATCATATACAACAAATAATATGTTAATTTTTAGTTCTAACTTACATAAATTGTACACTCAAAAAATAACAAAAGTAGCTTAAAGTTCTCAAGATGACAAGAGAAAAATAAGAGATGATTGTATACATACTTACGCATGGGGTCACTATAAGATTGTAAATTTATTGGTTTAATAAAACATTAAAAACAAGTAAGAAGTTCTAATCGGGAGCTCCCGACTAGGGGATACCCTGAACCCTCATATTCCAACACCAAATGCAGCGCGCGCTTATAGAAACAGAGTAGCGGATAGGTATAAAATGAAAGATACTTGATATATATGTACTTTTCTAGAAGCTACATGTCAAGTTTGGTAACTCTAGCTCTTATTATTTACCAAAATTGCTTAAAAAACTGGATTTCGATATACATTTTTATCGATTACTTGGAAACGGGGCAAGCTATCGATTATCGGAAACAAACTCGATCTGCGTAGGAACTAGGAGCACCTACATCTAAAGTCTCTAGCTCTTATAGGTTCTGAGATCCTTGCGTTCATACATACGGACAGACGGACGGACGGACGGACGGATGGAAGGACGGACGGACAGACAGACGGACATGGCTATATCGACTCGGCTATTGATGCTGATCAAGAATATATATACTTTATGGGGTCGGAAATGCTTCCTTCTGCCTGTTACATATATTTGCATTTTGCACAAAAACATAATACCCCTTTTACCCATTTTTAATGGGATCAGGGTATAAATAAACTGACTCGACTCGTATAAAAATTGAGAGAGAGAGAGTTAAACGGAGTAACCTTAAAAAATTACTATTAAACTTCAGAGAGGAAGATGTATAAATAACGTATAACATATTCAGTAGATCCACATTACAAATGCTGCTGTATTCAAAAAATATAAGAATGAGCGATTTCCAGCGTTAAACCGGCCGTGAGAGTGGACGTGAAGATAAGATGAAAGAAGCCAAATATAAATAAAATATATCAAAATCCAGCTAAAACAAATAACGAGAAAAAAAACATCAATGAAACAGCTATTCAGAGAGCTCTGTAAAATACCAAAGATTTAAATAGCTCTGACTTTGAGCTAGCAACAACCATTCGACAGAAAACACTGGATACGGAAGCCTCATCATGAACAATCGAAATCAGCAAAATTCAATCCAACGATTTTCAATACGATACATGGAGTTAAAATTCAAATTCAGATTTAATAATACATCGTGAGATTCAAGAAAATATAATATCATCTACAACTCTTGAGCTTTTTGATGAGGATAATGATACCGTTGAAGTCCCTGGAACAGACATTGACGATGAGGAGGACGATATATTTAACAATAGACATCATTATTTGAATCGAGAAGCTCAACCAATAATATTATCAGATAGTGAGGAAGAACTATTTGGGTACCAAAATTGATTTGATTAATAAAATTATATATATATATATATATATATATATATATATATATATATATATATATATATATATATATATACATAATATATATGTGATGAGCTTATTTTGGCGGCACTTTTTGGGTAAGGAGGTTATTTCAGGGACATTTGCCACTATCGGGGACTGTCCCCGAAAAAATCGACGCTGCAATGTTAATTTTGAGGACATTTTCGTTTTCAAAGCAAAGCTATGTACTTTCGGTTATGAACTATATATGGTATAAAAATATACTTTTTTTCAATAAAGATTGACTTAGAATTAAGCTAATCTAGGTTTTATAAAAAAAAGTTACAGGCCTCTGTTGATTTTTGTAGATTATGCATATAGTCAATTTTGGGGACCCATACTTCTATGATTTTTCTTTAATTGTCCGTTTAATATTTATGACCCCAGTTAAGTTAATCTGATTTTTACTGGTTAAATATATATTTAAAAAATATGATTTTATGAATTATTGATTATTTTATGAAAAATATAAAATTAGATTCCATCGATGTGGCAACACCACACATATATATGAACAACAGCTTTTATGAGGACAGAGGAACAGTGGAATTAATTTGTAATATAACGATTATTTCGGGTACACTATATGTGACATACCTTTTGGGGACCGTCCGTCCGTATGTATGAACGCAAGGATCTCAGAACCTATAAGAGCTAGAGACTTGAAATTAGGTGTAGGTGCTCCTAGTGCCCGCGCAGATCGAGTTTGTTTCCGATAAACGATAACTTGCCCCGTTTCCAAGTAATCGATAAAAATGTATATCGAAATCCCGTTTTTTAAGCAATTTTGGTAAATAATAAGAGCTAGAGTTACCAAACTTGACATGTAGCTTCTAGAATAGTATATATATATCGATTATCTTTCATTTTATACCTATCGCCACCTCCCCGCTACACTCTATCTATAAGCGCGCGCTGCATTTGGTGATGGAATAAGAGGGTTCAGGGTATTCCCTAGTCGGGAGCTCCCGACTAGAACCTCTTACTTGTTTTTTTTTATTTGTTCAGCTATTGCTGGGTTTTATATTTCGTTTTTGTTGTTTTTGTGTTTGTATTGTTAATCATTTTTATCACTTTTTTTAAGAGACTGAAAGTCGCGGAAAATACGTTTCGCGATGTTCTTTTCTATGAGAAAGTTATTAAGAACAACTCTCGGTGTGGGGTAATTTATTTAATGCCGTTGCCAATTCAACAAGACCGATTATTATTTCAGATTTATTTATTTTTATTAGCAGTTCGTTTGAACTGTTTGACAATACATTTAAAACTAAACTTAAAGTAACTTAAAGTAATGCGCGAGGCCGCCGCTGCAGTCGGGCAAGCCGACAGAATGCTGAGTCGGCGTCTCTTGCAAGCGATCAGGACGCTTGCGCGTGCGAGTGTCGAATTTCGTCTGCAACTCTGTTGCAACGGCATCCGGCACAAGCGCGTTATCAGCTCTTTTTGTTTTGCGCGTGTTAACATACACACACATATTCATGCGCGTCTGTTTCGAATTCCATCAACAGCATTGAAATTGTGTTTGTTTTTTTGTGCTACTATTTTAATTGGTTTTTTTTTTCTCAATAAAACTCAATTATTGGTGTGGCTGTTGAGTAGAGGCGGTGGCAAGTGGTGCGGTCTGTCGTGAGTTCGAGCCCCATCGGTGAAACTATTTTTTTTTTTTGGCTGGTGTGGCTGTTGAGTAAATTCTGCAGCAAGTAAAGCGGTCAGTTGCGATTTCGAACCCTGTCAATGGAACAACAAAAATCGATTTTCAAGAAATTTTCTACAGTATATCTTATTGTACCACAGAACCACGGACCGACGGACATGGCGACATTGACTCAACCTACAAAAGCTAGACAGTTGATATTTTAGCTGTGGGTCCTCCAAATGCCCGCGCAGATTGAGTTTGTTTCCGATAGACGATAGCTTACTTCGTTACCAAGTAATCGATAAAAATCGATATCGAAATCCAGTTTTTGAGCAAATTGGGTAAATAATAAGAGCTAGAGTCACCAAACTTGACATGTTGCTTCTGGAATAGCTAATAGCATATAATAACCCAACTTTTATTGCCCAACAATTTAAGTCACAATTGAAATGCAATTGACTTTTTGAGAATACCCAAATATTCTATGGCACAATAAGATGTACTGTAGAAAATTTTATCAAGATCGGTTAAGAAACACAAACGTAATTGCAGAAAACGTGCTTTGACTCCCCTGGTATCATCGTCAGCAAGCGCAAATTCCAAAACTTTCTGTATACATGTACACACACTTATTTCTGCGCGCCTGCTTTGAATTCTATCAACAGCATTGCAATTGCGATTGTTTTCTGTGCTGCTATTTTAATTAGTTTTTTTTCTCAATAAGACTCAATTATTGGTGTGGCTATTGGAAAGAGGCATTGGCAGCACAGCTGCCTGTCGCGAGTTCGAGACCTTCCGGGGAAACTTTTTTGTTTTTATACCCTGAACCCATTAAAAATGGGTAAAAGGGGTATTATGTTTTTGTGCAAAATGCAAATGTGTGTAACAGGCAGAAGGAAGCATCTCCGACCCCATAAAGTATATATATTCTTGATCAGCATCAATAGCCGAGTCGATCTAGCCATGTCCGTCTGTCTGTCCGTCCGTCCGTCCGTATGTATGAACGCAAGGATCTCAGAACCTATAAGAGCTAGAGACTTGAAATTTGAGCTGTAGGCCCTCCTGGTGCCCGCGCAGATCGAGTTTGTTTCCGATAAACGATAACTTGCCCCGTTTCCAAGTAATCGATAAAAATGTATATCGAAATCCCGTTTTTTAAGCAAATTTGGTAAATAATAAGAGCTAGAGTCACCAAACTTGACATGTAGCTTCTAGAATAGTATATATATATCGAGTATCTTTCATTTTATACCTATCGCCACCTCCCCGCTACTCTCTAACTATTAGCGCGCGCTGCATTTGGTGATGGAATAAGAGGGTTCAGGGTATCCCCTAGTCGGGAGCTCCCGACTAGAACCTCTTACTTGTTTTATTAATAGTAGAGAGCTCCCGCTTTTCCTAGCGGCTATTCACCCTGAACCCTCTTCTGTCAGCACTAAATTCAGCTCGCGCTAGCAGAGCTCGTTTGCTTCAGCAGTAATAAAAATAAATTTAAAAAAAATTTATTTCCTAAATAGGACTAGAACACACGACAGACCACACTTCTTAAGCTCGAATCGAGCTAAAAATTCTTGAGTTAAGTATAATTCGTACTCAATTTCATATAAGCTCTGAACGGTCTTAGAATAAGTACCTATCTTCTTGTGTCTGTGATTGTACAAGACCAAGAAGACCAGAACTCGATTTTCGTTTAATTGATTTTATTAAAGCTTATATAGTCGTCCGATCTGCTACCTGCATGTTAATTTTTTTTGACCAAAAGTGGGTGTTAAGGCTAAGCTATCGAAAATTTGATGAATGCGTAATGGAGTGTTAGTAATGTTTTTGTTGTGAATAGCGTAATTTTAAATAAAATTAAATGTAACAAACTTTCGTCAAATATAATAATAAAATTCAAGATGTTTAACATTATATATGAAATATATTAAACAGGTATTCACAACGAATTGCTCATAGCAATAAGTCAACAAATGGGCGAATCAATCGCCTTCGTTGCCTTTCTCCAGCACAGATTTGACCCATCCGTAACGCTGAACACGATCAAATATGTCAGGAAGACTCATAATTCATCGACTCATTGGCATCGAAACACAACATAGCCGCCAGCTTCGCAGTGGGACGTTAATAAATCGAGTAGCAACCATCAATGCTGATACAGCCTATGTGATATTTAAGAAACTTGCGCGCTTTCCGTTATCCAATGATGGGTCGGGCTCGGTGAGCATAAAGTTGCTCAAGCTACAGCCTGCGCCCGATCGGTTGGCGCATACAGTAATATTTCATTTTTCGTTAGCTTAATATTTGGACATTGGGCCACAGCTGCGGACTTGGTGACGGTTACAGGTGGCTTGCAGCTGTTAGATGTTACCACAGTAGATGTTACCACAGTATTGTCGGCATTGCCATCTGACTGGTTCCAGCAAGTGCCAAATGCCGTAGCGGTATCGGAGGAACAAAGATCATACATCGTTTGTGATGTGCTGGCTGCCGGTTTAATTGGCTTTTTGGCGAGTTCCATCCACGCTGTGATTGTTAAAGCTCGATTTCCCCGGCAGCAGTGGCGATACTTAGCCTTCACCTTGTTCCTTTGGCTCCGCTTGTTGCCTCAGTTTTTTGCGCTCCTCCAAATATATTTGCTTCGAAAGTGCTAACGCACTGCGGTCAGCTTTAAGGGATTCTATTTTGTTCGGTTCAAGCTTTGGCGTTGGCACAGAGCTGGATTTCAGACATGTAGGTTTGGGGGTTGGTATTGGAGCTGCTTGTTCCACATTTAAGAATTTTACTAATGCCTTTTTGCTTTGGCTCAGCTTCGGGCACTTGCTGCGTTGTGGGGTCTGTCTTTTTCTTTAACTCGCCCTCCTCTGTGTCATCTTCCGATTCCTTGTCAAAAGATTTTAAATAAAAACAATAATAACAATGTTTAAAAAAAAATGAGACAAATACATATGCTTATTTTCGCCTGTACTTTTGGCTGCATCGTTTGCTTTAATGTCTTGGAACGAATCGTTGAGGGCTGCGTGCTGAATCTGGGTGTGTTCGACTGTACTGGGTCGGGACTGCTTTTATTCTCGACCAGCTATTCTTCTGTAGCTGTTGGCAATGTGCACCACATTCGAGCAGAGTCGATCTTTGTTGCAACAGTTGCAATCGCTCTCCAACAAATGCGGCCGCAAGTCCTCCTTAAAGGCATATTGACTCCGTAACTTATTTACGCTGCGCTTGAATATGCTGCGCGAGCTGATCTGTACAATTAAAAAATTTGCCTGCATACAACGCAGAAAAAACTATATATAAACTAATCAGGTCATGTTTTAAATTACTTTTCGATACAATCAATTTTAATATTTTTTATTCGTATGTTTTGTAGGGATGAGCGATATTTACTCAACCTGTTACAAGTAGCAAGTATTTAAAAGTAACTAGTTACTGCTGTTACACCTTTCAAAAGTAACAGCGACAAAAATCATCCTATGATATGCACGGATAGTAAAGCATGGGTCTACTTTTGGTCGTTGTTTACTCAAAAGATTGACCCCGTAAATTTCACTTAGAGATTATTGCGACGATATAACAAATGACTGGTTCAATGTTGACAGCGAAATTTGTATACACTTTACACGAAGATATACTTTTTAAAAAATATCAAAAACTTGCACAGTTTTTTTATTTTTATGGTTACTGTCTTATCAAAAACTTGCACCGTTTTTGTATTTTTATGGTTGCTGTCTTGTCAGATTTGTTCTCAGGTTGTTCCTTTCGTACTCGTCGAAGAGCTGAGTACTGTGTCACAGGCTTGTACTCAGGTTGTTACATTCGTACTGGCTACAAAGCTAAGAACTATGAAACTGATGTGTACTTGGCTGTTATTTTGAACTTGCAACTATACGGCCACTCACTTACAAAAACCGTTTAAATTTGTGCGTACGTTTTTACCTTATCTTAAAATGGATAAAAAAACGAATGAAATTTGGTCGCTATTTAAGGCTGTCCACGAAAAATTTGCAAAATGCAATATTTGCAAGAAAAAGTACTCCTATAAAACTTCAACAAGTAATTTGCACAAAAATATTATGCGCAAGCATCCAACATGTGTTGTGCCAAAAAAGGTATATTATAATAAAAACATTTTCAAAAATATATTTATTAGAAGGCAAATGTAGCAGCAACAGCAAATCCTTCCAAACTTCGCGACTAAAAGTCAAGTAACAGTCGCTGTTATTTGTCACTGGTACTTTTTTGTAACTGTCACAGTTGTCACTGTGACACAGAGATAACACTATCGATCATCCCTAGTAAAAATTGAATAAAAAGAGCCAATAAGTTTTTACGATTATTTTGGGAATTATCGATTGATTTCTTCGAAGATCCTATTTTTCCGCTTAATCGTAATCGCATGTGTTTAGCGGTTAAGCTAATTTCGAAGTTTTTAACGACGAACAGAAAGTTATAAAAAATGTTTTTTTTGGTGAAATGTGGGGAGTATTATGTACTTCCGGAAAATAAAGTGATAATAAAAAGAGACAAATGTTTCGCGAAATTTAAAGGCGCGAAATATGAGGCCGTTATTATAGATAAAGCTATAAGTGCATCTCGCCTTAAAAAGAAATGCAAAAGCCTAAATGGTAAGTGTTTAATGCATGTACAAGTGCATATTATATATTAATAAGTATCTATTTTTTTTTTTTACAGAAGCTGATAACCAAAAAAGTCTTGATGTGGAGGCAGATATGCCCACAAACTGCGGCTCCAATGGTAAGGATAAATATTTAAAAATACTAATATACATATATTACTAAGTATCTATTTTTTTTTTAAGAAGCTGATAACCAAAAATGTCTCGATGTGGAGGCAGATATGCCCACAAACTGCGGCTCCAATGGTAAGGATAAATATTTAAAAATACTAATGTACATATATTAATAAGTATCTATTTTATTTTTACAGAAGCTGATATTCAAACATGTCTTGAAGTTGAGGCAGATATGCCCACAAACTGCGGCTCCAATGGTAAGGATAAATGCTAATTTGATTAAATGAATATATTTACCACACATAAATGCGCTAATGCGCTACACATACATATATATTATTTTATAAAACCAGAATCCTCTTAAGGCTTCCAAAATAAAATATTCGGTAGCCCGGAGAGAACTAAACATTCTTTTATTGCAAATATTTTAAGTATTATTTCCACAACATCTGAATAGGTGTACGTAATAAATTTCTAACCATACTTACTTATCTATTTTTATTGCTCAGAAGACTCAACTTTTTTAAACTCCAATATCACAATGGAGTCAGCTGTTTCAGACATGACATATTATCCCGATAAATCATCGTCATTTTTAAACAACACAAGTTTTTCTCACAATCCAACGGCACCTTATATGATATTAGAAAAATTACCGTGCCAATTGCTAAGAGCCAAACAAAATGTAAACGGCAATTTTGCATATTTTGTAAAACTTTACAAACAAAATTTGCACGCCACATTGAGCTAAAACATAGAGTGGAGCCAGAAGTAAGAGAGATCAGCAGCTTACCAAAAGGCAGCCAGCAAAGAGTGAAATTGCTTGATTCCTTACGGAAAAAGGGCGATTTCATTTATAATACAGATGCTTCTTACAATGAAGGAACTTTTATAGTTACCCGGCAATTAAGGCAAAACTCAGAAAGAGGAGCTTTGGATTTTGTGTGCTGCAATGGATGTAAAGCCTATTTTCCAAAGACAACAATTCGAAATCATATCAAAAATTGTAGCAGTAATATCCATAAAAAAGGCAACCGGGACATATTAAAGTCTGGACGAAGCACAACAGGCTATATGCATAGTGCTGCAAATTTTATATTACGGAATAAAATAATGACTGTCCTTAATGACGATGCCATCACAAGCACAATATTATATGATCATCTTATTATATTATATGGAAACTCAGAAGCTATGAAACACACGGAAGTTCAGCACGATATGATTAGAGCAAATATGCGGTATCTAAGCCGCCTTTCAATAGCAATAAAATCTGAATGCCCCGACGTTGTGGAGCTAAAAAATGTCATTTGCCCTAAATATTATGACGCTGTTATTTCTGGCATTCGTTGTGTTGCTGAGTTTGATTATAAAAATTTGAGTTTTAAGAAGCCCACTGCAGCCACAACGCTAACATGCTTGGTTAAAAAATGTGCAAGAATATTAGGAGCACAGAGCATTAAGGATGGCGACTATATCAGAAAGAGTTTAGTAAATGATTTCTTATCCCTTTGGGAAACAGATATAAATATAAATATAAATAAAAGAACAGTTGAGGATCAAACAAAAAAAACATAGATCTGTTAAAGTTTTAATACCTACTGTAGAGGACATAAAAATACTTTATGATTTTGTTCATAATTTATCCGCTAAAGCTTTGAATGAGTTAAGAGACAAATTCCACATGTCATCATTAACCTTGTTAAAGCAGAGCACTCTTATCAGTTTGCTTATTTTCAATCGTCGCAGAGTTGGCGAACTGGAAAGGCTTACTCTTGAGAGTTACAGAACTGCTCACTCAATTGGGGACATCGACGATAGACGTAATTCTACCCTGTATAAAGACATGTCTTCCAAAATGAAAAATATTTCCCAAAATTTCACCAGGGAATTCATTCGTGGCAAAAAAAACCGTACATTTCCAGTTCTTTTTACACCGTGGGATAGGTATTGCATAGACAATATACTGGAATATGGCAAACGCACAAGAAATAAACCAGCTACATATATCTTTAGTGTGCCAAACCCGCAGCCACTAAGAAAAGAATATATTCGTGCGTGTCCAATCTTAGAAAGATTTGCAAATGAATGTGGTGCACGTTGCCCCGAATCCCTTAGAGGCACAAACCTGCGAAAACAATTGGCCACACATACCTCTTTGTCCAACGTAAAGGACATTCAAATTGATTATTTGGCTAGCTTTAAGGGTCACCATAAAGACATTCACAAAAATTACTATCGTGTTCCTGCCTCTGTAGCGGAAATGACCCAAGTCTCTCAATTACTTACATATATCAGCAATGAACATGGAAGAGGAAAATGCCGAAATTGTAGATTCTAATCCCGAGAGTGAGTTAATTTATTTAGTCCGTTGCGAAGAAAATTTAAGTAAAAGCTGCAATGCTTTAGACCTAGAACTGTCATATTCGGAATACTTCAAAAGAAGTTTTCCAAGTATCGGAACTTCGATACAGTCAAAGATACTTTCGCTATTTAAAAAATTAGTGATGGTTTTGGCGACCTTTCCATACTTAAAATATTTTGTTGGCTGGCCCGAGTTCCGGTGTTTTTAAAGTAAACAGTTCAAAACAATTTAATTTAATATTTTGCTTATTTTATTGCAAGCTAAATATTAAATTAAATTTTTTTCAACTGTTTATTTAAACAAAACCGGACCTCGAGCAATCCAACAAAATATTTAAATAAAAATGATATATTCTTTAACGTACTTTTTCTTACAGCTGAAATAAATAATTCAGACAATTCAGATGAGTCTAATGATGAAGAGCCGCCGGAGTTTGCATGTACGTCAGAAGACTCTAATTATTCGCCTCCCAAAAAATGATTAAACGTCGAAGCAGTAAGTATTACAGAATAGCTAGTGTTTTCTGTGTTGTTTAAGGTTCAACAAATTCAACTCTTGTAATATCACTGTAATTCAAAACTTTATCTTTTTTTATTGCAGCGTCACCGTTTGGAAAAACGCGCCGTGTACGATGGGGCCCAGACGAACGCAAGCAACTGGAAATGATATTTGGGGATTTGGAAAAATTGGAGATATTGCCATCTCTTAAAAAATGTTCGGAAATTATAATTTCATATCCATGTTTTCGCGGGTGCACCTCAGCCCAACTAAAGACTTTTCTCGACAACCAGAGAAAAGCGGAGGGGAGGAAAAAATGACTATAATATCACTATAAAAAAAAAAAATCAATACAAATGGAAAGTAAAACTGGAAATTAAAATTTAAAGACAGCATGTTGTGAAATTACAAAGAGACGTAATTGCAGAAATTTTGCGGTTAATTTCACTATAATTAATAAAAATAAAATTTCATTTACATTTTTGAAATCTTTTATTGTGCATAGAGTGATTATCAATAATTTCGTTTAATATTGATAATATTGTCGATATTCATATGTTACAACTGATCCGACAGACAGATGGAGAGACGGGCATGTCTAAATCGACACGATTTCGATTAATAATATATATAGATTTAATTTACTTTAAACTGCTAAATTAGAAAAACTTCGTTATACCACTTCCATTCATTTTTAATGGGTTGGCGGTATACAAAAAATCATGCCCCAAAATGCCTCATTTTTACAGAGATGATTATTTGGGGGCTTATTAATAGAAAAACATTGCGAAAGTCCCACCCTTTGTCTGTCCCCAAAATAGGCGTATCACATATATATATATATATATATATATATATATATATATATATATATTTTACAAAACTATATCCCTCATGTTTATTCTACTTTCATTAAAGAAGTTTTGCGAATAATTTTTTTAAAATTAATCAATCGAATTTTCAAATCTTAAAAATTCTTCAAGAGTTTTAACTTATTCAACCTCTCCTCATTTACCATTATCCTTTCAGCTTCGTTAACAGGTAATTTTCAGATGAAGTTCATAACTACTTCTATAAGTACACCTTTTTGTTGAGACATATTCATCATATTGAAGCATAAAATGTTTATAAAACGGTGTATTACTCTCAAAATTCCAGAAATGTGTGCTCCTTTCTGTATTAGCTCTTGCCTACACATCTTTTGCCCTTGAATTCTCATCAAGTTGAAGTGGAATTAGTAGCGTATTAAAACATTGAGATACTGTAATTAATATATTATATTTAAATAGATGAGTGCTCTTTCTATTTTCAGAGCAAATGATAAAATAATAATCATCGCAATATTCATTTTATATTAAATTTATTACCCAAACCTAGTCATAACTCTAGTTTCAAAAGAAAACATTTTCATATAAAATTCTTTATTTTTTCATTTTTTTTTTCATATTATTACAAAAAGTTGTACATTTAAATGATTCTTCTTATTTATGATTTGAAAAATGATATATATATATATGTTGCAGCGTCATTATTTCCGATATTAGTTGCCATCGTTTTAGGCGCAGCGAGTTTCGGTCGCACCGGTATCCTAAACACAACTAACTTTGTGTCTTCCCTTTTTCTCGTGCCTTTCTACCGAACCACACTCGGCGACAGCTACAGACGCTGTCGCCCGCCAAAACGGGACTTTCCCAAACTACATAGTAAAACAGACAACAAAACAGACACACAAACAGACTGACGCAATATCGCAATGTACTTGCGATTCTGGTGAAATACCCAAATACGCACTAACACAAACTCAATACAATTCTCACATACATACATTTCTAGCACACGGCGCCAACATATTCAAACTACTTATGCTTCCACACGGCCAACCTGACCATAACACGACCTAGTGTAATTCTAAAAAAATGCTTAGCTTCCTAAATAATTTTATTTATAAATCATCAAATAAAATGTAACATTAACATTTCCTTTTTCTTATAAATTTCTCAATTACAACTTATTTATTTTATTTAATTTGTTTTTTTTTTTTTTTTAAACTTCATAGCTTTATGCAGAATTTAAACATCCATTCTTAGTTCTTAAACTAATATAAAATTCATCTTTTACTTAATTAAACTTTCTTAATAATTCTCTTCATTATCATAAACCCACTTGGTTTCGCATTACATTATTTTATGCACCACACGCCATGATCAAAACATTTGTTTTGCACTTGTGCTTGCATTACAGATATGACAAATTTATTCAAGTTTTATTATCAGACTTTCAGGCATCCATACTGTCTCTTTCAACAGCTTCCTTATCAATCACTTCATTACTGTCTCTTGCAACAGTTTCTTTTTTTATCATTTCATTACTGTCTCTTGCAACAGCTTCCTTTTCAATATCATTCAAATACTCATCCCAACTTTCTAAATCATCTGGAACATATCCCTCTGGCAATTTCCTTATATCTTCATGAGCGTACTTGAACTTCCTATTATTTGTGAACGACTTGAGGATATATCTATCTCCGTCTAGTACTTGAACAGTTTGGAAAGGTCCTCTATACTTTGGACTTAACTTTGTTTGATGCGTTTCTTCATTCTTCAACAACACAAAGTCTCCTACTTCATACCCAACAACCTTAGCCTTAGTTTTATCAAATTGCCCTTTGCTATATGCTGCCGCCGCTGATATATTTTGCACTGCTCGAGCTCTTGATTCTGCCAAATCAACTTCTTGTGCCACGTCACATGGTGGAAGCAACCCCAACGGACGAGCAACCTTGCCAATGAACAATTCCAAAGGGCTTGCCTTTGTCACTCGACTTACAGTACAATTTAAGGCTAGCTGTACCTCGCCCAATGCGTCTTGCCAAGATCTGCTGCTAGTTTCAACTGCCGTTAATAAGTTTTTCAAAGTGCTCATAATGCGTTCTACCTGTCCGTTAGCTCTACTTGCACCTGTCGCAATTAAGTGCAAACTTATATTTTGTTTAGAACAGAATTCACCAAATTTATAGCTGGCAAACCACCTACCCTGATCTGCTATTATGCGGTTTGGTACTCCAAACAAGGATACAGCCGATGTCACAGCACCTATGCAATTGTCAGCATCAATCTTGAGTGTGTGTGTTAAGTAAACAAATTTAGTAAAAGCGTCCACTTAAACAATAACATACTCTTTTTGATCACTCTTGCCACTTAACTTGCCTGTTATGTCTATGTGTATTGTATGCCAAGGTGTGTCGACCTTTGGTATTGGAAAAAGTCTAGCCTGAACTTTACCTGAGGATGACTTTGACATCTTGCAAGTTATACAGTTTTCAACAAATTTCCTTACACATTTTGACATATTTTCAAACCAGTAAAAATCGTAGGCTTTGTCCAATGTTTTTTTCCAACCCAAATGCATTATTGTCTCATGAACTTGATTAATAACGGATCATCTAAATGCTCTTGGAACAACTGGCAAAGATCGAGTTCTGCCATTTCTCTGTATTTTCCTATAAATTATTCCTGCTCTTAGTTCGTAAGTTTTTGCAATGTCCTCGGCAAGAGAATTGTCTTTTAGTTTATTCACAATATTAATTATATCGGAATCCTTGCGCTGTTCAGCCATCAGCCAATCACTAGATATCTCTGCCAGATTAATTCTTTTTTCAGAAACTTTACGAGCATCAATTGCATCAGCAGATGGGAGATTTCTTGAAAAGAAATCAGCATGAGCCATTCGTTTACCCTCTCTATACTGTAATTCAAATGAGAACGACTGTAAATAAGCCCACCATCTTTGTGCTCTGGGCGATAGGTCACGTTTATTTCTTGATGCTTTAAGCGAATTGCAATCGGTAAAGACAACAAAATCTTTGCCTGTCAAATAATGACGAAAATGCTTAATGGCCATGACAACCGCGAGAGTATCCAATTCGTAAGAATGGTATCTTGACTCAGCAGGTGAGGCAGCCTTACTGAAGAACTCAACGACATGGGGCTTGTTATCTATTCTATGCAACAAGATGGCACCGTATCCACGAGCACTTGCATCAGTATGCAACTCGATTGGATATTGCGGGTCAAAAATAACCAAAACTGGCTTCTGTGTAAGAACAGATATAACTTTTTGTCTTATTTCTTCATGTTCTGGCTTCCAAATAAACTCGTTCTTTTCCGATGTCAACAAATACAAAGGCTTCAAGAAACAAGAAAAT
The DNA here is from genome assembly GCA_035045725.1 of Drosophila ezoana. Lineage (NCBI taxonomy): Eukaryota > Metazoa > Arthropoda > Insecta > Diptera > Drosophilidae > Drosophila > Drosophila ezoana. The sequence goes on from JAWNOU010000163.1 coordinate 149,051, forward strand.
CCCTGTATAAATTGCCGAAAGTAAGACGCAAGTCCAATAAATTGTCTTAAAGCAGAAACCGACTGAGGAGGTGGTAAGGCAGTTAATGCAGAAATTTTTTTTAGAATTTGGACGAATTTGACCTTCGCTCTCTTCATATCCCAAATATTGAACAGTTGATTTCAGAAACGAACACTTTTTAATATTGAACAAGAAACCAGCTTTCGTGAGAACATCGAGAGTAACCTGTAGTCTTTCCAAAGCCTCACTTTTTGTTGCAGCCACCACTAACACGTCATCCATATAGACAACCACAAAAGTATTTGCCAGTTCTCCAAGTGTATGCATCACTGTACGCTGAAAAACTGAAGGTGCATTTTTCAGACCAAACGGCATTGACAAAAACTCGTACTGGCCATCTGGGGTGACAAAAGCCGTACACTCTATTGATTCTTCATGCAATGGGATTTGGTAATATCCGCTTGCCATATCCAAACAAGTGAAATATTTAGCACCATGAAGTCTGGCTATCTGATCTGCTATAAGGGGTAAAGGATATCTATCTGAAACTGTGTTAGAATTCAATTCACGGTAATCAACACACAAACGATGAGAACCGTCTTTTTTGTTTACTAACATCATAGGACTTGCAAAGGGAGAGCAGCTTGGCCTTATGACATTGCATTCCAAAAGCTCTTTAATCTTGTCGCGTACCAATTCTCTTTCATTTGGACTAAGCCTGTATGGTCTTCTTTGAACAATTTTTCTATTGTCTACTAATTTAATCTTCATTTCACCTGTACTGACAGTAAATGAAGGAATTCCCTTAGTAAAAGATTTTGAATAGTTTCCCAAAAAATTGTTTAATTTATCTTTATCTTCACCGACAAGATCAGTATTCAATTTAGAAAATACATCATCACTTGAACAAAAGTTAACAGATTTTGATCTAACAATTTCAAATTTTCCAGGTGACATAATGACATAAAATCCTTGCGACAGTATTTCTCTACCAATTAGAATATCATTTTTCAAATATTCATCACCCAAAACATGGGTGTTTGTTTGTTTATTTCCAGATCTGGTATCCTGTTACTCTATGTTAGCAACTTTTATCAGAGTGACGTACACATTTAGTTTAACGAAAATTGTGAATTTACAATTAGTTTAACAAATTAGACATATATACATATATTTACAGTTTGTGACCTATATATATCGATCGACTAGGTCAGTTGGGTAGGTCCTCTTCAGTCGCCTTCTTCTTCGCCTCCTTAGCAGGTTCCTTGCCAGGACGTTAGGATGGTTGTGAAGCTTTGTTGAGTAGCTCGCCGCTTGCCTGTTGACTACGTCGCCCACCATTGGTACCCTGAGGTCCTTTGCGATGTCGCGTGTGCGAATAAACCATTCGGCGGCTCCAGTAATTTTGCGCAAGGTTTTGGCCTGAATAATGCGAATTTTGTTCAGGTGTGTTTTTGCAGCTATACCATAGACTTGGAGACCATAACGCCACACTGGGGCAAGGATTACCTTGTAGATGAGTACTTTGTTTCGGAGCGAGAGTTTGTTGTTGGAGTTGAGGAGCCAGCTCATTCGTCTTATCTTGGATTTAATGCTGCTTGTTACTGCAGAGACGTGCTTACTAAATGTAAGTCGTCTGTCGAGAGTGACTCCTAGGTATTTGTGTTGACTATATTGCTCTAGAAGTTCACCATGAAGAAAAAGTCCGGGGCAAGAGTCCTTGCGTAGAGTGTGAGTAACAGTGGCGCATTTTCCAGGGTTCACTGCGATGTTCCATCTACAAGCCCAATTTTCAAATCGTTTGAGGTACTCCTGCAGGAGGTCAGTTGCCGCGTACACGCATTTGTTCCTTGCAAGGATTGCCGTGTCGTCAGCAAACGTGGCCACCAGAAGGTCCTGCCGATCATTTCGTGTGCTTGCATTTGCAGTGGGCATATCATGTGTAAACAGGCTATATAACGTGGGACCCAAAACGCTGCCTTGTGGAACTCCCGCTTTTATGTGTTTGATTTGAGAGGCTACGCCATCCTGCACCACTTGAAAGGTTCTCTCAGTTAGGAAGCTCGCAATGATGCTAAATAGCTGTGGATTTAATTTGTCCTTGATTTTGGAGAGAAGACCTGCGTGCCACACCCGGTCGAAAGCTTGCTGGATGTCGAGATATGCTGCCACCGCATACTCCTTTCTGTGGAAACCGTCTAGCATGAAGTTAACTACCCGATGGAGTTGCTCAGGTGTACCGTGCCTGAGTCGGAATCCAAACTGGAACTTCGGGATTGCATTTCTTATCTCCGCACTTTCAAGGATCCTCCTAAGGATGCATCTCTCCAGAATTTTCCCAAAGGCAGGCAGGAGGCTGATGGGGCGATAGGATTCCAGATGGTTGGGAGGCTTTCCGCTCTTGTACAGCATAACGATTTGTGCCTTCTTCCAGGCCACTGGAAAATGACCTAGTCGAAGACTTGCATTAAAAATGGCGACGAGAAAAAGCACCGCCTTGTATGGCAGTAGCTTAATTGTCTGGTTGTCCAACCGATCTTCCCCAGGGGCTTTGTTGTTTTTTAGGCTCTTTATCTCGTTTTACTTCTTGGAAGGTGATTGGTGATACAGGGAGTGACATTTGGAGCGGCGTCTCCAGGATTTGTGCGACTCGCTGTATCCTTTCATGCGATGCGGTCTCAAACGGCTTGAAACGCTCCTCCAGGTTGCAGGCGAAGTCTTCGGCTCTTTCCATTGGCGACCTGGCCTAGGTGCCATCGGGATGTCGAACGGGGAACTTTGGTGCAGCTTGCCGCTTGTATCGACTGGTAAGTTTCCACAGTGCGAATTTGGAGCTCTCATCTGCCGTTGCTTCCTCCAGCATGGTGTCTGTGGCTTTTCTTCTCAGTAAAGTCAACTCCTTTCTGACTCTGTTGGCGATACGGCGATAGATCCTATCGGTTCTGGGGTCCTGGGTACGGACGTACTCCCTCCTCAGTCGCTTTTTCAGGCAAAGAAGGCCTTCAACGATGGGGGGAAGCGTCCTCGTAGGTTGGCTTGTACGCGTAAAATACATTTGTGGTGGCGCAGCGTTGGCAGCCGCGGTATGTACTTGATACAGCAGGGTTTGAACTGCAGCGTCAGCATCCTCGGCTGTCAAGATTGGCATGCTTAGATCTATCATGCCATTCAGTTCAGCTTTGAAGCGTTGTATGTCCGACTGGGGGGTGACAAGCCTTCGCTTTTTTACAGTCCTTTGAGCAGACGTATATACCGTGGCAAGAAGTGGTAGATGGTCGGATGAAAGCTCATACTCTTCGCGAACTGATATTAAGCTGTTGGGAATACCCTTGTATATAAAGAAGTCTATGCACGAAGGAGTACTTTGCCTGTTATACGGGAAGTGGGTAGGTCTCCCGGTGGCCAAGACCTGGGCTGAGCAGCTGGTGAGCGCTTCATGTAGCGCAATGCCTCTGTTGTCAGCTCTGTAGCTTCCCCACAGCCGGTGTTTGGAGTTGAAGTCACCTCCAACGATGAATTTATGACCAAATTGATCAAGGAGAGAATCGAATCCAGCTCGGTTCCAGGATAGATTTGGTGGTAGATACACTGCAGCTACAGGTATTTCTCCCAAAGGAGTCCCCACCATAATAGCAGCCATTTGTGTTGCGCTGGAAGTCACCTGAGGTAGTTGGTAGTGCACCAAGTTCTGCTTGACAAGCACCGCAGCACCTCCTCTGGCTCGACCTGCTGGGTGATCCGCACGGTAGCAAACATATCCCTCCATGGCGAAGTACAGGCCGGCGTGTAGGTGGGTTTCTGAGACAAGCATGATGTCTATTTCATGTTTTCTCAAAAACAGTTTGAGCTCGTTTGCATTTTGTATGATGCTGCGAGCGTTCCATGATCCGAGGCGCATCTGGGCAGCCATTATTTGCGGTGAGTGGGAAGACCGGGCTGTGGAGCTTGCGCGTCCTTCAGCTCCTTGATGCTGACCAGGATACTTGCGACTGCTTCATTAAGTGCTGCGATCGACTGCTGGAGTCCTAGAAGGATACTTCCGAGGGACGTGTCTTGCGCCTGAGTTCCATGCTGGAGGTATTGGGGCTGCGTTGTTGTAGCGGTGGGCTGATTGCACACAGGGGGTTGGCTCGCTTGTGCATGATGCTGGTAAGTGTTGCGTCCTGGCCGCAACGCATCAGCATACGACAGGCCTTGTTGCACAATTCTGGAGGGTACGAACTGCGAGTTGATGCGCCGTGCTGGTTGCTGTTGGTTGTGTCGTGCCGGGGGGGCAACATTGATGGCCGGTTGTCTGGCATTCAGGCGCTGCTGGAATGCTTTGCATCCTTTATAGTAAGCAGCATGGTTCCCGTCACAGTTTGAGCATCGCAGGTCTGCCACCGTTTTGGCCTGGCATTGCTCCGAGTTTGTCCAGTGGGGCTGGCCGCACCGTCCGCATATGGGCTTTTTGAGGCAATAGTTTTTAGTGTGGTCGAACTCATAGCAGCGATAACATTGCCTGATGCTTTTATTCTTTCTCGGGAGCTCAACTTGGACCCTTTGACGACCAACCTTGCTAATTCGAAGCGCGTCCCTATTGTTTGGGGCCTGTTTAAGATCAACGAACCAGTAGTTACGATTTGGCGAATCGTTTGCAAGGTCAGCATCGGCTGCACTTGTAGGTAGCTTGGTCCCCGGGTTGTATAGGTTTTTTACAACGTGGCCGTGTATTGCAAAGGCGCTTTCGATTTGGCTTCTGGGAGTAGAAGCGGCCAAGTTTTTGACGACTACGCGATACGGTCTGTCCTCCTTAAGACAGAAGTGCGTGAACTGGACCCTGACCTCAGTGAGCTTACGAATAATGGCTCTGTGAGCGTCGCAATCTTTCGCGTAGATTCTCAGCGAGCCGGAGGGAGAGACCTTAAATTCGTAGGCATCTGGGCCAGCTGCCTGGTCAAGTGTCTGTTCCATTGCGACGATGTCGTTAACTCCAGGAAGTGTTATGGGCCTGGGCTTAGGGACCTTTTTTGCAGGATGAGGTTCGGCTCCAGCTAGCAGAGCTTCATCTGCAATTTCCATCTCGTCGTCTTCAATATCAGAGGCTTCTTCCTGAGGCGCAAGTGGAGCATATCTGTTCCCATTTGTCAGGGAGGCACTGGGAGCAGTTGAGCTTTCTCCTGCCTTGATGGTTTTCTCGTTTTTTGTGGGTACTTTCCCTTTTTTGATGGCTCCGGCCTTTAGTGTTGTTCCTTGTCGTTTTTTTGTTTTAGCCGTTTGCCATTTGACCAGCGCTTCTTGGAAGACTGGCATATTATCTTTGCTCTTTAGAGGGTGCAGAGCAGGGATTTGGCTGCAAAGAGCGCTGCAAGACGCAGCTGCCGGGAAAGAGCTCTGGCCGTCATATGTTTCTACCGGGATAAGTTGGAAAGCTTCATTGGTGCTTTCGCGGTGTGTTCCAGAGGGCTCCAGTGCGGAACAGATTGTACCAGTGGAGGCAGAGGTCCTGCAGCCGCTACTTGAGGACACGGTGGTTGTAGTTGTTGTGGTTGCTGTTGTGCACACAATGCCGTGTTGCTGGAGTTGTAGCAGGTGCGGCTGTCCCCATCCCTCAGAAGTGTACACGTGAACCTCGTTCATGTCTTCAGGTGAAGATCTACTTGCTTCAGTGAGCGGGGCTAGAAGACCGTGTACTTGATTGCTGTTGACTTCGGGGTCAGTTGGCGGTGGGATATTGCTAAACACTGTTTGACTGGAGCAGGTGTTGCTGCGTGTGTTGTAAGCATGGGTAGCAGGGACGTCATCGTTTTTTAAGTTTTTATTTGCCATGGAAGCTTCTCCGTTGTTTAAGCTGGCTGCTATTTTTCTAGGCAACTCGGCATTGTCGTTGGCAGCACTGGTTTTGACAGCTCCCAGTTTTTGCTTGTGTGCAAATTGCACATTTGCAGTTTTGGTTTTTGGCTCTTTCTTTATTTTAGGCACTTTAATGCAGTTTTTGATTTTTTTGGGTTTAAATTCACTTTTAAATGTATTATTATGCCACTGTTGGGTGGGCTTGTCCGTATTTTGTCACTTTTTTTCAAGATTTTTGAGGAGCACAATACACACAGCGATATCGATAAAAATCGACGACGAATTGACCCAAAACATGGAATAACATTTCAATGCAATGATTGTTAATTTGTACCTTGCAATGTACTACAAATGCTGTCATTTCCAATACCTTTCAACATTACTGTATTGTTAATTCTTTTACCAACTAACTTAGCACTTATCTTTTGTTTAACCAATGAACATTCCGCTCCAGAGTCAAACGTTGTCGTGAAAGTCTCGCCATGGTGAATCATCTCTCCTTTGGGCACATCAACTTCGCATAGCTGTACTCTTTTCACCCGATGCGTATCTTTGAATTTGTCCATTTTGGGCTTACTGCAATGGGTTGAAATGTGTCCAACCTCTCCACACTTGAAGCAGGTTAAATTTGATTGCTGCTGGTGACCAAACACGCTCTTGCCGCTACGCTTAGCAGCACGGGGAGGAAGATTTTGCTGCTGTCTAGCTCTGCATCCAACCATCTTGTGACCCAACTTTCCACAGTAATGACATTTTATTGTTGAAAATTTCTGTCGTTTCGAGTCGGATGCCGCTGTTTCTTCTTGTGAGGATTTCTTCCGTTTGTTGAACGTAAAAGCTTTTAGCTCTGTCTGTAGTTCACTCCTGGTGCGCACGTTTGATGTAAAAGTAAGAAGTTGCAATCTGCTATCAATATGAGCCAGCTGAGCAAGCGTCACGGAAACAGCAATCTCCTCCACATCCATCTCACGCCATTTGGTGATGAGTGACGTCACCATGCGACTAGCATAATTGGAGAGACATTCTCCTTCAGCTGCTGGTGTCTCAACACTGGTAAAGCGCTGAAGAAAAAGTTCCTTAAAATCAGCCCAATTTATGTCAGGATAACATATTTGTGAGAGCCACTGCGACGCACTGTCTTCCAATGCTGCACTCAAAGCCATCACCAACGCACTGCCTTTTATGTTGTTTTCTGCCAAAATTATATTTACTGTAGCGCACCACGCCGATGCGTCGGCGCCTACAAGATCCGCGTTAAATTTCGGCAAAACTACTGCATTATTATTCTTTGTTTCGGAAGCCGTTGATTTCAATGCTTTCACAAGTTCAATAAAATTTTTATTTTGTACTTCCATTAACACTCGCCATGGATCAATTGACGTATTAGGTAGCGAGCCAAATCCCACTTCTGATGTTGCAGCGTCATTATTTCCGTTATTAGCTGCCATCGTTTTGGGCGCAGCGAGTTTCGGTCGCACCGGGATCCTAAACACAACTAACTTTGTGTCTTCCCTTTTTCTCGTGCCTTTCTACCGAACCACACTCGGCGACAGCTACAGACGCTGTCGCCCGCCAAAACGGGACTTTCCCAAACTACATAGTAAAACAGACAACAAAACAGACACACAAACAGACTGACGCAATATCGCAATGTACTTGCGATTCTGGTGAAATACCCAAATACGCACTAACACAAACTCAATACAATTCTCACATACATACATTTCTAGCACACGGCGCCAACATATTCAAACTACTTATGCTTCCACACGGCCAACCTGACCATAACACGACCTAGTGTAATTCTAAAAAAATGCTTAGCTTCCTAAATAATTTTATTTATAAATCATCAAATAAAATGTAACATTAACATTTCCTTTTTCTTATAAATTTCTCAATTACAACTTATTTATTTTATTTAATTTGTTTTTTTTTTTTTTTAAACTATCATAGCTTTATGCAGAATTTAAACATCCATTCTTAGTTCTTAAACTAATATAAAATTCATCTTTTACTTAATTAAACTTTCTTAATAATTCTCTTCATTATCATAAACCCACTTGGTTTCGCATTACATTATTTTATGCACCACACGCCATGATCAAAACATTTGTTTTGCACTTGTGCTTGCATTACAGATATGACAAATTTATTCAAGTTTTATTATCAGACTTTCAGGCATCCATACTGTCTCTTTCAACAGCTTCCTTATCAATCACTTCATTACTGTCTCTTGCAACAGTTTCTTTTTTTATCATTTCATTACTGTCTCTTGCAACAGCTTCCTTTTCAATATCATTCAAATACTCATCCCAACTTTCTAAATCATCTGGAACATATCCCTCTGGCAATTTCCTTATATCTTCATGAGCGTACTTGAACTTCCTATTATTTGTGAACGACTTGAGGATATATCTATCTCCGTCTAGTACTTGAACAGTTTGGAAAGGTCCTCTATACTTTGGACTTAACTTTGTTTGATGCGTTTCTTCATTCTTCAACAACACAAAGTCTCCTACTTCATACCCAACAACCTTAGCCTTAGTTTTATCAAATTGCCCTTTGCTATATGCTGCCGCCGCTGATATATTTTGCACTGCTCGAGCTCTTGATTCTGCCAAATCAACTTCTTGTGCCACGTCACATGGTGGAAGCAACCCCAACGGACGAGCAACCTTGCCAATGAACAATTCCAAAGGGCTTGCCTTTGTCACTCGACTTACAGTACAATTTAAGGCTAGCTGTACCTCGCCCAATGCGTCTTGCCAAGATCTGCTGCTAGTTTCAACTGCCGTTAATAAGTTTTTCAAAGTGCTCATAATGCGTTCTACCTGTCCGTTAGCTCTACTTGCACCTGTCGCAATTAAGTGCAAACTTATATTTTGTTTAGAACAGAATTCACCAAATTTATAGCTGGCAAACCACCTACCCTGATCTGCTATTATGCGGTTTGGTACTCCAAACAAGGATACAGCCGATGTCACAGCACCTATGCAATTGTCAGCATCAATCTTGAGTGTGTGTGTTAAGTAAACAAATTTAGTAAAAGCGTCCACTTAAACAATAACATACTCTTTTTGATCACTCTTGCCACTTAACTTGCCTGTTATGTCTATGTGTATTGTATGCCAAGGTGTGTCGACCTTTGGTATTGGAAAAAGTCTAGCCTGAACTTTACCTGAGGATGACTTTGACATCTTGCAAGTTATACAGTTTTCAACAAATTTCCTTACACATTTTGACATATTTTCAAACCAGTAAAAATCGTAGGCTTTGTCCAATGTTTTTTTCCAACCCAAATGCATTATTGTCTCATGAACTTGATTAATAACGGATCATCTAAATGCTCTTGGAACAACTGGCAAAGATCGAGTTCTGCCATTTCTCTGTATTTTCCTATAAATTATTCCTGCTCTTAGTTCGTAAGTTTTTGCAATGTCCTCGGCAAGAGAATTGTCTTTTAGTTTATTCACAATATTAATTATATCGGAATCCTTGCGCTGTTCAGCCATCAGCCAATCACTAGATATCTCTGCCAGATTAATTCTTTTTTCAGAAACTTTACGAGCATCAATTGCATCAGCAGATGGGAGATTTCTTGAAAAGAAATCAGCATGAGCCATTCGTTTACCCTCTCTATACTGTAATTCAAATGAGAACGACTGTAAATAAGCCCACCATCTTTGTGCTCTGGGCGATAGGTCACGTTTATTTCTTGATGCTTTAAGCGAATTGCAATCGGTAAAGACAACAAAATCTTTGCCTGTCAAATAATGACGAAAATGCTTAATGGCCATGACAACCGCGAGAGTATCCAATTCGTAAGAATGGTATCTTGACTTAGCAGGTGAGGCAGCCTTACTGAAGAACTCAACGACATGGGGCTTGTTATCTATTCTATGCAACAAGATGGCACCGTATCCACGAGCACTTGCATCAGTATGCAACTCGATTGGATATTGCGGGTCAAAAATAACCAAAACTGGCTTCTGTGTAAGAACAGATATAACTTTTTGTCTTATTTCTTCATGTTCTGGCTTCCAAATAAACTCGTTCTTTTCCGATGTCAACAAATACAAAGGCTTCAAGAAACAAGAAAATCCCTGTATAAATTGCCGAAAGTAAGACGCAAGTCCAATAAATTGTCTTAAAGCAGAAACCGACTGAGGAGGTGGTAAGGCAGTTAATGCAGAAATTTTTTTTAGAATTTGGACGAATTTGACCTTCGCTCTCTTCATATCCCAAATATTGAACAGTTGATTTCAGAAACGAACACTTTTTAATATTGAACAAGAAACCAGCTTTCGTGAGAACATCGAGAGTAACCTGTAGTCTTTCCAAAGCCTCACTTTTTGTTGCAGCCACCACTAACACGTCATCCATATAGACAACCACAAAAGTATTTGCCAGTTCTCCAAGTGTATGCATCACTGTACGCTGAAAAACTGAAGGTGCATTTTTCAGACCAAACGGCATTGACAAAAACTCGTACTGGCCATCTGGGGCACAACACACAAACGATGAGAACCGTCTTTTTTGTTTACTAACATCATAGGACTTGCAAAGGGAGAGCAGCTTGGCCTTATGACATTGCATTCCAAAAGCTCTTTAATCTTGTCGCGTACCAATTCTCTTTCATTTGGACTAAGCCTGTATGGTCTTCTTTGAACAATTTTTCTATTGTCTACTAATTTAATCTTCATTTCACCTGTACTGACAGTAAATGAAGGAATTCCCTTAGTAAAAGATTTTGAATAGTTTCCCAAAAAATTGTTTAATTTATCTTTATCTTCACCGACAAGATCAGTATTCAATTTAGAAAATACATCATCACTTGAACAAAAGTTAACAGATTTTGATCTAACAATTTCAAATTTTCCAGGTGACATAATGACATAAAATCCTTGCGACAGTATTTCTCTACCAATTAGAATATCATTTTTCAAATATTCATCACCCAAAACATGGGTGTTTGTTTGTTTATTTCCAGATCTGGTATCCTGTTACTCTATGTTAGCAACTTTTATCAGAGTGACGTACACATTTAGTTTAACGAAAATTGTGAATTTACAATTAGTTTAACAAATTAGACATATATACATATATTTACAGTTTGTGACCTATATATATCGATCGACTAGGTCAGTTGGGTAGGTCCTCTTCAGTCGCCTTCTTCTTCGCCTCCTTAGCAGGTTCCTTGCCAGGACGTTAGGATGGTTGTGAAGCTTTGTTGAGTAGCTCGCCGCTTGCCTGTTGACTACGTCGCCCACCATTGGTACCCTGAGGTCCTTTGCGATGTCGCGTGTGCGAATAAACCATTCGGCTCCAGTAATTTTGCGCAAGGTTTTGGCCTGAATAATGCGAATTTTGTTCAGGTGTGTTTTTGCAGCTATACCATAGACTTGGAGACCATAACGCCACACTGGGGCAAGGATTACCTTGTAGATGAGTACTTTGTTTCGGAGCGAGAGTTTGTTGTTGGAGTTGAGGAGCCAGCTCATTCGTCTTATCTTGGATTTAATGCTGCTTGTTACTGCAGAGACGTGCTTACTAAATGTAAGTCGTCTGTCGAGAGTGACTCCTAGGTATTTGTGTTGACTATATTGCTCTAGAAGTTCACCATGAAGAAAAAGTCCGGGGCAAGAGTCCTTGCGTAGAGTGTGAGTAACAGTGGCGCATTTTCCAGGGTTCACTGCGATGTTCCATCTACAAGCCCAATTTTCAAATCGTTTGAGGTACTCCTGCAGGAGGTCAGTTGCCGCGTACACGCATTTGTTCCTTGCAAGGATTGCCGTGTCGTCAGCAAACGTGGCCACCAGAAGGTCCTGCCGATCATTTCGTGTGCTTGCATTTGCAGTGGGCATATCATGTGTAAACAGGCTATATAACGTGGGACCCAAAACGCTGCCTTGTGGAACTCCCGCTTTTATGTGTTTGATTTGAGAGGCTACGCCATCCTGCACCACTTGAAAGGTTCTCTCAGTTAGGAAGCTCGCAATGATGCTAAATAGCTGTGGATTTAATTTGTCCTTGATTTTGGAGAGAAGACCTGCGTGCCACACCCGGTCGAAAGCTTGCTGGATGTTGAGATATGCTGCCACCGCATACTCCTTTCTGTGGAAACCGTCTAGCATGAAGTTAACTACCCGATGGAGTTGCTCAGGTGTACCGTGCCTGAGTCGGAATCCAAACTGGAACTTCGGGATTGCATTTCTTATCTCCGCACTTTCAAGGATCCTCCTAAGGATGCATCTCTCCAGAATTTTCCCAAAGGCAGGCAGGAGGCTGATGGGGCGATAGGATTCCAGATGGTTGGGAGGCTTTCCGCTCTTGTACAGCATAACGATTTGTGCCTTCTTCCAGGCCACTGGAAAATGACCTAGTCGAAGACTTGCTTTAAAAATGGCGACGAGAAAAAGCACCGCCTTGTATGGCAGTAGCTTAATTGTCTGGTTGTCCAACCGATCTTCCCCAGGGGCTTTGTTGTTTTTTAGGCTCTTTATCTCGTTTTACTTCTTGGAAGGTGATTGGTGATACAGGGAGTGACATTTGGAGCGGCGTCTCCAGGATTTGTGCGACTCGCTGTATCCTTTCATGCGATGCGGTCTCAAACGGCTTGAAACGCTCCTCCAGGTTGCAGGCGAAGTCTTCGGCTCTTTCCATTGGCGACCTGGCCCAGGTGCCATCGGGATGTCGAACGGGGAACTTTGGTGCAGCTTGCCGCTTGTATCGACTGGTAAGTTTCCACAGTGCGAATTTGGAGCTCTCATCTGCCGTTGCTTCCTCCAGCATGGTGTCTGTGGCTTTTCTTCTCAGTAAAGTCAACTCCTTTCTGACTCTGTTGGCGATACGGCGATAGATCCTATCGGTTCTGGGGTCCTGGGTACGGACGTACTCCCTCCTCAGTCGCTTTTTCAGGCAAAGAAGGCCTTCAACGATGGGGGGAAGCGTCCTCGTAGGTTGGCTTGTACGCGGTTTAGCGGTTAAGCTAATTTCGAAGTTTTTAACGACGAACAGAAAGTTATAAAAAATGTTTTTTTTGGTGAAATGTGGGGAGTATTATGTACTTCCGGAAAATAAAGTGATAATAAAAAGAGACAAATGTTTCGCGAAATTTAAAGGCGCGAAATATGAGGCCGTTATTATAGATAAAGCTATAAGTGCATCTCGCCTTAAAAAGAAATGCAAAAGCCTAAATGGTAAGTGTTTAATGCATGTACAAGTGCATATTATATATTAATAAGTATCTATTTTTTTTTTTTACAGAAGCTGATAACCAAAAAAGTCTTGATGTGGAGGCAGATATGCCCACAAACTGCGGCTCCAATGGTAAGGATAAATATTTAAAAATACTAATATACATATATTACTAAGTATCTATTTTTTTTTTAAGAAGCTGATAACCAAAAATGTCTCGATGTGGAGGCAGATATGCCCACAAACTGCGGCTCCAATGGTAAGGATAAATATTTAAAAATACTAATGTACATATATTAATAAGTATCTATTTTATTTTTACAGAAGCTGATATTCAAACATGTCTTGAATTTGAGGCAGATATGCCCACAAACTGCGGCTCCAATGGTAAGGATAAATGCTAATTTGATTAAATGAATATATTTACCACACATAAATGCGCTAATGCGCTACACATACATATATATTATTTTATAAAACCAGAATCCTCTTAAGGCTTCCAAAAAAAAATATTCGGTAGCCCGGAGAGAACTAAACATTCTTTTATTGCAAATATTTTAAGTATTATTTCCACAACATCTGAATAGGTGTACGTAATAAATTTCTAACCATACTTACTTATCTATTTTTATTGCTCAGAAGACTCAACTTTTTTAAACTCCAATATCACAATGGAGTCAGCTGTTTCAGACATGACATATTATCCCGATAAATCATCGTCATTTTTAAACAACACAAGTTTTTCTCACAATCCAACGGCACCTTATATGATATTAGAAAAATTACCGTGCCAATTGCTAAGAGCCAAACAAAATGTAAACGGCAATTTTGGATATTTTGTAAAACTTTACAAACAAAATTTGCACGCCACATTGAGCTAAAACATAGAGTGGAGCCAGAAGTAAGAGAGATCAGCAGCTTACCAAAAGGCAGCCAGCAAAGAGTGAAATTGCTTGATTCCTTACGGAAAAAGGGCGATTTCATTTATAATACAGATGCTTCTTACAATGAAGGAACTTTTATAGTTACCCGGCAATTAAGGCAAAACTCAGAAAGAGGAGCTTTGGATTTTGTGTGCTGCAATGGATGTAAAGCCTATTTTCCAAAGAAAACAATTCGAAATCATATCAAAAATTGTAGCAGTAATATCCATAAAAAAGGCAACCGGGACATATTAAAGTCTGGACGAAGCACAACAGGCTATATGCATAGTGCTGCAAATTTTATATTACGGAATAAAATAATGACTGTCCTTAATGACGATGCCATCACAAGCACAATATTATATGATCATCTTATTATATTATATGGAAACTCAGAAGCTATGAAACACACGGAAGTTCAGCACGATATGATTAGAGCAAATATGCGGTATCTAAGCCGCCTTTCAATAGCAATAAAATCTGAATGCCCCGACGTTGTGGAGCTAAAAAATGTCATTTGCCCTAAATATTATGACGCTGTTATTTCTGGCATTCGTTGTGTTGCTGAGTTTGATTATAAAAATTTGAGTTTTAAGAAGCCCACTGCAGCCACAACGCTAACATGCTTGGTTAAAAAATGTGCAAGAATATTAGGAGCACAGAGCATTAAGGATGGCGACTATATCAGAAAGAGTTTAGTAAATGATTTCTTATCCCTTTGGGAAACAGATATAAATATAAATATAAATAAAAGAACAGTTGAGGATCAAACAAAAAAAACATAGATCTGTTAAAGTTTTAATACCTACTGTAGAGGACATAAAAATACTTTATGATTTTGTTCATAATTTATCCGCTAAAGCTTTGAATGAGTTAAGAGACAAATTCCACATGTCATCATTAACCTTGTTAAAGCAGAGCACTCTTATCAGTTTGCTTATTTTCAATCGTCGCAGAGTTGGCGAACTGGAAAGGCTTACTCTTGAGAGTTACAGAACTGCTCACTCAATTCTGGACATCGACGATAGACATAATTCTACCCTGTATAAAGACATGTCTTCCAAAATGAAAAATATTTCCCAAAATTTCACCAGGGAATTCATTCGTGGCAAAAAAAACCGTACATTTCCAGTTCTTTTTACACCGTGGGATAGGTATTGCATAGACAATATACTGGAATATGGCAAACGCACAAGAAATAAACCAGCTACATATATCTTTAGTGTGCCAAACCCGCAGCCACTAAGAAAAGAATATATTCGTGCGTGTCCAATCTTAGAAAGATTTGCAAATGAATGTGGTGCACGTTGCCCCGAATCCCTTAGAGGCACAAACCTGCGAAAACAATTGGCCACACATACCTCTTTGTCCAACGTAAAGGACATTCAAATTGATTATTTGGCTAGCTTTAAGGGTCACCATAAAGACATTCACAAAAATTACTATCGTGTTCCTGCCTCTGTAGCGGAAATGACCCAAGTCTCTCAATTACTTACATATATCAGCAATGAACATGGAAGAGGAAAATGCCGAAATTGTAGATTCTAATCCCGAGAGTGAGTTAATTTATTTAGTCCGTTGCGAAGAAAATTTAAGTAAAAGCTGCAATGCTTTAGACCTAGAACTGTCATATTCGGAATACTTCAAAAGAAGTTTTCCAAGTATCGGAACTTCGATACAGTCAAAGATACTTTCGCTATTTAAAAAATTAGTGATGGTTTTGGCGACCTTTCCATACTTAAAATATTTTGTTGGCTGGCCCGAGTTCCGGTGTTTTTAAAGTAAACAGTTCAAAACAATTTAATTTAATATTTTGCTTATTTTATTGCAAGCTAAATATTAAATTAAATTTTTTTCAACTGTTTATTTAAACAAAACCGGACCTCGAGCAATCCAACAAAATATTTAAATAAAAATGATATATTCTTTAACGTACTTTTTCTTACAGCTGAAATAAATAATTCAGACAATTCAGATGAGTCTAATGATGAAGAGCCGCCGGAGTTTGCATGTACGTCAGAAGACTCTAATTATTCGCCTCCCAAAAAATGATTAAACGTCGAAGCAGTAAGTATTACAGAATAGCTAGTGTTTTCTGTGTTGTTTAAGGTTCAACAAATTCAACTCTTGTAATATCACTGTAATTCAAAACTTTAT
Source organism: Drosophila ezoana (assembly GCA_035045725.1). Lineage (NCBI taxonomy): Eukaryota > Metazoa > Arthropoda > Insecta > Diptera > Drosophilidae > Drosophila > Drosophila ezoana. The sequence continues at coordinate 165,160 of JAWNOU010000163.1, forward strand.
CTTTTTTTATTGCAGCGTCACCGTTTGGAAAAACGCGCCGTGTACGATGGGGCCCAGACGAACGCAAGCAACTGGAAATGATATTTGGGGATTTGGAAAAATTGGAGATATTGCCATCTCTTAAAAAATGTTCGGAAATTATAATTTCATATCCATGTTTTCGCGGGTGCACCTCAGCCCAACTAAAGACTTTTCTCGACAACCAGAGAAAAGCGGAGGGGAGGAAAAAATGACTATAATATCACTATAAAAAAAAAAAATCAATACAAATGGAAAGTAAAACTGGAAATTAAAATTTAAAGACAGCATGTTGTGAAATTACAAAGAGACGTAATTGCAGAAATTTTGCGGTTAATTTCACTATAATTAATAAAAATAAAATTTCATTTACATTTTTGAAATCTTTTATTGTGCATAGAGTGATTATCAATAATTTCGTTTAATATTGATAATATTGTCGATATTCATATGTTACAACTGATCCGACAGACAGATGGAGAGACGGGCATGTCTAAATCGACACGATTTCGATTAATAATATATATAGATTTAATTTACTTTAAACTGCTAAATTAGAAAAACTTCGTTATACCACTTCCATTCATTTTTAATGGGTTGGCGGTATACAAAAAATCATGCCCCAAAATGCCTCATTTTTACAGAGATGATTATTTGGGGGCTTATTAATAGAAAAACATTGCGAAAGTCCCACCCTTTGTCTGTCCCCAAAATAGGCGTATCACATATATATATATATATATATATATACATATATATATATATATATATATTACAAAACTATATCCCTCATGTTTATTCTACTTTCATTAAAGAAGTTTTGCGAATAATTTTTTTAAAATTAATCAATCGAATTTTCAAATCTTAAAAATTCTTCAAGAGTTTTAACTTATTCAACCTCTCCTCATTTACCATTATCCTTTCAGCTTCGTTAACAGGTAATTTTCAGATGAAGTTCATAACTACTTCTATAAGTACACCTTTTTGTTGAGACATATTCATCATATTGAAGCATAAAATGTTTATAAAACGGTGTATTACTCTCAAAATTCCAGAAATGTGTGCTCCTTTCTGTATTAGCTCTTGCCTACACATCTTTTGCCCTTGAATTCTCATCAAGTTGAAGTGGAATTAGTAGCGTATTAAAACATTGAGATACTGTAATTAATATATTATATTTAAATAGATGAGTGCTCTTTCTATTTTCAGAGCAAATGATAAAATAATAATCATCGCAATATTCATTTTATATTAAATTTATTACCCAAACCTAGTCATAACTCTAGTTTCAAAAGAAAACATTTTCATATAAAATTCTTTATTTTTTCATTTTTTTTTTTCATATTATTACAAAAAGTTGTACATTTAAATGATTCTTCTTATTTATGATTTGAAAAATGATATACAGTGGCTCACAGCTTATTTCAACCAGTACATTAAAATAACTTTGGGAAGCTATAAAAACTAAATTGAGAAAGATAGTCAAATTATATAAATGCAGGTTTTTAAATTATTGTTTCAAGTTTTAAAATATGACTTCATTTATTTTTTAAATATTTTTTTTTACACCTTATAACAATTAAAAACAAAAAATCAACCCAAAACAATGTCACAGCTTATTTCAACCAGTTTCTAAATTCACTTTTAAATAAAAAGTTTACAGCGAAACAAAATTTCTTAATATTTAGTATGACCACCTTTGTGGTCAATAACCATTTTAAGCCTTTTTGGCATGGATTCTACCAACTTTTTGGGTAACCTGTGGCCTAATTTTGGACCATTCCTCAACCAATGCAGTTTTGAGATCTAACTTATTAGATATTTTGCGTTTACGAATGTTTGAATCCAAAATGGACCACAAATTTTCGATAACATTTATGTCCGGCGACTGTGCCGGTGGCTGCATAACATGTGGGCAGTTCCAGATCAACCATGTCTGAACAATACCCGACTTATGTTTCGGGTCATTGTCTTGGTAAAATCTGAACACATCCCGTATGCCCAGATTTACCGCACTTTCTATTAAATTTTTTTTCAAAATTTCAAGATATTGAGATTTGTCCATTGTCGTCTCAATAAATTGAAGATTTCCAACGCCGGCTGCCGACATACAGGCCCAAACCATAACGCTCCCACCTCCATGTTTTACTGTAGCCTTCAAATTTTTTGTTTGCAGCTCTGTATTTGGTTTACGCCACACATATGAGGCTCCATCAGAGCCAAATATATTAAATTTGGACTCATCGCAGAATATGACGGTATTCCAAAAACTATTGTCCTTATTAAAGTGCTCCTGGGCAAACTTCAAGCGGCACTTCTTATTTTTGTCACTTATGAAGGGCTTCTTGCGTGCTTTTCTGCCATTGAAATCATGCTCCCTAAGCACCCGGCGAATAGTTTCTGGGTGGCATGACTTGCCCAACTCTGCCTCCACATCATTGGCTAGTTTTGGAGCCGATAGCCTTGGGTTTTCCCGGATTTTTCGAACAATATAACGCTCGTCGGTTGAATTAAAAATTTTATTGGGAGCATTTCTACCCTTATCGTGGGTTCTATTTTCTCGGACAAATCGGTATATAATGCTTTGCACTGTAGAATCACTCAGTCCAACCATTTCACCAATTTTCCTGCGCGAATGACCCTTTTTAAAATGATTTAGGATGAGTTCTCTCTGCTCGATAGTTGTTCGTGGCCCCATTTCGCAAAACACATTTTCGTGCAAGATCTATCCTCAAAATTCTTCTAAAATATATTTCACCATATTGCGAATTTAATAATTAAAGCAAAAAAAATAGGAAACAACCGTTGCATCGTAAGATAACGGATATTGCCCGTCTGCAAAGTTTCTGGTTGAAATAAGCTGTGACATTGTTTTTGGTTGAATTTTTAGTTTTTAGCTGTTATAAAATATTTGTAAAAATTTTAAAAAATTAACGTAATCATATTTGATAACTTTAAGCATCAGGCTAACAACCTGCATTTCTATAACTTTGATATATTTTAAAGTTTAGTTTTTATAGCTTTGCAAAGTTTTTTTAATGTACTGGTTGAAATAAGCTGTGAGCCACTGTATATATATGTTGCAGCGTCATTATTTCCGATATTAGTTGCCATCGTTTTAGGCGCAGCGAGTTTCGGTCGCACCGGTATCCTAAACACAACTAACTTTGTGTCTTCCCTTTTTCTCGTGCCTTTCTACCGAACCACACTCGGCGACAGCTACAGACGCTGTCGCCCGCCAAAACGGGACTTTCCCAAACTACATAGTAAAACAGACAACAAAACAGACACACAAACAGACTGACGCAATATCGCAATGTACTTGCGATTCTGGTGAAATACCAATACCAAATACGCACTAACACAAACTCAATACAATTCTCACATACATTTCTAGCACACGGCGCCAACATATTCAAGCTACTTATGCTTCCACATATGTATATATGTACATATGTACATATATTCTAATTTTTTAGTTGGCTGGTTCGAGGTCCGGGTTTGTTTTAATAAAACAATGAAAACAATTTTATTGATATTTGCTTCCAATATATGTATTTCGGTTGCGCATCGGCAAACCGTCTTCAGGGCACTTACACAAGGTACAAAAAACAATTAACATTAAAATATATTAAATTTAACATAAATTGACACATTTAACATACATACATTATTTTACACGTCTGCGCTTTACGACGTGGAGATTTAAACTGAGTCTGTTTGGCTGTTCAATAGGTGTCTGTACAAATGAGCGCAATTTTCGGTGTCCGCCTTGTAGTTAAGTCGTTTGTTCGTTGGTGTGTTAATTATGTGTAGCATTTCTAATGTGTGTCGTTTGTTGTAGTGTTGTTCTTGTTGTAAGATTGTTGTTGCATCAAAATTTGGCGTGTGGTTGCTTCTCATACAATGGGTCATTAGTGCTGTTTTCTGCATATTATTTTGATGTCTTAATTTGAAGTCTGATTTATGTTGGGTAATCCTTGTTTTACCCTGAGCCCATTAAAAATGGGTAAAAGGGGTATTATGTTTTTGTGCAAAATGCAAATGTATGTAACAGGCATAAGGAAGCATCTCCGACCCCATAAAGTATATATATTCTTGATCAGCATCAATAGCCGAGTCGATCTAGCCATGTCCGTCTGTCTGTCCGTCCGTCCGTCCGTCCGTATGTATGTATGAACGCAAGGATCTCAGAACCTATAAGAGCTAGAGACTGAAATTTTAGATGCTGGAGCTCCTAGTTCCTACGCAGATCGAGTTTGTTTCCGATAATCGATAACTTGCCCCGTTTCCAAGTAATCGATAAAAATGTATATCGAAATCCCGTTTATAAGCAATTTTGGTAAATAATAAGAGCTAGAGTCACCAAACTTGACATGTAACTTCTAGAATAGTATATATATATCAAGTATCTTTCATTTTAAACCTATCGCCATTTCCCCGCTACTCTCTATCTATTAGCGCGCGCTGCATTTGGTGTTGGAATAAGAGGGTTCAGGGTATCCCCTAGTCAGGAGCTCCCGACTAGAAGCTCTTACTTGTTTTTATACCCTGAACCCATTGAAAATGGGTAAATAGGGTATATTGTATTTGTGGAAAATGCAAATGTTTGTAACAGGCAGAAGGAAGCATCTCCGACCCCATAAAGTATATATATTCTTGATCAGCATCAATGGCCGAGTCGATCTAGCCAAGTCCGTCTGTCTGTCCGTCCGTCCGTCCGTCCGTATGTATGAACGCAAGGATCTCAGAACCTATAAGAGCTAAAGACTTAAAATTTAGCTGTAGGTCCTCCTGGTGCCCGCGCATTTAGATGTAGGTGATCCTAGTGCCTGCGCAGATCGAGTTTGTTTCCGATAATCGATAACTTGCCCCGCTTCCAAGTAATCGATAAAAATGTATATCGAAATCCCGTTTTTTAAGCAATTTTGGTAAATAATAAGAGCTAGAGTAACCAAACTTGACATGTAGCTTCTTGAATAGTATATATATATCGAGTATCTTTCATTTTATACCTATCGCCACCTCCCCGCTACTCTCTATCTATAAGCGCGCGCTGCATTCGGTGTTGGAATAAGAGGGTTCAGGGTATCCCCTAGTCGGGAGCTCCCGACTAGAACCTCTTACTTGTTAGTTTTGATTTTGTTGTGCCTATGTACACACTACACACGTGTACAGACACCTATTGAACAGCTGACATTGGTAAAATTAACCAAACTTAAATCCAGCTTAAAATTTTTGTTAAAATGTAGGAAATCGAACTTAATACCTAACTTTATAAAAAACTTGACAAAACATTTGCCCATACTGACGAGTGACAACAAAACCCACCCTGACATATTTAGAGCATTGACTAGACACACACACTTTTACCACACCAAAATACTTAACTTACTTATAAAACACAAACGCAACCTATTACAACAAGTAAGAGGTTCTAGTCGGGAGCTCCCGACTAGGGGTTACCCTGAACCCTCTTATTCCATCACCAAATGCAGCGCGCGCTTATAGATAGAGAGTAGCGGGGAGTTGGCGATAGGTATAAAATGAAAGATAATCGATATATATATACTATATATATATATATATATATATATATATACTATATATATATATACTATTATTATTTACCAAAATTGCTTAAAAAACGGGATTTCGATATACATTTTTATCGATTACTTGGAAACGGGCAAGTTATCGTTTATCGGAAACAAACTCGATCTGCGCGGGCACTAGGAGCACCTACATCTAAAATTTCAAGTCTCTAGCTCTTATAGGTTCTGAGATCCTTGCGTTCATACATACGGATGGACGGACGGACGGACGGACGGACAGACAGACGGACATGGCTAGATCGACTCGTCTATTGATGCTGATCAAGAATATATATACTTTATGGGGTCGGAGATGCTTCCTTCTGCCTGTTACATACATTTACATTTTGCACAAAAACATAATACCCCTTTTACCCATTTTTAATGGGTTCAGGGTATAAAAACAATCAAAACATATGGAATCAGCAAAAACAAACATAAAACAACTGATAACCACAGATGACGCCAAAACGTTTTTTAAAAACGAGAGAAACATTGAAAACTAAATAACAACAGCGCTCAGGAAAAAATCAGATACGATACACGACAAGCTACGAGATCAACGGAACCTTACACTAGCTGACATCAACAATAAAAGAGAGTGGTTCATAAACAAAACGAAAATAGATTTTCTGCCAAACATAGAAGGATTACTCGCCGAAGTTCGCTCTCCCGATCAATAAAAGAGAGTTTCCTCTCTTAAAATACATTGCAGACGGTGAAGAGTTAGTTTAAACAATAAAAGAAAAAGAAACACAAGAGGCGCGCACCAAATTCTCTCTATTGGTTAAAGAGCATAAATCGAAGAATAACCAAAACACTAGGGATCGAGCAATATTGGACACAGTGGAACGGACACGTAAAGTCTTAAAAGAACATAATAATATAAAAATCTTATCATCAGATAAATGTAACAAAACCGTAGCAATGAATGTGGACGATAACAAAAATAAAATGACAAATATTTTAGACGACTTATGCGCGTATAGAACAGTAAGACAGGATCCGACATCAAGACTATAGACAAAGAATAACAACTTCGTGGCTAAATTATTCAAGATGGGTCTCATTTCAAAGGACGAACGAAATAAGATGACTACGACAACATCGGTACCTCCGAGGATATATGGACTGCCGAAGATACATAAGGCCAATATGCTCCTCCATCGAATCTCCTTCTTACGGGCTGGGCAAATATATTATTAAAATATTAAGAAATCTGACAGTGGACTCAAAATACAACATAAAGAACGCGGTAGATTTCAAAGACAGAGTTAACAATTCCCACATTAGGAAAGACGAAACATTGGTAGCATACCAATGGAATTAGCACTTGACACAATTAGACGAAAATGGACAAAGTTATAAGAACACACAAGTATACCTAAGCAACTATTTATGGACATAGTTAAATTTTGTATACAAGAAAACAGATATTTCAAATACGAAGACAAGATATACACACAACTAAAAGGATTGCCAATGGAATCACCAGCCTCCCCAGTAATCGCAGATATATTAATGGAGGAACTATTAGACAACGTGACGGAACAATTGACAATAAAACCAAGACTTTTGACCAGATATGTAGATGACCTGTTTGCCATAACGGACAAAACAGATGCACAGAAGATTCTGGAAGAATTGAACTCCTTCCATAGACACATCAAATTCACAATTGAATTAGAAAAAGACGGGAAACTACCATTTTTAGACTCTTTAGTAATTAGATTGGACAACACACTTAAAATTAAGTGGTATAAGAAACCCATAGCCTCCGGACGAATACTCAACTTCAATTCAAACCACCCCAAGAGTATGATAATCAATACAGCAATAAGCTGTATGAAAAGAATGCTTAACATATCGGACACAATATACCACGAAGAAACTATACATGAAATTAAAATACTCTTAACGAAAAATGACTTCCCACAAAATGTAATTATAACACCACCACCACCAAAAACCACGACTATTAGAACGCCTCACGAACTCGGATTGCTACAACAACCAAGAAATAAATGTAGCACACAAACCTACCAACACGTTACAAAAATTCTTTAATAAGATTAAAGCAAAAATTCCTATGGCCGACAAAAGTAATGTAATTTACCAAATACCATGTGCTGGGGAAAATAACAACAAATGCAATGTGTACATAGACACAACAAAATCAAAACAAAAGAAGAGTGGGGAGGGGGGGGGGGGGAAAAAAATATGGGTTTATTAGTATTTTTGGGGGTGGGGGTTGTGGGGGGAGGGGGGGGGGGGGATGTAATTGTTAAATAATACACTTGTTTTTTGGGTAAAAACAGAATTACCCAACATAAATCAGACTTTAAGTTAAGACATCAAAATAATATGCAGAAAACAGCAGTAATGACCCATTGTATGAGAAGCAACCACACGCCAAATTTTAATGCAACAACAATCTTACAACAAGAACAACACTACAACAAACGACACACATTAGAAATGCTACACATAACTAACACACCAACGAACAAACGACTAAACTAACAGACTCAGTTTAAATCTCCACGTCGTAAAGCGCAGACGTGTAAAATAATGTATGTTAAATGTGTCAATTTATTGTTTAATTTAATATATTTTAATGTTAATTGTTTTGTGTACCTTATGTACCCTGAAGACGGTTTGCCGATGCGCAACCGAAATATGTTGGAAGCAAAAATCAATAAAATTGTTTTCATTGTTTTATTAAAACAAACCCGGACCTCGAGCCAGTCAACTAAACAATTATAAAATGGAAAGGTTGCCAAACCCATCATTATATATTTATATATATTATTTTATACAACTTCATTTTTGTTTATCCAGGAGTTGTGCTCATCAGAGAACCCCAACCATTTAACATATACCTTATCACCATTTTTCTTTATTACCTTCTCAACTAGGTAGGTATCGGGAAAGCGAGTTATCATTAATTCGTGAGAATCGAATCCTCCTTTAAGTGGCGTTCCTTGATAATCTTCTAATATATATGTTGTGGGATGAGTGTTTTTCACTTGGGAAATTTTAAAAATTTCTGTCGTCCAATTCGGAGTATATCCCTTCTCAAAAATATGCTTATACTTGCTAATGCGTACATTATCACCAACATGAAATCGTGATCCGGTAAATATTTATACCCTGAACCCATTGAAAATGGGTAAAAAGGGTAAATTGTATTTGTGCAAAGTGCAAATGTATGTAACAGGGAGAAGGAAGCATCTCCGACCCCATAAAGTATATATATTCTTGATCAGCATCAATAGCCGAGTCGATCTAGCCATGTCCGTCTGTCTGTCCGTCCGTCCGTCCGTCCGTCCGTATGTATGAACGCAAGGATCTCAGAACCTATAAGAGCTAGAGACTTGAAATGAAATTTAACTGTAGGTCCTCCAGGTGCCCGCGCAGATCGAGTTTGTTTCCGATAAACGATAGCTTGCCCCGTTTCTAAGTAATCGATAAAAATGTATATCGAAATCCCGTTTTTAAGCAATTTTGGTAAATAATAAGAGCTAGAGTCACCAAACTTGACATGTAGCTTCTAGAATAGTATATATATATCAAGTATCTTTCATTTTACACCTATCGCCACCTCCCCGCTACTCTCTATCTATGAGCGCGAGCTGCATTTGGTGTTGGAATAAGGGGGTTCAGGGTATTCCCTAGTCGGGAGCTCCCGACTAGAACCTCTTACTTTTTTTATTTTCCTGTAGACCGTGCTTAACAACTCCTTTTCATTCGATGAATTTACTTTGATTGCTGATATTTTGAACGTTTGATGATATCTTCTATTATATTCATCAATAAGGTCTTGATAAATTCCAATCCGTGTTTCCTTTTGTTTTAAAACGAGAATCTCCTAGAGCAGGGACAACGGCTGAGTACTTGTGCTTCTTTAGCTGAAGCTGTTGAGCAAGGCGCGACGTTGTAAGGTGAAGCTGAGAACCAGAATCCAAAAGGGCACGACAAGGTATCAAAGTGCCGGAGCGATTTTTAACAAAGATCATAGCCGTAGCCAAGACGACAACATCACTACTGAAATGCTGGGCAACACGAGATGTGGAGGTAGATGGCGATGACTTAGCGAAAGAGGCATGGGCTATCGGCGATGAATTTGCAGGCTCAGTCAGCTGACCAGACGGAAATACCGAATTATTTAAACGCAGCAGAGAATGATGTTTCGCCCCGCAGGTCCAGGACAGCATTCAGAGCTGCATGATCGCAATTGATGACCTTTCTTTAGGCAATTCAAGCACAATGCAACTCGTTTTGCCTCCCTAAGCCGTAATGCAGGGGTCAAATTTCCAAATCAAGAACAATTATATATATTATGACCAGGGCTGTCACAAAAGACGCAGACAGGGGCGTCGTGGTTAGTGGCGATAAATGACGATCTACTGGTGTTAATTGCTCTAGTTTTTCCCGCCTGATGGCTAGGGGCATAGCTTGCCATAGCAAAATTTACGGTTTCCATTGTTCGGCATCTCTGCTCCAGAAACGTAGCCATATGCTCCCACGATGGTATTAAGTTGACGAACGACGAATCCTCTAGCCTTTCTTTCCATTTGGTTTGTGATGTTGGGTCCAGCTTTTGTAAAATAATCTGCACAATGATGCATCCAGCTATTTGTTCATGATTGTGCATAATTATCGTTTGTTATTTCCAATGATCGAATCGCGATTCAATATCTGCTAGATCAGGATGATTTTCTAAGACGGTTGTGAACATAGAATAAAAGTCGGCCCATTCTGTGTAACCACCACTGCCTTAGCTCTAACTGTCTGCGAGGGCAGCACAGATTGGTCGCGAAATGTTGAGCAGGGCAATATTGAGACACGTTTCGCAATTTCACTCCGAACCGAAATTTCCATAGAAACTGCTAACTCGTCGAAGTCCTCACGCAATTGGTTACCGATTTCATCAAAGTCTAGTTCTTCGAGGCTAGTGTAAGTAATATCAAATGAGGTCTGAAGCCGCTCGATTTGCTTCAGCCTTACGCTAAGACCGCACGAATTAGTTAGAGCATTTCGAAGTGTTTGCAAACTGTTATAAATTGAAATGGCTTTGCGCTTCAGAAAGGTCACCCTGTTTGCAGAGGGCACTGCACTAGAGGCATTATTTTGGGTTGCCATTACAAGCGTTGATAGATAGCGTGTGCGAAACTAGCTAAGTAACTAACAACGGTGCTCGCTAGTACATGCAAACCGTTAAAAAAAAATAGTTGTAAGAACTTCGGCGAACGCAAGTGGCAAGCTATGTAAAGAAGCAACGGCAATTGCTTTTACATAAGTACCGCACGAATGAGCAAAGACTTTAAGCGACCGAAAGAGTAGGCAAAGCGACGGCGATCGCTTATAAGTATGTCGGAGCACTGCTATTGTTATTGTTATTCGAATTTAAGTACAGCAACATGAATATTGTATGAGTCGAAATTAAAAGAAAGAAGAATAGAGATAACATAGTAACTGTCATTGTCGACTTGTATTTCTTATATCACTGAGAGTCGGTGAGAGGACTAACTGTTAATTCTCTCACTGAGTGAGACCCGTGCATAGAGTTGTTGGTGTGCTTGCAGTTCTTTGTCAGCTGATTCGTGTAAAGACACAAAGAAAGCGTTGCAAGAAGGAAAAGCGGTTACGGCTGGTTTTCGTTGCGTTGCAAGAAGCAAAAGCGGTTACCGCTGGTTTTCGATGCGTTGCAAGAAGCAAAAGCGGTTACCGCTGGTTTTCGTTATTATTCGTTGCGTTGCGAGGCAAAGGATTGATGTGGACAGACAGAAGTAAATGGTCTGAGTGAACGGACGTGATTGCGCACTGCGAAACTTAGAAAAGAGAAGCAAATGCCACCAACAAAGATGCTGGGACTCGCTGCTCAAAGTGTGAAGAATTCTGACCCTACGGCCGCTTCGACATCTGAAGTGGGATTGGATCCTTCTAACTCTCAGTTGTGTCAAATTTTGGAGCAACAAAATAGAAATTTTATTGAGTTGCCGCCTCGTGAGTCAAAGACGGTGTTTTTACCAAAATACAACCCCGAAGCTACCGGTGCTGATGCATGTGCTTGGAGTATTACGGCCGATATGATTTTTATTGAAAATCCACTTGAGGGTTGTGCGCTCGTGATTGCCCTCAGTAAAGCTTTGGAGGGCAGTGCATCGCAATGGCTTTCACAAATCTGTTTTCCAGGCATGACTTGGGTTGAGTTCAAGCAACTTTTTACGCAAAGATTTGTCGGCGTAGAGACAACCACAGCAACATTTCTTAAGCTGCTAGACGGACGCCCAGGGACTGGAGAGTGCATGTCGTCGTATGCAAGCCGACTCGTCACTTCGTTAATGACGAAAATGAAAAATATGGAGGAATTGTTGGTGTCAGTTGTGCTTGCGCATACTGCGCAGCAGACTAAAAGAGCTTGTGTGCACCACAAACATCAAATCCTGAAGCGAATTACAGCAACAGTTGCCGGTATATGAAATCGGGCAGCGTCAAGAGACCTCGAAAGTAGAAACTACTGTGGGACCTAAAAGGAAGAAGCAGAAGTTTTCAAACATCGTTTGCCATTATTGTGGAAAGACAGGGCACAAAATCGCAGACTGCCGCCAGAATATGCTACAAGTGTGGACAGGCTGGACACATTTCTACTGGGTGCCCTTCGACTGGACAAAGCTCTGAAAAGAGAATGAACATATGTTCGGTAATGGAACCAAAAGGTGTGCTCGTTCATTCTGGTGAGTTCGTTGATTTTTGTTTTGACTCTGGAGCCGAGTGTTCACTCTTTAAGGAAAGCGCAGCTGGAAAATTCTCTGGAAAAAGACTTTTTAATGTGTAAGTAATGCTTAAGGGTATTGGAAACGATTCTGTATGAAGCTCCACGCAAATTTTGACCAATGTAACTATTAATGACTTTATTTTGGAAATGTTATTCCATGTCGTTATGGACAAATATTTGAAACACAATGTTATGATAGGCAGGGAAATTTTAAGTCAAGGTTTCGATCGAGTCAGACAGATTCTGCATTTATAAAGTAAAGCTGATTAATGTTGTTACTGAACCCAAAACATATGAAGAATGTATTAAGCAAAATGTAGAGTTAGACGAAGCTGACAAGAGCCGTTTAATAAACGTTTTGAAACCATACATGGAACATTTTATCTCTGGCGTTCCAGAGAAACAGGTTAACACAGGCCAGTTGGAAATTCGGTTAATAGATCCAAATAAAACGGTACAAAGGCGACCATATAGGCTTAGTGTAGATGAGAAGCAAACTGTTCGCGAAAAAATTAATGAGTTGATGGCGGCAAGTATTATAAGACCGAGCTGTTCCCCATTTGCGAGTCCGATTTTATTGGTAAGAAAGAAAAACGGAACTGATCGCTTATGCGTCGACTATAGGGAGCTTAACGCTAACACAGTTTCGGATAAATTTCCATTGCCTCTTATCTCCGACCAAATTGCAAGGCTACGTGAGGGAAGGTATTTTTGTTTGGACATGGCTAGCGTATTTTACCAAATACCTATTCACCCAGATTCAGTAGAGCGTACAGCATTTGTAACGCCAGAAGGGCAATTTGAGTTTTTGGCAATGCCGTTTGATTTAAAAAATGCTCCATCGGTGTTTCAGCGGGCAATAATAAAAGCGTTGGGGCCACTTTCGTATTCGTATGTTGTGGTTTACATAGATGATGTATTGGTCGTGGACGAAACTAAAGATGAGGCAATTTCAAGATTGCAGAAAGTCATAGAAATTTTTATTCAAGCTGGATTCTCATTTAATTTCGAAAAATGTACATTTATAAAATCAAAAATAGAGTATTTGGGTTACGAAGTAGAGGCAGGTGAGCTTAGACCTAATCCTCGAAAATTGCAGGCATTAGTTGAATTGCCACCGCCGCAAACGGTTGCGCAGCTAAGACAGTTCATTGGATTAGCATCATACTTTAGACAATTCGTGCCGAAATTCTCCGAAACTTTAAAGCCTCTATTTTGTCTTACGTCTAAAGACAATAATAGTTTTGATTGGAAAGAAAGTCATGAAGTAGTGAGAAAGGAGATTATCTTTGCACTGACCCGTAGCCCGATATTAACCATTTTCGATCCACAATATCCGGTTGAGCTGCATACAGATGCTAGCTCAGTGGGTTATGGTGCAATACTTATGCACAAAATAAAAGATAGAAACCATGTTATCGAGTATTACAGTAAATGTACAACCCCAGCAGAGTCAAGGTATAACTCATATCTTTTGGAAACCTTGGCAGTATTTAACGCAGTAAAATATTATCAACATTATTTAATAGGTATCAAATTTACAGTATATACTGACTATAACTCTTTAAAGGCAAGTCAACAAAAGATTGAGTTAGATGACAAGGTGGTATATCGATGGTGGTTGTACTTGCAATCTTTTGAATTCGATATTATGTACAGAAAGGGAAAACGCATGGCGCATGTAGACTTCTTCTCAAGAAACCCAATAACAAAAAAGCTACAGTTTGCTGTCAAAGCTCCTGAAATGCGCGTAGATTTAACTGAATTAAGTGACACCTGGCTTATAGCTGAACAGGAACGAGATCTCGAAATGACATCTTTAATCTCTAAACTAAAAAATAAAAGAATGCTATCGAACCTTGTTGATGAAAAATATGATAATCTACAAAATCTAAGAGCACAAGCAAAAGAGAAAATAAATAGAAAATAATGCCTGTTATGATAAGAACAGAAGCGATAAAGGCAAAGCAAACGTTGTAAAGCATAAAGTGGGTGATCATGTTCTGCTCAAGTGTGAAGAGAGAAATCAGACCAAACTAGATCCCAAATTTAAAGGCCCATTTGTCATAACAGAAGTACTTGAAGGAGACCGATATTGTTTGAAGTCATTAACAAGCAAGCGAACTTACAAGTATCCTCATGAGTGTTAAGGAGCGTTACCGGTCGAGACAGTTTCTGCGGAGACCGATATTGTTTGAAGTCATTAACAAGCAAGCGAACCTACAAGTATCCTCATGAGTGTTCATGTTCTGCTCAAGTGTGAAGAGAGAAATCGGACCAAACTAGATCCCAAATTTAAAGGCCCATTTGTCATTACAAAAGTACTTGAAGGAGACTGATATTGTTTGAAGTCATTAACAAGCAAGCGAACCTACAAGTATCCTCATGAGTGTTTAAGAGCGTTACCGGTCGAGACAGTTTCTGCGGAGACCGATATTGTTTGAAGTCATTAACAAGCAAGCCAACCTACAGACAGATGGATGAGGATATGATGAGTAGTAGCGTTGAAACAGACGCAATTGGTACCAGTGAAGGTACAGGTGTTGGCGTTGAAACAGACGCAATTGGTACCAGTGAAGGTACAGGTGTTGGCGTTGAAACAGACGCAAGAGACAGTGCCAGTGAAGGTACTAGCGTTGAAACAGGCGCATAAATGTGTAACGTCATGATCAAAAGGCCTCTTCGAGAAACATAGGTAGACTTGGTGCGCTATGATCACGATTTGGCTATCAAATAAGTTGTAAAGATTATTTTAACATTGATTTAAAGAAAGGCGAAAGAACACTTGAGCGGAGCATATCAACATGAATTGCTAAATTTATACACGAGGACGTGTAATTGTCAGAATTGGCCGTGTCGGAGCATTGCTATTGTAATTGTTATTGTTATTCGAATTTAAGTACAGCAACATGAATATTGTATGAGTCGAAATTAAAAGAAAGAAGAATAGAGAAAACATAGTAACTGTCATTGTCGACTTGTATTTCTTATATCACTGAGAGTCGGTGAGAGGACTAACTGTTAATTCTCTCACTGAGTGAGACCCGTGCATAGAGTTGTTGGTGTGCGTGCAGTTCTTTGTCAGCTGATTCGTGTAAGGACACAAAGAAAGCGTTGCAAGAAGGAAAAGCGGTTACGGCTGGTTTTCGTTGCGTTGCAAGAAGCAAAAGCGGTTACCGCTGGTTTTCGTTATTATTCGTTGCGTTGCGAGGCAAAGGATTGATGTGGACAAACAGAAGTAAATGGTCTGAGCGAACGGACGTGATTGCGCACTGCGAAACTTAGAAAAGAGAAGCAAATGCCACCAACAAAGATGCTGGGACTCGCTGCTCAAAGTGTGAAGAAATCTGACCCTACGGCCGCTTCGACAAGTATGTATATAAAGTGCACAAAACGAAATGCCAGGTGGTGTCTTTTAAGATTATTGCTTTAATGTAAAGCAAATAATCTTACAACAACAAAATTCAAGTCGGGGTCACCAAATGTTGCGCTACTGAGCTTTCACAAATAGAAACAATTAATATAAATATTATATCAAGTATCTTTAATTTTATACCTATCGCCACCTCCCCGCTACTCTCTATCTATAAGCGCGAGCTGCATTTGGTGTTGGAATAAGCGGGTTCAGGGTATCCCCTAGTCGGGAGCTCCCGACTAGAACCTCTTGTTATATTTCCTAAAGTTACGAAAAACAGGCAGACCCAAATTGGTCTGTGCTTATTATTTAAGAACAATAGTTTTATATAGGCAAGCGAACCCGAATTAGTACGTGCCAGTTTTAGCGAAGCGACAATTATTAGTTATAATTTTGAGTAATGCAAGTGGCCGATGTGTACCAAATGCATGAAGCGAACGAACTTAACTAACTCGATGCGCAACATCGAGGCCTTCGCATAAGTAAAGCTAGAGCAATAAAACGATCGTTACAGCGAAGAGCGGCAGCTCTATGTAAATGAATTCTTAAGAGCGAAATTTTGCAGAGCGAGTATTATAAGATAAAATTAAGATGCTGCTCCTATCAGTTGCGAGGTCGCTCCAGTTGTTTTGGCTGCGTAGCCAGACAACCAGATTTTAACATTCGTTAATAGATTTATCTACTGCATCAACTTTGTTAGGTATGAGAAGCTCCAATTCCTCTTCTGATTTGGGTAATATATTTTGAACATAAACTTTATTATCAACAGTATCTCTCTTTGTTGTTGTTGAGGAGTAATGTCCAAACATGTCGATACTCATTTTAATAATGTCAGTTAAATTCAAATAATTTTTCCTTTTATAAATTTATTCAATAATTTCTGATTCCCGAAGTTCTTCAACTATTGATATGATCTTATTGTTATGATTACTATGACCAGCTGTTTGTGAAGCAATTCATTAGAATCATCCCAGTAAATATAGTTTGGTTTATTTGTATTGAGCTTCATTATACCACTACCGGATATAGATGACTGATTGATTTGGAGTTGATATGGCAATTTGTACTTATTTATGAAATAGAACTTTTTGAGATAATTTTGGAAAAAGATGTTTAATTATAGTTAAATATTTTTTCGAACGATTTCCTTTAAGTTGTCCATCAGGTTTGTTATTTTTCTGTGAGCAGAAGTTTTTATTAGAATATCTTTATAATTTTGTAGATCTAGATCGTTATAATTCTGAGGAGTATTTTAATAAATTGAAGAATATAAGCCTGTAATGAGATCCCATGTTTCACCACTGTACAGACTAAATTTCTCTTCTGATATATGAATTTTTGAATTTCCCATCCATAATTCACCATTTAAATCTTTATATGGTCTATAGTCTTTATCAAGTACCTTTATTCTAGCTAATTCACTTAGATTAAACATATTTTCAACCCCAACATTAGATTGAGAGTAGAGTTGATTAACTGTATTATCATTTATATCATCATCATCATCATTATCATCCACATCATCGTAGTCATCAGTTTTATTGATTCTTGTATTAGCATCAATAAAATCATCATCATTATCATCATCATAATCATTCACATCTAGTGCATGTCGTCGTCTAAAACGTTAAGTATTTAACCCTGATTTAACTCCAGTATTTGAAATAAGCGCTGAGTACGATTGCTCTTCTTTTATCGTTGAGTACAACTGCTCTTCTTTTTATACCCTGAACCCATTAAAAATGGGTAAAAGGGGTATTATGTTTTTGTGCAAAATGCAAATATATGTAACAGGCAGAAGGAAGCATCTCCGACCCCATAAAGTATATATATTCTTGATCAGCATCAAAAGCCGAGACGATCTACATATGTCCGTCTATCCGTATGTATAAACGCAAGGATCTCAGAACCTATAAGAGCTAGAGACTGAAATTTTAGATGTAGGTGCACCTTGTTCCTACGCAGATCGAGTTTGTTTCCGATAATCGATACCTTGCCCCGTTTCCAAGTAATCGATAAAGATGTATATCGAAATCCTGTTTTTTAAGCAATTTTAGTAAATAATAAGAGCTAGAGTCACCAAACTTGACATGTAGCTTCTAGAAAAGTATATATATATATATATCAAGTATCTTTCATTTTATACCTATCGCCACCTCCCCGCTACTCTCTATCTATTAGCGCGCGCTACATTTGGTGTTGGAATAAGAGGGTACAGGGTATCCCCTAGTCGGGAGCTCCCGACAAGAACTTTTTACTTGCTCCACTTATTTTTGGGAAGAGAATCTCTCTCTGAAATATGGAATATGCTTACGAGCAAATTTCATTACATCAATATTTGAGGGAGGTTTATTGGGTAGCTGACTTAGAAATTTTTTGCAGAATGATCAGTTGTTGCTCCGTAGCCCTTTCGATATGGTTTTAGATAAAATCCCTTGCCTAACGCAATAGCTTCCATTGAGCGGTTATGTCGCTTATTCTCCTCGAGTTGTTGCATTGTTTTTGCAATTTGTGATTGTTTTTGCAATAGATGCGCCACCCGATGTAAGTCCACCAAGTGCTCCTAAGGCTGTTATTAGCGGGTATTAGCGGTAAGAAACCACCAAATTTGGGAACGCTAATCACTCGAGGAATTGCTATTTCATTGTTTTTTTTTTAACCAATTGATTTGTATATAGCTTTTCGAGCTATTTCAATTGCACTCAACATCAAGAGGTATTTCCCTTTTCAATAGCTTATCAGCTGCTTTAACCACCTGCATAAACCTTTACCTTTTTTTTTGCAAATTGTTACCTTTTTATACCCTGAACCCATTAAAAATGGGTAAAAGGGGTATATTGTATTTGTGCAAAGTGCAAATGTATGTAACAGGCAGAAGGAAGCATCTCCGACCCTATAAAGTATATATATTCTTGATCAGCATCAATAGCCGAGTCGATCTAGCCATGTCCGTCTGTCTGTCCGTCCGTCCGTCCGTCCGTATGTATGAACGCAAGGATCTCAGAACCTATTAGAGCTAGAGACTTGAAATTTTAGATGTAGGTGCTCCTAGTGCCCATGCAGATCGAGTTTGTTTCCGATAAACGATAACTTGCCCCGTTTCCAAGTAATCGATAAAAGTGTATATCGAAATCCTGTTTTTAAAGCAATTTTGGTAAATAATAAGAGCTAGAGTCACCAAACTTGATATTTAGCTCCTAGAATAGTATATATATATCGATTATCTTTCATTTTATACCTATCGTCAACTTCCCGCTACTCTCTATCTATAAGCGCGCGCTGCATTTGGTGATGGAATAAGAGGGTTCAGGGTATCCCCTAGTCGGGAGCTCCCGACTAGAACCTCTTACTTGTTCTTATTGCTTCTCTTTTTATACCCTGAACCCATTAAAAATGGGTAAAAGGGGTATTATGTTTTTGTGCAAAATGCAAATGTATGTAACAGGCAGAAGGAAGCATCTCCGACCCCATAAAGTATATATATTCTTGATCAGCATTAATAGCCGAGTCGATCTAGCCATGTCCGTCTGTCTGTCCGTCCGTCCGTCCGTCCGTCCGTCCGTCCGTATGTATGAACGCAAGGATCTCAGAACCTATAAGAGCTAGAGACTTGAAATTTTAGATGAAGGTGCTCCTAGCTCCTACGCAGATCGAGTTTGTTTCCGATAATCGATAACTGGCCCCGTTTCCAAGTAATCGATAAAAATGTATATCGATATCCTGTTTTTTAAGCAATTTTGGTAAATAATAAGAGCTAGAGTTACCAAACTTGACATGTAGCTTCTAGAAAAGTATATATATATCGATTATCTTTAATTTTATACCTATCGCCACCTCCCCGCTACTCTCTATCTATAAGCGCGCGCTGCATTTGGTGTTGGAATATGAGGGTTCAGGGTATCCCCTAGTCGGGAGCTCCCGACTAGAACCTCTTACCTGTTATACCCTGAACCCATTAAAAATGGGTAAAAGGGGTATTATGTTTTTGTGCAAAATGCAAATGTATGTAACAGGCAGAAGGAAGCATCTCCGACCCCATAAAGTATATATATTCTTGATCAGCATTAATAGCCGAGTCGATCTAGCCATGTCCGTCTGTCTGTCTGTCCGTCCGTCCGTCCGTCCGTCCGTCCGTCCGTATGTATGAACGCAAGGATCTCAGAACCTATAAGAGCTAGAGACTTGAAATTTTAGATGTAGGTGCTCCTAGTTCCTACGCAGATCGAGTTTGTTTCCGATAATCGATAACTTGCCCCGTTTCCAAGTAATCGATAAAAATGTATATCGATATCCTGTTTTTTAAGCAATTTTGGTAAATAATAAGAGCTACAGTCACCAAACTTGACATGTAGCTTCTAGAAAAGTATATATATATCGATTATCTTTCATTTTATACCTATTGCCACCTCCCCGCTACTCTCTATCTATTAGCGCGAGCTGCATTTGGTGTTGGAATATGAGGGTTCAGGGTATCCCCTAGTCGGGAGCTCCCGACTAGAACCTCTTACTTGTTTTGTTTTCATTGCGTTCGTAACGAAATATGCAGCAACTTTTTCTCCAATGCTGCTATTAGACGCTTTGACTCTCTCCCAAGCCTTATCGGCTAAATTTACATCAGCTATGTGCCGTTTAGCTAATTCTTTGTTTTCTGAATATGCCATATCGTGCTCCCTGCAAGCTGCGTCTAATGGGTTAATGCCTTTATCACCACGCTGTAGGCGTTCTTTGAGTTTCGTACCTGGGCCACAAAATTGATAGCCCGGTAAATGCAATTCAATCAGAAGGCTATTAATTATGTTTTTAACTAGACTATCTCCACAATAGGCGTTTACGACTGAATCTTTTAAAAAAACATAGAGACATTTTAATTGATACTTAATCGCTGAAGGTATATCAATGAATGATATTCATTTTGCGAGAATAAAATCATTAAATATACATTTAAAGAAGCAATATTGATTGATTGAGAAATATTGATTTTTCATCCAATAAAATAAAAAATAAAAAATTATATTATAAAACTGTAAAAATAAGTAAATTTAGATTCATTTAACATTCGTTTCTAAAATGGTAACAACAATAACTTTAACTGGGAAAGGGGCAATTTTAACTGCAAATTACTTTCCTCCCATTGAATTGTCAACAGAATACGAATGCAGTCTAGTTGATTTTCATATGTACAATTCAATTCCAAATGTTGATCGGAGTAATAATCTATTTCATTTTGGGAAACATACGATTGAAATACCTGTAGGATCATACGAGCTTGAGGACATTGTTGATTTCATCATAGATAATTTGATAGAACGAAAACTTATTACTCATCACTCTGATCTCACAATTGAAAGCAATAACAATACACTTCAAGTGACGGTGATGAGTAAAAGTTTGCCAATATATTTTAACAAAAATCATTCGATTGGTCAATTACTTGGAAAGAGTTCTAGTACCGAACGTTACTCATACCTCAGATTTAGGGGTAAATATTTTTAAAGTTGTTTAGTTGGCTGGCTCGAGGTCTGGGTTTGTTTTAATAAACCAATGAAAACAATTTTATTGATTTTTGCTTCCAATATATTTCGGTTGCGCATCGGCAAACCGTCTTCAGGGCACTAACACAAGGTACACAAAACAATTAACATTAAAATATATTAAATTAAACAATAAATTGACACATTTAACATACATTATTTTACACGTCTGCGCTTTATGACGTGGAGATTTAAACTGAGTCTGTTTGGCTGTTCAATAGGTGTCTGTATAAGTGAGCGCAATTTTTGGTGTCCGTCTTGTAGTTCAGTCGTTTGTTCGTTGGTGTGTTAATTACGTGTAGCATTTCTAATGTGTGTCGTTTGTTGTAGTGCTATTCTTGTTGTAAGATTGTTGTTGCATTAAAATTTGGCGTGTGGTTGCTTCTCATACAATGGGTCATTACTGCTGTTTTCTGCATATTATTTTGATGTCTTAACATAAAGTCTGATTTATGTTGGGTAATCCTTGTTTTTATACCCTGAACCCATTAAAAATGGGTAAAAGGGGTATTATGTTTTTGTGCAAAATCCAAATGTATGTAACAGGCAGAAGGAAGCATCTCCGACCCCATAAAGTATATATATTCTTGATCAGCATTAATAGCCGAGTCGATCTAGCCATGTCCGTCTGTCTGTCCGTCCGTCCGTCCGTCTGTCCGTCCGTCCGTCCGTATGTATGAACGCAAGGATCTCAGAACCTATAAGAGCTAGGGACTTGAAATTTTAGATGTAGGTGCTCCTAGTTCCTACGCAGATCGAGTTTGTTTCCGATAATCGATAACTTGCCCCGTTTCCAAGTAATCGATAAAAATGTATATCGATATCCTGTTTTTTAAGCAATTTTTGTAAATAATAAGAGCTAGAGTTACCAAACTTGACATGTAGCTTCTAGAAAAGTATATATATATCGATTATCTTTCATTTTATACCTATCGCCACCTCCCCGCTACTCTCTATCTATAAGCGCGCGCTGCATTTGGTGTTGGAATATGAGGGTTCAGGGTATCCCCTAGTCGGGAGCTCCCGACTAGAACCTCTTACTTGTTAGTTTTGATTTTGTTGTGTCTATGTACACATTGCATTTGTTGTTATTTTCCCCAGCACATGGTATTTGGTAAATTACATTACTTTTGTCGGCCATAGGAATTTTTGCTTTAATCTTATTAAAGAATTTTTGTAACGTGTTAGTAGGTTTGTGTGCTACATTTATTTCTTGGTTGTTGTAGCAATCCGAGTTCGTGAGGCGTTCTGATAGTCGTGGTTTTTGGTGGTGGTGGTGTTATAATTACATTTTGTGGGAAGTCATTTTTCGTTAAGAGTATTTTAATTTCATGTATAGTTTCTTCGTGGTATATTGTGTCCGATATGTTAAGCATTCTTTTCAAACAGCTTATTGCTGTATTGATTATCATACTCTTGGGGTGGTTTGAATCTAAGTTGAGTATTCGTCCGGAGGCTATGGGTTTCTTATACCACTTAATTTTAAGTGTGTTGTCCAATCTAATTACTAAAGAGTCTAAAAATGGTAGTTTCCCGTCTTTTTCTAATTCAATTGTGAATTTGATGTGTCTATGGAAGGAGTTCAATTCTTCCAGAATCTTCTGTGCATCTGTTTTGTCCGTTATGGCAAACTGGTCATCTACATATCTGGTCAAAAGTCTTGGTTTTATTGTCAATTTTTCCGTCACGTTGTCTAATAGTTCCTCCATTACTATATCTGCGATTACTGGGGAGGCTGGGGATCCCATTGGCATTCCTTTTAGTTGTGTGTATATCTTGTCTTCGTATTTGAAATATATGTTTCTTGTATACAAAATTTAACGATGTCCATAAATAGTTGTTTAGGTATACTTGTGTGTTCTTCTAACTTTGTCCATTTTCGTCTTATTGTGTCAAGTGCTTATTCCATTGGTATACTGGGACACAAGTATACTACGTCAAAAGATACCAATGTTTCGTCTTTCCTAATGTGGGAATTGTTAACTCTGTCTTCAAAATCTACCGCGTTCTTTATGTTGTATTTTGAGTCCACTGTCAGATTTCTTAATATTTTAAACAGATTTTAATAAGATTAAAGCAAAAATTCCTATGGCCGACAAAAGTAATGTAATTTACCAAATACCATGTGCTGGGGAAAATAACAACAAATGCAATAGTGTGTACATAGGCACAACAAAATCAAAACTAAAAACAGAATTACCCAACATAAATCAGACTTTAAGTTAAGACATCAAAATAATATGCAGAAAACAGCAGTAATGACCCATTGTATGAGAAGCAACCACACGCCAAATTTTAATGCAACAACAATCTTACAACAAGAACAACACTACAACAAACGACACACATTAGAAATGCTACACATAACTAACACACCAACGAACAAACGACTAAACTAACAGACTCAGTTTAAATCTCCACGTCGTAAAGTGCAGACGTGTAAAATAATGTATGTTAAATGTGTCAATTTATTGTTTAATTTAATATATTTTAATGTTAATTGTTTTGTGTACCTTGTGTACCCTGAAGACGGTTTGCCGATGCGCAACCGAAATATGTTGGAAGCAAAAATCAATAAAATTGTTTTCATTGTTTTATTAAAACAAACCCGGACCTCGAGCCAGCCAACTAAACAATTATAAAATGGAAAGGTCGCCAAAACCATCATTAAATATTGTTAAAGTGAATACAATTCGATTGCAAATAAAATATTTTTAAAATCTCAAGGTTTTAAAGTTAGAAAACAATTGCAAACAACAGGAATTTTTAATGTTCGTGAAAAACCTTATTCCGATGATAGTATAAGGAAAAAGGAATATCATACTTATACACCCTATCTTCAATCATTCAATGTTAACGATGAAGTTCGAAGATTTGTATGTTTTACCACATGAAAGTTTCATCAGCATAGAAGGTTCGGTTGCTACGGCTACTACGGATGCTGATACATCAGTTGCTACAGGCAAACTTATAAATAACTGCATGGCATATTTATTTGATGAAATTCGATATGAACTAAATGGAAGTGAAATTTATCGCACTCGATTGGTTGAAGTTACTTCAACTATAAAAAACTATGTTTCTTTGAATAAATCAGAGAGTGAAATGCTTGAGAACGCTGGATGGTTTAGAGGTGAAAGTCGCGAACTATCGAAAATAAGTGATAAGGGATTTTTTAATTTTAATGTACCTCTAAAATGTTTACTCGGGTTTGCTGAAGACTATAACAAAATCCTATTAAATTGTAAACATCAGCTGATACTGCTCATGAATAAGAATATGAGTGGCGTATTTCAAACTAAGGTTGGCACCCTTGAGTATAAACTCAATATTTTCAAGATAACCTGGAAAATTCAACATATAATACTAAATGATCAAGCAAAACTGCAAAAGTTTAATGTGGTTAAAACTGGAAGTTCTCTCCCAATAGCATTCCGCAGCTGAGACTGTTATATGAATCCATCACTCACAGATAGCGCTCAACACACTTGGAATGTAAAGCTAGCAGCTAATAGAGAACGTCCTCGATTTGCATTATTCGTATTTATTTCGGAGGGAAAACTGATTACAAACAATTTATTAAATTTAAAAGTTCATTTGAACTCAGAAACATATCCATACGATGATTTAAATTTGAATTTTGAGCGCGGTCGATTTGCTGTTTTGTATGATATGTACGCTAAATTTCAAGAAAGCTATTATATGAAAGAACCTCAACCACTGCTTACACCTAAATAATTTAAACAAAATGCCCCCATTGTTGTTGTGGACTTATCATATCAGAATGAGGCAGTTAAAACCGGACCCATTGATGTTCGAATTTTTTATAGACTTAGCAACAGGAAATACTTCAACCATGACCGCTTGGTTGAGTATTCACCGTTAACCTCTTTAGTTCAACGCATTGTCTGATAGCGATCGGATGTATTCGTAGCGATCCCAAGAAAATGAATACCGCTGTCATATATGTTACATTAACTGGCGGAAAACAATGTGAGATTATTGTCAAAGAAATCGCAATCTTCTTTACACCGGACACCATGCTCGATCGAGTATTTCGAATAAAACCTCCATACCCCTTTAGGGACTTAAACAAGCTTCAGCAAAACTATTCACGGGCAGATGCAGTGCTCTCGTGGGAGATCGGTGAGGACGATTACAACTCAACTAAAAGATGGCTTCGCGAAAAAACTAAAGGCAAACGTATAATTACGTACGGATGTCAGGAAAAAGACATCTTACAATATATGCTAAGAACAAGCGTCGAATACTATAAAGATTGTTCCAGTGCTTTCATCTGATCAAATCAGCGGCTATAAAAAATGTGGTTCCCATTCAAATCAGCATGATGTGTGCAGCTATCAAGCAGGCATATGTCTGAACTATTTGATATACAATAGGACTACTTTAAACTATTGAATAATGATATCTACTAATATTAAACATCTCAAAAAAAAATTAAATTGTATATATATATATATTATATTTATAATACAATATTAATAATAAAATTGTTTTATCAAAAGAATTAAAAATGTTTGTGTTTTATTTAAAGATTAGTAATTCTTCCACGGCAAGCTGCAATGGACGTATCAATTTCATTGTTCCGCTCAATTATTAATAAAATTGAAGTGTTTACAGAAGATTTTCAGGATGTTGTCTTAAATGAAGAGCTGAATTTTCTGGATTCGTTTAGAAGCTACCTACTGGAGCGGTCATATTGTGATCTCAATGAATCAAAATTTGGGATACACTTAACAGCTTGACCATGGTCTTTCGATGATGCAACAGAAGGACCCGACACATGTAGCTGTAATAAGTTTATATATCAACTACATAAGTGTCAATCTATTATATCAAAATATGCTATATTAGAAAAGAGAATGCTTAATAAATAAAATCTTTTATATGTTTATATAAAAATATAAACAAAGCACTTCCCGCTCCCCCTTTCCCATGAGCGTCCACTTACGCGCACGCAACAAAATATAAACATAGCACCCCCCGCTTCCCCTTTCCCATGAGCGTCCACTTACGCGCGCACACAACAATATAAACATAGCGCCCCCCGTTCCCCTTTTCCCATGAGCGTCCACTTACGCGCGTGCGCACAAAAATATAAACATAGCACCCCCCGCTCCCCCTTACCTTTGCATAAAAACACTTGATCCTTAACTCACCCACCCAAGCCACCCCTTTCCCTTGCGTAAAAACACTTGACCCTGATAATAAATGTAAACAAACATGACGCCAATTACTGTGCCAGAACATACAGTCCCCACCACGGTGACGTCACTTCCTGTGCCAGAACATACAGTTCCTATCTAATTTCGCAATTAATCAGAAAAGTTTGATATTCAAGCAACTTCTTCAAGGGTGTCCGCCAAGGGTCCGACAATTTCGGTATTCGGTCCTCTAACCACCACATTGCAGATCTCAAAGTCACCAGAACCCAAAAAGTTGGGCTCAGCGAATTCATTGTGTGTCGCTCTACACTCTGAAAGTCTGCTAAGACCAAGTCTGTGCCCTTTGGGGTAATGTCGAGCAAGAGTGTGAGCGCTGTTCCAAAGGGTCGAACGTGCAAGGTAAGCAAGCCATGCAAGCGAAATATGACCACTGCTACTTTCATTGTGAGCGTGGTGCGTCTACTCTTAATAAGCCAATAGAGAGCGCAACCGCCCTGATCCCTCCCGTGGAGATTGACATTTTTTATGGGGAATATTTAAAATAGCCCACCGAGACCTTTTCACAGCTGTCTATATAACCAATCCACGGTTAACAGAGGTCGCAAAACTATTTCACTTTAACTCAAAGACAGGCGGGGAAGCGAATTGTGTCCAGGTCTCCTCTCACAATTGACGGTTTAGCATCAGCGTGGAATGACTTAATTGACACATTTGAGAATAAGAGGCTGTTAGTTAACAGCCAACTTCACGTTCTCTTCAATCTTGTGTCAGCTTAGCAGGAGTCAGGAGCTGTTATTTAAGACCTACAGAGCACCATCTTAGGTTGTTTGACAGCTCTAGAGCACTCCCGCATAAGTAATGTGAACTGGGATTTCCTACTAGTTCACTCTGGGCACAGTCGTTGCACAACAAGGTTGACATCCCGATGTGGAACGACCTAAATTCCTTGTTATTAGAACGCTATCGCACTCTATAAGCGATAGAGGGCAGGAAGCCCAGCACAAGTGCACAAGTCAACTCCAGACCCTCCGACAAAAAAGATTAACTCCTTTGAAGCCAAGGTGAGCGGTAAGGCACAATCTTGCTAACTTTACTCAAAGGTTGTGCCCCGTTTTCTGCAGATGTCTGCTGATGATAGCTCCAACTACATAAAGCAGCAAAAGCCTGAACTGTTTCTCGAGAGGGCATCAATAAAAAGATTGAAAGTCAACATAATTGTTTCACGTGCAAGGGTTGCCTCACACACTTAAGTTAAGCTATCTCAGCCAATTCAAAGAAGTTATATCACTTCAAGATTGGCTCCCCTACTAAACCGAGGATCCAAATCGAAACCTCCGCTTTCGTTTTGTCCAATTTAGTTGGTAATTTGCACTCACATCCTACTCCATACAGCATTCTGAGGGACCTACCAAACATCCAGTTGGCTGATCCCTCGTTCAATTCGAGTTCGCAGATTATGCTGTTAGGAGCAGACATTAATCCGTCAATCCTCCTCGGCGGCACACAACCCAACATATGCGGCTCGCTACTGGATAGTTAAGTCGAATGCCGCAAGAATTTCGTTCTTTTTTCAAAAAGATTTCGGTCAGCTCCGAACCACTTTTAGACGATCTTCTCACTAAGTTTTGGGAACGAGTCAGACTCCATATGCGAAAAGAACTTTACTCTCACCACCAAAAGTGATAAGACAGGTAGATATATAGTTATGTTCGCCTTCAAGAATCATTATCACATCAACTTGGGACATTCGTACCATCGCATTTCTGAGAAACGTTCCGCTTAAAGAGCAGTACGACTCCGTGATCAAGGATCACCTGGACTTGGATCATATGAAACAAGTCCCTCCTAGTAACGACTCGAATAACTTTTATCTCCCTCATCACGCTGTATTTAAACCAGATAGCACCACCACAAAGATTTGCGTTGTGCTTAACGCCTGCAGCTCTTCCTCAAATATTTAAAGTCTGAACGATGTCCTACGCACAGGACCAGGAGGGTATGGAATACAGAATCTACATATTTTTTGTGCCCCAACTTCTCGTCTAAATGAGTGCCCGTGATTGAGTTTGATATTCCAAAAATGGAACCACATCCGGGTGGCTCAGTTGTGATACACTGATTCAGTTATGATAAACTGATCAATAAACGACTTTACAGATGTAATGCTTGACTCATCAGTAAGGTCAACGCTCGGGGAATCTTTCAGCCAAAACATGTAATGAATGTGGGGCCTCTTTGCTGAAACTCATCTCGCCAATAATACTTTATAACCCTGTGACTGCCAAAAACACCGCCTTCTTTTTTTATTGCTTTTAAAACCTGCCTATAGAGAAAATCAAAATACCTAGTGCTAGTAACAGGGTTAGCTCTAATTAGACGGGCTTTATTGTCAAAAGTTAAATTAGCTGCTTATTCGTCAGAAATTTTTTACCTATCTACATTAAGTAAAACTAACAGCTCTGCCCTTATAGCAGAGCTGGAAAAACATCGATGTCTGAGACTCGTTTTCGATTGTTTGTAAGCAACACATCGATACTGTCGATATTTTCAGTTAAGTTATATTTCCGAACCATTTTTTTTGACAAAATGGAAAATATTTATTGTTCCAATGCCTCAGCCATTGGCATTGGGCATAGGCACTGGAATCACAGAAAACCCCGATCTTTGTGAACCTGGGACCTAAAGCTGTCGCGATTCTGGTAACAGCTCTTGTTTCGTTATAGGCAAACCTTTTTAGTAATGATTTTTTTTGCGACTGCAATGTTTACTTTTTGATACAACTCGCATATGACTGGTATTATTAGCGATATTGTTCGTGTTTTGTTCGCCGATACTTGCAGAGTTGCCTCATAATAAAGAGCGAGAATTTCTTTTAATTCCTTTAATATACATACCAATTTCATCGGTTTTAAACGGACTAAGAGCTTTTGGACGTCTTAAAAGAACTGCCGATATTTCTTCATTTAAAAGGTCTAGTCGTTGGAGCTTAGAGAACGCGCTGTTCCAGCGATTGGGAATCTCTTGAATCAAACCATATGGCTGCTCCACCACTTGTGCCTTTTTAAAGCTTTCATAAGATATTGCGTCACTTTGATAAAATGAGACAACTCTTTTGCACTTTGTAAACAATGGCGGTATGCTGGCCGCTTTTAAAATTTCTTTAATTGTGTGCGCTACGCTAGGCAAATTTATTATCATCAAGTGGTTTCAAGTTTCATTATTTGTCGTTATCTGTTATGATAGTTACAACTTTATCGAAGACTTCCCATTTGTTAAAGACAGCGTTTAAAGACCAGCTTTATTAATTGCCGTATGATTTGTTGGATTTAAGAGTCGCGTCGTTGAGAAGACTGCCGATTTTAACTCAAACCCTTCTTTGACAAAGTGACAAGTCACTGTATGATAGTCCAAAAGGCTGCACGTATAATGCTATCACACTCATAATTGCATTATCTAGCTCAAATTTCTTTCCCGATGTAATTGAATAATAAATATCCTTAGAAAGGCAATTTTGAAACTATTTGGCATTGTTACTTTTTCTGCATATTCGTAATGAACACGTTTCAAATGGTCCATTAGACTTTTTGTGTTTCCCGGAGTTTTATAAAGCTCATCGCACCGATTGCAGGTATCTGCCTGGTTGTCTTCGACTTTTTTAAATGTTGCCATGCAATAGTTGTCTCCCGCTTGCGTGTTAAGCAGCCAAAACACATGCATACAATTTAAAACTTACCTTCTACGCATTTTTCCATAATTTTTATCCTACCATCGACTGCTAACCCAACACTACCGCAATATCGTATTATTTCTAATGGAAAAATCCAAAATTAAAATTTTTCCGCTTACTAGTGAGCAGGTGAAGAGCGAATAATTTTCAAAACCCCATAGCAGTCATCGTGACTCATTAAATTTTCTTAATGCTTCTCATTAAGGGCTTGAGCTGCCGTAATGCCTTGTGTGGCGCTGTGCTTACGTAAGTAAATGGAAGTATTGTTCCTTATATTAATCATTTCCAATTTCTTATAATCGAGAAATAATTTATCTGTTCTACAACCTCTCCTATTAAAGTTTCTATCTCTGAATCACAATCTTCGATCATGTATAATGGACTCTGACCCTCTCCAGGAGCTATAACTATTCTTTGCATTGCAATATTTTCGATATACCCACTACTTTCTAATAACCACTAACTAAGTACCTGTCGTCAGCAGATGCAACAAACGGAACTTGGTCAGCCGAAAAGGACGACAACCACTGTTCGTTAACAGTAATTTGATGATTTCTGTAAAGCTCAGTGTTGACTAAAAATTGTATTGTATCAGCAGCCTTAGAGGCCTGATGGTTTTAGCCATGAAATCATGGCTATATTCCATCCTAGGTTTGAAATGAATTTGAATTACTCCGCTCTCATTTAAGGCCCTCGGAAGGGGCGTAACAACATTGGCCATAGGAATTGGTACATTGACACTGCTCTTTTAATGGCATTTTGTCGGCCATATTCTAAGGACTTAATAATCATGAAAGGAAGGCGAGGGAAATCAGCCTTTCAAGCTATCTGGCAGATCGGGAAAATCTAGGCCATTTGTTATAGAAGAGTTTGGTGTTTTGCCTTATTTAATGCTACAACTATATGTTTTGCAAAAACTATATTTATTTTTCACAGAGGGAAATATAGAGGATAGACATTTATTATCTGAGGTTCCTTCTGAACAACAACAACTGAACTCTGAACTTTCAACAACCTCACGGGACATTTTTTCCACTTGATGTGGAAATTATAAGCTTTTGCAACAAAGGCAATCCTGATCGGGACCCTGCTTAACCGTTCTATTGAATGCAGTTGTCAGACCATCTAAGTTATTCTTAATAGCTGAAGAAATTCTATCCTCTGGGAAACTAATCGCCCGTTATTCCCTGTCACTGGTCGTATTGTGGCTATTCTCCTGTACTGGTTAACTCGCTGGGGCAATATTCTTTCGGCGTCAAAAGATTCCTGTCTTGCTTGAATGCGAGCACTTCGCCTTGCACTTTTGTTACGTGCCTGCTCAATTATTTTTACGATACGCTTTCTCTCTAACCTGTGATCTTTAATTCCTATTCCTAGCTCTTTCCGAAAGTCGTCGTTCTATTTGTTGTCGATGGCGAGCTCGCCGAGTATTGCCTCGTTTTTGTTTATCCGCCTTTTAAACTGGGCCCTGTCGAAATCTCGGGTGGTCTTCAGTATTATTTCTCTGTTCGCTTGACTGGTAGATTTAGATATTAGCTCGTTGAGTTGAGTGCTCTTCAGTATTTTGCCTCTGTTAGTTTGCCCTATAAACTGAGTTTTGTCTGCGATCTTGGTTTCGTTGCATATTCCTATTTCTCTCAGTATGGCTAAAATCTTCACTTTTGCCACCTTCTCTTTTTTGTCCTAGGCATTTTACTTATATTTTTAATACACTTATACACTTTTCCAAAAATGTATTCCTCCTTGGTGGAAATGGCTGACAAAGATTTGGAGGGTGACGTTTCGCACTCAAATTCATTTTCATGGATCTATATCAAAAATCATTTGAGGCTTGTTTCACATTTTTCGCAAAATCATGGAAAGTGCAATTTAAAATTTTTGGAGGAATTTTTACGTTTTTTCCAATTTGCTTCAAACTTATTTTCAAAGCTCCACATAAGAGTTTAATGAATACGTGTTTCAGCGATTTGGAAAACTCAACTCGCGAAAGTAGTAAATTGGCGGAAAACGATTCTATGAAAGTTATTTGCTTACGGTCCTATCAGTTTCAAAATATATTTCAAAACTTTTTTAAAAAAAAATGTATTCTATACGTTCCACGGGCAAGGCCGGGTTATGACCGCTAGTAATATGTATAAATATACATCTATATAAGATAAATATATTATTTAATATTCTTAAAAATGTATAATGTTTATTAAAATTTTATATAATATACATATACATATATATATTATATAAAAATATTTAAGAAATTTAGTTATATTTATATCAATCAATATGTACACGTTATATTAATATATGCATTATTAATAATATTTATAAATATCTAATTTGCCTCAAATAAATAAAAAGTAGGTGATATATGTATTAGTAGTCTTTAAACAAACTTTAAAATTAACAAGTAAATGCTCTAGTCGGGAGTGCACGACTAGGGGATACCCTGAACCATCTCCTTTCCTGAAAGATACCTCATATGTATATTTTATTCTAAAAGGTACTTGTCAAGTTTGATGGCTCTAACTCTTATTATTTACCAAAATAGCACAAAAAAAAGGATGTCGATATCGATTGGAAACAGGGCAAACTCGATCTGTGCAGGCACTAGGAGGACTTACAGCTAAAATTTCAAGTCATGTCAAATTTCTCTAGCTCTTATAGGTTCTGATATCCTTGCATGACATGGCTTGATCGACTTGGCTATTGATGCTGAACAAGAATATATGTATTTACTTTATGTGGTCGGAGATGCTTCCTTCTGCCTGTTACACACATTTGCACAAATACATTATACCCTTTTTACCCATCTTCAATGGGTTCAGGGTATAAAAAGAAATCGAAAAGAAAAATCCAGCAGAACCTGCCAAACTATACAAATCCCTTATATATGTACCACGACTTTCAGATCGCCTCGGACTGCTAGCACAAACAAGAAATAAAAGTAGCACACAAACCTACGAATACATTACAAAAATTCTTCAACACGACAAATTCAAAAATCTCTATGATTGACAAAAGCAACGTCTTTAACCAAATATCATGAGGCTGGGAAAACAACAAGTGCAATACATATACATACAAGAAAAACATGGATCAGTCAACATATATCGGACTTTAAACTATGACATCAAAATAATGCACAGAAACCAGCACTAATGACCCACTGCTTGAGAAGCAACACACCAAATTATGAAACAACAATCTTGCGACAAGAACAACGCTACAGCAAAGACAATATAAACACTAAGATGAGTAACGCCATATAACAAAATGCTACTATGCAGCTTGATTTTTTGAAAATTGAGAACGAAAACGAAATCTGTATCATTGCGCTCTCACAGCCGAGAGAACGAAAAAGCTAAAAAAAAAAGCTTCGGCTCTATGCATTGAGTCCATAGAGTAATAAACAGACCAAGAGCGGAAGATTCGCTCCGAGCTTTTATTACCGTTTTAATTCTGAAGCCAGGTCGTTAAGGTTGGTCCGCAAACGCAAAATCAAACTCAAGAAATAAAGCTCATTTACCATAGGAAGCAACAACAAATCACTAGCAAAACAACAACATTGCGCACAAAAACCCATTTTTTCCCCGTCCCCCGTTGTGATCTATCAAATTCTGAAGCAAGATTTAGAGGACATAGGAAACTCAATGCAAAGAATAGGGACAAATAATGCCACTGTGTTCTTTGCGGGTTTCTCTGTCGTTCCTACAAGGCAGCGCGTAGAAACAACAACAGCACAATTTGGGTATTAAATTGTTGTTGCAGAGCCGAGTCTCGGCGCAAGTAGGTAGAAAATTTGAATGCCAGCAGGCCATGGCCACTCTATGCATTGAGTCATAGAGTAATAAACAGACCAAGAGGAGGCATTTGGATCAAAAGCTCTTTTCCAAAAATTCTGAAGCCAGATACAGAGGTTGCAAACACAACGCCCGGCTGTCTGCAGCAAATTCAAAGACAACTTCAAAACATTTTCCATAAGAACCAACAACAACCGACTCGACAATGAAAAAAGCACACCACAAATTCTATCCCTTTTTTGTTTGAGGCTACAGCCTATGATCTTAGCTGCTGCACCCTTCTAACTCATTGTTGTGGTTTCTAAGCACTGCTATGCCTATAATTCGCGAAGTCATGTCTTCTTCTTCTCCACTCACTTTCAACTTGCAAGCAGCTCGGCAGATTTTTATAATTTTTCATTTTTCGACCAGCAAGGCACCCTTTCTCAAAATAGGGTATTTGAATTATTCATAAGCAATGTAACCAAATAGCACAAAACTTCTTATAAATACATTTTTATCCAATGTCTATGATATAATATAATTTCCTATTTAGTGTGCAACTATTGGTACAATTATTTATAATTTTTTTCTTGAAACATTATATACCATTTCTATAAATAAGGGTATTAATGCCGCGACGCGCCTAATAGTTGTTGTATGTGTGTCTCATCGCACACATATTGGTGCAAATCTGCAAGGGAAGTCTATGAACTTAAGAAGGTTGCAATATTCTGTTGCGCATGTGACGTCACAGCCTAAGGCTTTTTCCGTACGATCATTTCGTAATTAAAATGATTACATATGTCAATCAATTATTTACTATAAAGGACCCTATTCATAAATTATTTAAATGTACGTTATAAAGGTAGAAATATTTACAAAACATCACAAGAAATAAAATTCTGTGAAATGTGACGTCATAATATATGATGTTGTTGCGCCGTGCGCGTAACCCTTTGATCTGAATGCCATGGCCTGCTGGCATTCAAATTTTCTACCTACTTGCGCCGGGACTCGGCTGCAACAACAACATTAGTACCCAAATTGTGCTGTTGTTGTTTCTACGCGCTGCCTTGTAGGAACGACAGAGAAACCCGCAAAGAACACAATGGCATTATTTGTCCCTATTCTTTGCACTGAGTTTCCTGTGTCCTCTAAATCTTGCTTCAGAATTTCATAGATCACAACGGGGGACGGGGAAAAAATGGGTTTTCGTGCGCAATGTTGTTGTTTTGCTAGTGATTTGTTGTTGCTTCCTATGGTAAATGAGCTTTATTTCTTGAGTTTGATTTTGCGTTTGCGGACCAACCTTAATGACCTGGCTTCAGAATTAAAACGGTAATAAAAGCTCGGAGCGAATCTTCCGCTCTTGGTCTGTTTATTACTCTATGGCAACCGCGCTATCTCTCGTGAACTGTTTCGAAAAAGAGCTTTTGATCCAAAAGCCTCCTCTGTCTCTGTATTACTCAATGGATTTTGCGTTTGCGGACCAACCCGATATGTGTCTCATGGTTTTTAAAACGGTAATAAAAGCTCAGAGCGAATCTTCCGCTCTTTGTCTGTTTATTACTCTATGGATCTGTACTTAGGATGTTACTTTCGTACTCTTTGAAGAGGTGAGTACTGTGTCACAGGCCTGTACGCAGGTTGTTCCTTTCGTACTCGACGAAGAGCTGAGTACTGTGTCACAGGCCTGTACTCAGGTTGTTCCTTTCGTACTCGCCGAAGAGCTGACTACTGTGTCACAGGCCTGTACTCTGGTTTTAACTTTCGTACTGGCAACAAAGCTAAGAACTATGAAACTGATGTGTACTTGGCTGTTATTTTGAACTTGCCCATACACTTAGAAAAACCGTTTAAATTTGTGCGTACGTTTTTACCTTAAATTAAAAAGAATAAAAAAAACGATTGAAATTTGGTCATTATTTAAGGCTGTCGACCACAAATTTGCAAAATGCAACATTTGCAAGGAAAAGTTCTCCTATAAGAGTTAAACAATTAATTTGCTTAAACACATTATACGCAAGCATCCAACATTTGTTGTGCCCAAAAAGGTACGTACTTGCGCACATATTTATTTTGTTAACTTATAATTATTATAAAAACATTTCCGACAATATATTTATTAGAAGGCCAATAAATGTAGCTCCAACAGCAAATCCTTCATTTGAAGTGATTCACATCAATGCAAATGAAGAAAATGATCCGGAAAACAAGGAAGAAGGAGATTGTGCTCAAGAGCTTACGCCAAAGCAAAGACAGTATATAGACTCAATTTAATGCCAAATGTTTTACAAAGACTTGCAGCCATTCAACATGTTGGACGACCAAGGATTTCGCAAACCTATTGCTGTGCTTAATTCAAAATATGAGCTGCCAAGTCGCCATAAAATGTCGCGTACCATGATTCCAGCTCTTTATAAAGAGTCTAAGCTAAGAGTCCAGAAATTACTTGCAAATGAGGAGTTCTTTTGCATGACTTCAGACTGCTGGACGTCCCGTAGTAATCAAAGTTTTATTGAAATCACTGTCCACTTTTTAAAGAGTTTTGAGTTAAAATCAGTGTTGCTTGAATGTAGCCCGTTAACTGAAGCACATACTGCAGTTAATCTGGCTGAAGCTTTGGAAAATATTACCAAGACCTTGAATATTTTTGATAAGTTTTATTTGCTGTATCGGACAATGCTTCAAATATAAAAAGTGCTATTATTGACCATGTAAAATGGAAACATTTTGGTTGTTTGGCGCACTCATTCAACTTGGGGGTAAAGGACGCACTAAAAAATGAGACTGTGCAAGACATTATTGATAATGTCAAGCGCATTGTAACCCATTTTAAATTAGGTAAGAGGTTCTAGACGGGAGCTCCCGACTAGGGGATACCCTGAACCCTCTTCTTCCAACACCTAATGCAAATATATATCCTATTCTAGAAGCTACATGTCAAGTTTGGTGACTCTAGCTCGTATTATTTACCGAAATTGCTCGAAAAACAGGATGTCTATATCGATTTTTATCGATTGCTTGGAAACGGAGTAAGTTATCGATTATCGGAATCAAACTCGATCTGCATAGGCATTAGGAGGACCTACAGCTAAAATTTCAAGTCTCTAGCTCTTATAGGTTCTGAGATCCTTGCGATCATACATACGGACGGACGGACAGACAGACGGACATGGCTAGATCGACTCGGCTATTGATGCTGATCAAGAATATATATACTTTATTGGGTCGGAGATGCTTCCTTCTGCCTGTTACATACATTTGCATTTTGCACAAATACAATATACATATATATTTTACCCATTTTTAATGGGTTCAGGTATAAAAAATGTGTGTTAGAGGCCTTCGAACCATATTGGCAATACGAAGTAAGCATTACTTTAATCACCTCTATAAATATTATTTTGTTATTGGAAGACGGGTGATTTTGATGGCGTAACCCAAAAATATTTTCAATACGCACAGGAAAGAGTGGCGCGCTTAGGAAAGGCTGATGCCAAAAAAATTAAGATATTAAGTTAAATATCAGAAAAGGCTCGCAAAACATATCACAAGAGGCTCGCTAACCGAATTTCTTGCGACAGTCGTAAATGAAATTTGACTGCCACAATCTGAACGACATATGATTCATATTGCTATCGTTTCCCGATGCGTTTGCGAGAGTTTTGTCGGGTAAAGTCTCGCATTTGACCAGTTTGCGATATCATTTGCGACTGTTTGGTCCGCTGGGATAATTAACACACCAACTAACAAGCGACTAAACTACAAGACAGACACAGAAAATGACACGCTGACTTGTACAGACATCTCTTAAACAGCAGTTTCAACAGTTTCAATCTCCACGTCAAAAAGCGCAGACGTGTAAAATAATGTATGTATGTAAAATGTTCAAATTAATGTTTTAATTTAAAATATTCTATTTGTTAATTGTTTTTTGTATCTTGGTGTTAGAGCCCTGAAGACGGTTTGCCGATGTGCAACCGAAATATATTGGAAGCAAAATATAAAATAAAATTGTTTTCACTTTATATTTTTAAAAGCCCAGACCTCGAGCCAGCCAACAAATATTTTAATATTCAAAAACAATACAAGCAATATAAATAGTGTTTCTATTGTCTTTGATATATGTATATGTACATATGTATGTATATTGAAGTTCGTCAAATTAGCGGTCAAATGACCAAAATGGTACTTGGTATCGGTAAGATAATCGTCCACTTTTAAATGCATTCTTATATGTTTTTAAACAAAAACCAAACTGTCTACATTCATTTGCTTTTGAATTTTAGCATATAATATGAGTAAGTCACGAGGTTGAAAAATTAGGTTTCCACCATTCTTTAACTCATTCGAACCCAACGTTGCCTGAGAGCAAGTTCGGCTCTTTAACGGCTAACAGTAAGCGCTCTCTTTATTCTTGTCTGCTGATGATAACGGAACCTGTATGTGTCTACTCAAAATATAATGCAAAGAAAGCACATTTGTAGATTAATTAGCGAAGTTACATATGTTAAATTGACTGCAGTTGCGTCGGCGAAAATATATTTGTCAAACTCGGAAGAGTTATTAAAATGAGTATTTTTTTTTTTTTTTTAATAAAAACAAAAACTAAAAGTGTATAAATGCAATTGTTATCAGAAAAGATTAAAGATTAATAGAGTGTTAAAATCTTTTTTTTTTTTCTTTTTTTTTTTTTTTAGGTGAAAAGTAAGCCACTTTATTTTGTTTATTTCCAGATCTGTTACTCTATGTTAGCAACTTTTATCAGCGTGACGTAATTATTTAGTTTAACGAAAATTGTGAATTTACAATTAGTTTAACAAATTAGACATATA
The DNA here is from genome assembly GCA_035045725.1 of Drosophila ezoana. Taxonomy (NCBI): domain Eukaryota; kingdom Metazoa; phylum Arthropoda; class Insecta; order Diptera; family Drosophilidae; genus Drosophila; species Drosophila ezoana. Next base: position 204,029 of record JAWNOU010000163.1, read on the forward strand.
TACATATATTTACAGTTTGTGACCTATATATATCGATCGGCTAGGTCAGTTGGGTAGGTCCTCTTCAGTCGCCTTCTTCTTCGCCTCCTTAGTAGGTTCCTTGCCAGGACGTTAGGATGGTTGTGGAGCTTTGTTGAGTAGCTCGCCGCTTGCCTGTTGACTACGTCGCCCACCATTGGTACCCTGAGGTTCATTGCGATGTCGCGTGTGCGAATAAACCATTCGGCTCCAGTAATTTTGCGTAAAGTTTTGGCCTGAATGATGCGAATTTTGTTCAGGTGTGTTTTTGCAGCTATATCATAGACTTGGAGACCAGAACGCCACACTGGGGCAAGGATTACCTTGTAGATGAGTACTTTATTTCGGAGCGAGAGTTTGTTGTTGGAGTTGAGGAGCCAGCTCACTCGTCTTATCTTGGATTTGATGCTGCTTGTTACTGCAGAGACGTGCTTACTAAATGTAAGTCGTCTGTCGAGAGTGACTCCTAGGTATTTGTGTTGACTATATTGCTCTAGAAGTTCACCATGAAGAAAATGTCCGGGGCAAGAGTCCTTGCGTAGAGTGTGAGTAACAGTGGCGCATTTTCCAGGGTTCACTGCGATGTTCCATCTACAAGCCCAATTTTCAAATCGTTTGAGGTACTCCTGCAGGAGGTCAGTTGCCGCATACACACATTTGTTCCTTGCAAGAATTGCCGTGTCGTCAGCAAACGTGGCCACCAGAAGGTCCTGCCGATCATTTCGTGTGCTTGCACTTGCAGTGGGCAAATCATGTGTAAACAGGCTATATAACGTGGGACCCAAAACGCTGCCTTGTGGAACTCCCGCTTTTATGCGTTTGCTTTGAGAGGCTACGCCATCCTGCACCACTTGAAAGGTTCTATCAGTTAGGAAGCTCGCAATGATGCTAAATAGCTGTGGATTTAATTTGTCCTTGATTTTGGAGAGAAGACCTGCGTGCCACACCCGGTCGAAAGCTTGCTGGATGTCGAGATATGCTGCCACCGCATACTCCTTTCTGTGGAAACCGTCTAGCATGAAGTTAACTACCCGATGGAGTTGCTCAGGTGTACCGTGCCTGAGTCGGAATCCAAACTGAAACTTCGGGATTGCATGTCTTATCTCTGTACTTTCAAGGTTCCTCCTAAGGATGCATCTCTCCAGAATTTTCCCAAAGGCAGACAGGAGGCTGATGGGGCGATATGGTTCCAGATGGTTGGGAGGCTTTCCGCTCTTGTACAGCATAACGATTTGTGCCTTCTTCCAGGCCACTGGAAAATGACCTAGTCGAAGACTTGCATTAAAAATGGCGACGAGAAAAAGCACCGCCTTGTATGGCAGTTGCTTAATTGTCTGGTTGTCCAACCGATCTTCCCCAGGGGCTTTGTTGTTTTTTAGGCTCTTTATCTCCTGTTTTACTTCTTGGAAGGTGATTGGTGATACAGGGACGTCACAGCCTAAGGCTTTTTCCGTGCGATCATTTCGTAATTAAAATGATTACATATGTCAGTCAATTTTTTACTAAGAAATAAAGTTCTATAAAATGTGACGTCATAATTTCTTATGTTAATGCGCCGTGCGCGTAACCCTTTGATTTGAATGTCATGGCTTGCTGGGATTCAAATTTACTACCTACTTGCGCCGGGACTCGGCTCTGCAACAACAACATTAGTACCCAAATTGAGTTGTTGTTGTTTCTACGCGCTGCCTTGTAGGAACGACAGAGAAACCCGCAAAGAACACAGTGGCATTATTTGTCCCTATTCTTTGCACTGAGTTTCCTATGTCCTCTAAATCTTGCTTCAGAATTTCATAGATCACAACGGGGGACGAAGAAAAAATGGGTGTTCGTGCGCAATGTTGTTGTTTTGCTAGTGATTTGTTGTTGCTTCCTATCGTAAATGAGCTTTATTTCTTGAGTTTGATTTTGCGTTTGCGGACCAACCTTAACGACCTGGCTTCAGAATTAAAACGGTAATAAAAGCTCGGAGCGAATCTTCCGCTCTTGGTCTGTTTATTACTCTATGGGCTCTATGAGTGCCGTGCAAGCAATTATGTTTGTATGCGTGTGAATATACATACATAACAGCATATTTGAATGTGTTGTTATCCACTGCTCTGGCAAAGTCTCTGGCTGGCAAAGAAACAATTTTCTTAGTTTTCTAGCGCAGATCACGACCTACCCCAAATTTGTGTTGATATATGAATGCATTTTGTGTACTGAAGTTGGCTCCGTACAAAATATATATTTTTAAGACGATGCAAATATTTATGTAATTTTTTATATTTGAAATTATTATTATTTTTAAGTAATACAAAATAAATTAAGGAAATAAAAGTGCAAATTTGTTGTTTTCAAAGATACATTTAATTCATTTTTATACCCTGAACCCATTAAAAATGGGTAAAAGGGGTATTATGTTTTTGTGAAAAATCCAAATGTATGTAACAGGCAGAAGGAAGCATCTCCGACCCCATAAAGTATATATATTCTTGATCAGCATTAATAGCCGAGTCGATCTAGCCATGTCCGTCTGTCTGTCCGTCCGTCCGTATGTATGAACGCAAGGATCTCAGAACCTATAAGAGCTAGAGACTTGAAATTTAGATGTAGGTGCTCCTAGTTCCTACGCAGATCGAGTTTGTTTCCGATAATCGATAACTGGCCCCGTTTCTAAGTAATCAATAAAAATGTATATCGAAATCCTGTTTTTTAAGCAATTTTGGTAAATAATAAGAGCTAGAGTCACCAAACTTGACATGTAGCTTCTAGAAAAGTATATATATATCGATTATCTTTCAATTTATACCTATCGCCACCTCCCCGCTACTCTCTATCTATAAGCGCGCGCTGCATTTGGTGTTGGAATATGAGGGTTCAGGGTATCCCCTAGTCGGGAGCTCCCGACTAGAGCCTCTTACTTGTTTTATTTTATTTTATTATTTTTTGGAAAAAGTCGTTATTATTGAAAAAAGTCGACAGCTCGATGCAATCGTAAGCTATCGATTACATTTTGTGCACCATATTCTTAAGGCTTGGCGCCCTTTTTGGCATAGAGTTGCAAGCGCAATAATCTAAATTGAATTAATAAAATATCTAACTAAATATTGAATCAAAATTCATATTTATTTATACAAATAAATATGTAATTGTTTTTTTAGCACTTTTATTTCTTAATTGGGGAATAAAAATAATATTAATTTAATTTAAAGCAATAATGTAAATATTTGCATCGACTTAGAAATACATATTTTCTGCAGAGCTAACCTCAGTACACAAAATGCATTCATATATCAACACAAATTTGGGATAGGTCATGATCTGCGCTAGAAAACTAACAAAATTAATTTCTTACCAGCTAAAGCCAGAGCAGTGAATAACTACACGTACATACATACTTTAAGGTTCTTATGCATTGAGCCATAGAGTAATAAACAGACCAAGAGGAGGCATTTGGATCAAAAGCTCTTTTCCGAAAATTCTGAAGCCAGATACCGAGGTTGCAAACACAACGCCCGGCTGTCTGCAGCTACTTCTGCCGATGCCCAAAATTCAAAGACAACTTCAAAACATTTTCCATAAGAACCAACAACAACCATAAACAAAACAAACGACTCGACAATAAAAAAAGCACACCACAAATTCTATCCCTTTTTTGTTTGAGGCTACAGCCTGTGATCTTAGCTGCTGCACCCTTCTAACTCATTGTTGTGGTTTCTAAGCACTGCTATGCCTATAATTCGCATAGTCATGTCTTCTTCTTCTCCACTCACTTTCAACTTGCAAGCAGCTCGGCAGATTTTTATCATTTTTCATTTTTCGACCAGCACGGCACCCTTTCTCAAAATAGGGTATTTGAATTATTCATAAGCAATGTAACCAAATAGCACAAAACTTCTTATAAATACATTTTTATCCAATGTCTATGATATAATATAATTTCCTATTTAGTGTGCAACTATTGGTACAATTATTATTAATTTTTTTCTTGAAACATTATATACCATTTCTATAAATAAGGGTATTAATGCCGCGACGCGCCAAATAGTTGTTGTATGTGTGTCTCATCGCACACATATTGGTGCAAATCTGCAAGGGAAGTCTATGAACTTAAGAAGGTTGCAATATTCTGTTGCGCATGTGACGTCACAGCCTACGGCTTTTTCCGTGCGATCATTTCGTAATTAAAATGATTACATATGTCATTTATTTACTATAAAGGACCCTATTAATAAATTATTTAAATGTACGTAATAAAGGTAGAAATATATATTACTCAAGACTAGAAATAGAATTCCATAAAATGTGACGTCATAATTTCTTATGTTAACGCGCCGTGCGCGTAACCCTTTGATTTGAATGCCATGGCTTGCTGGGATTCAAATTTTCTACCTACTTGCGCCGAGACTCGGCTCTGCAACAACAATTTAATACCCAAATTGTGCTGTTGTTGTTTTACGCGCTGCCTTGTAGGAACGACAGAGAAACCCGCAAGAACACAGTGGCATTATTTGTCCCTATTCTTTGCACTGAGTTTCCTATGTCCTCTTTTTTTTTTTTTTTTTTATTCTCTTTAATAGCTAATTTATTGATACTATACATTAGCATCTTAACCTAGCTTGACTATAATGGGATAAACATACTTAATATTACCTATTAAGTTTTATAATTATTCAATTTATCTTATATTTTTAGTATTATTATATATTTATATATATTTTTTTTTTTTCAAATGATTACCCGGTTGTGGAGGTCGATGGGGTGGATTCTGCGAATTCTCCGTCGCTTGCTTCTGAAAAGTCTTCTAGCCAATATATTGGGGTGGGTAGAAAGACGGGCCATGTAGCTGGTGGACTGCTGTCATAGAAGGTCGCCCACCAAGGGGACGTTTAGGTCTCTTGCTTGGGTCCGGTTGCGGATGTACCAGGGAGCCCCAGTACTCAGTCTGAGTACCTTCCCTTGGAAGACACTTATTTTCCTCAAGTGAGATTTTGCTGCCGTGCCGAAAATTTGGCTTGCATAGCGCCAGACTGGGGCCAGGAGGGTTTTATACTTATACTTGCGACTGCTGCATTAAATGCTGCGATCGACTGCTGGAGTCCTTGAAGGATACTTCCGAGGGACGTGTCTTGCCCCTGAGATCCATGCTGGAGGTATTGGGGCTGCGTTGTTGTAGCGGTGGGCTGATTGCACACAGGGGGTTGGCACGCTTGTGCTGGTAAGTTTTGCTTCCTGGCCGCAACGCATCAGCATACGACAGGCCTTGTTGCACAATTCGGGAGGGTACGAACTGCGAGTTGATGCGCCGTGCAGGCGCATGGTTCATGTCACAGTTTGAGCATCGCAGATCTGCCACCGTTTTGGCCTGGCATTGCTCCGAGTTCATCCAGTGGAGCTGGCCGATTACGATTTGGCGAATCGTTTGCGGGGTCAGCATCGGCGTCACTTGTAGGTAGCCTTGTCCCCGGTTGTATAGGTTTTTTACAACGTGGCCGTGTATTGCAAAGGCACTTTCCATTTTGGCTTCTGGGAGTAGGAGCGGCCAAGTTTTTGACGACTACGCGATACGGTCTGTCCTCCTTGAGACAGAAGTGCGTGAACTGGATCCTGACCTCAGTGAGCTTACGAATAATGGCTCTATGAGTGTCGGAATCTTTCGCATAGATTCTCAGCGTGCCGGAGGGAGAGACCTTAAATTCGTAGGCATCTGGGCCAGCTGCCTGGTCAAGTGTCTGTTCCATTGCGACGATGTCGTTAACTCCACGAAGTGTTATGGGCCTGGGCTTAGGGACCTTTTTTTAAGGATGAGGTTCGGCTCGAGATAGCGGAGCTTCATCTGCAATTTCCATCTCGTCGTCTTCGATGTCAGAGGGTTCTTCCTGAGGCGCAAGTGGAGCATATCTATTCCCATTTGTCAGGGTGGCACTGGGAGCAGTTGAGCTTTCTCCTCCCTTGATGGTTTTCCCGTTTTT